>JAEIGP010000394.1:12525000-13042500 GCA_018904095.1 Zaprionus ghesquierei | reverse complement strand
ATACCTATCCCTACTACTCGTATGTTAACTGTAAATATGTAATATGCAATATATGATAATGTCATCGCAGATCACTGCGATTGAACGCCTTAAAAGCAAGCTCGCCAAGCCACAGCAGCAGCAGCCGCTGAAAATAAAAATATCATATTATAAATAAACTAAGTAAATGTTTTGTTTATTTTACCATACCTGCATCCATCCTGGGCTTTGATTTGACAAATCCAAAAAACATAGGCCAAGACATATTGCGAAAAAAAAACAAAATTGAACTTTATTTCATGTGTTCATTTTACCTTATTCGTACAGGGTATGCTTATGCGCAGCATAATACTTTGAGTCGATTAGATCATTCTAGTTGCTTAGCTTACACTTTGACCTTGCACTTAATGCAATCAAATTCAATTAACGATCGCTGGATTAGAAATGTCTATTCATTTTGAATTGTCTCTTTATACTTTATACTGATACATCAAAATGAAATGTACTTAAACGGAATCGAGTTCATTGAGTGTCTATGCGCCTAGCATAAATTTACAATGAAATTTATATCCTTCCTGGATAGATTTAAGTTTTTTAAGAAAGTAATTGCTATATTAGTTGTCCATATTCTTTAACAAATCGAACGCATTTAATGGCTCCACGCGCTTGACATTGCGCTTGCCGTCAGTGTGCTTGTTTTTTGTGGCATTCTAGGGTAGAAACATAAAGAAATTTATAGTAAATATTTGGCAAATCGTATGCAGCTCACCTGTTTCTTTTGCGGCGGTTGATAAATTGCAGCTATTGGCTCATCTTCAGAGTCAGTGTTCCAATCGGACGCATATGCCTGATATAATGTTCTCTTGAGCGGGCTCGTATTGCTTGCAGCGACAGATTTTACTTGTGCTTTAGTCACAGCTGTAGATCTTTTGGCACTCGCTTGGCTATTCTCCTTGCCACACTCAACCACGTTACCAATACAGGTTATTTTCTGATTTAGCTCCATTATGACAGTCTTAATGAAAATCAAAATTTAGAGCACAGCTGAAACAGACACCTAATTAAGGAACACTTACATTCTTTGCTTTCTCCAATTCAAAATATTTCCTATCCTTGTCGGTAAGCTCATCGTCCATCTTCTTCAACTGAGCTTGAAGTTCGTCTATTTTTATCTGTGATGTTGAAACGAAGGTTAAGAAAGTGTGGATTGTATTGTAGGTTCCTCTGCTCACCTTATTGCTCTCGTTCAGCTCTTGCAACTGTTTGGCCAAATTGCATTTTTCGGTCGACAACTGTTCGATTGTCTTCAAGTGCTTGTTCTCCAAATCTTGCCACTTGCTCTTATACTCTGCCATTGATTCTTCCTGCTTGTTAAGTTTCTGCTGAAATTCTATCTCGTTCTGGGCAATTTTAGTTTTAAGCTCCTCGTTGGCCGCTCTAAGATTTGCGATTGCTGCTTGGTGTAGTTTCTTATCAGCGTCATAGGCATCTTTCATATTGGCATAGTCTAATTGCAGCTCAACAATCTTTGCCTGCTTCATCTCGATGGAGCTCTCAAGACGTCGCACTGCGTCTGAGGACTCATTGGACCATTTTTCGTGCTGCTGCTGAAGCTCAACGTTTTGCTTCTCGCGCTCTTTGAGTTGTTGTGACTTTAGCTGTAATTCGTTCTCAAGCTCAGCTTTGCTCTGCAATTGCTGATCGAGAGAGACACTCAATTCCTGCAGCTTAGTCTCTAGATTTGCTTGTGCCTCCTACAAGATAAAAGAACAAAGATAGAAAGATATTCCCGTCTATGCTTGGGAAACTGCTCACCTTTTCAAGCTGTAACTGTGCTTCATATTTCTGCTCCCTTTGCAGCTTTTCTTGTTCAAATGCTGCTTCCAGCTGGCTTGTGTGCTCCTGTAGCTGTGTCAGTTTCATTTGAAGCTCAGCCATTTGATTCTTCTTCTCCTGCAACATAGTTTCATATTTAGCCATCGTCTGCTGGTTCTCCTGTTCCTTTTCGTTCAACTACGAAGGTAAATAAAACGTGGCGTTATTTTGGATGTGCAATGCAAGCAAGTATGATTACCTCATTTAATAGATCCTCAATTCTTTTTTGCTGCGACAAAAATTCAGTTTTTTGTTTGTTCATTTGAAAGTTTAGATTTTCGATTTTCTGATCGTAGTCGACCTCTAATGACACGTACTTTCCATACACAGTAGCACTTTTCTCGCTTAGCGCATGATTAGTTTTATTAAGTTCAATCATCTGTGAATTTAACTCCTGCAATTGCCGTTCCATGTCCCTCAACCTGCGCGAAGAAGCTTCGTACAGTTTTATGTAGGATTACTGAGCACAACTTACTGTTTCCTTAGTTTTTTATTTTCCTGATTTCGATCGACATTCAAAATGACCAGCTTTTGCGCTTTTTCTTCATGCTCTTTGGATACTTTGTCAAACAGCTCCGCAGATGTCATCTGGTTTTGAATAACTTTTTTCAGCAGATTGTCAATGCTTGTGGGATCGCCGCGCCGTGCCTTGGGAGCACCTTCGTGTTCCTTTGTCTGCATCTTTATTTTCGGCATGTTTTCCGGTGAACTGGCCATTGTTCAAGAGAGTACAAACATGTTAATTATTTATTCTTTTACTTGTTCAATCTGTTCATAAGTATTTTACCTGATTTTAACACTAGACAATTTGTACAAATTAAAACGACGCACTTTACTTGGAAAATGTAACGGCAAATTAATTATGGCGTCGCAGTGCTGCCAGATCAGCGCATTCGATTTGTGCGATGATTGCACGCGATTGCGCGAGTGCTGCCAACTATCGATATTTTTATGTGAATGAGACATGATTTTAAAGAGTAAAAAAAAATTTAAAACAAATTATTATATTGTATTCAGCAACATTGATAATAATTCAAGCTAACACGTGCGTTTTTACCAAAGTAAATCAGAAATATCGATGCAATATCGGAAACAATGCCTTATCGTATAACCATTTCGATAGCCATGTTTATTTTTGGGAAGTGTGCTGTGAGTTTCTTATACATGTCGAATTAGGTTTACTTTGAGACAGAACTTCAAACATCAAAGTTACTTTACTTTTTCGAATTAATAGAACTGACAAAACTTGAATACAGAAATTGACTGTTTTTTTTTTTATGTATCGGTTTGCAATTTGAAATTTCGCCAAATATATCTAACTGCGTTTGGTCACACTGTTGCGAAAAACAAAACAATTGCTGACAAGGTGAGTTTGCAGGTAATTATGTGCATATATGAAATAATGCTGGTCTAATAAGTAAATCTTCTTAGCAAAAGCCCCAGCACAATGGTTTGCGTACCCTGTTTCATCATTCCCCTATTGCTGTTTATCTGGCACAAATTTATCCAACCCATTGTGCTCCGCTATTGGAATCCCTGGGCAGTAAAAGATGCACAGGGCAATGTGATCAACAAGGAGCCCGAATTTCCATTTGAGTGCAAAGGTGGCGTCTGTCCATTTACCAAGAAAAAGAATGCGAACGCAGCTGCTGGCGGCGATGAGGCTGATACCACTGCACCCCAAGAAACAAACACTGCCGATGCCAAGCTGAAGGTCGAATCCAAAAAGGAGACTTAGTGAAGTTCTTGCTTAGTTTGTTTCTTTCATTCTTTTCTTTCGGCCAAGTTTGGGCATTATTCCAGGTACCGTTCGGTGGCCTTTTAGTGATTATGCGATTGTTACCTAAGAAGCAGCAACAAATTACGCTTAACGGAAAGGTTAATCAAAGATATACATACATATATATACTATAATGACGAATGGAAATTTGAGTATTTACACATAAATATAGCCTTTAATCATAACTAAACTGGACAACACATTGTAAGCGAAATTAAATATAAATAAATGTTGATCGATTTGTATGGCACTTGCTACCCTGTGCGACTATTAAAACACTCTGCTTTAGATGTTCTCAGTTTATATTTGCATGAAAGGTTTCAACTCGTTTACAAATTGGCGTTCTTTACAATCCAGTCGCGGTGATAGAAGACCTTGGCATAGCCATCGGGATTGCTGGTGCCGCAGCCGCCCATGACAAAACCAGCAATGCCCACAAGCTCACCGTTGAGGATAGCTGGACCGCCGGAGTCACCATTGCAGGCACCGTTGCCCTCCGAATGGGCCAGGCAGACCAGGCTGCTGGTGAACATGAAGGTGGAGCTAATGCAGCTGTTCTTGGACAACGAGCTAAGGGTGTTCCATTGCAGATAGCGTGGCGTGGCACCATTGGTGGACAAATGACCCCAGCCAGAGATGAGCACCTCGCTGCCGACGGGCGTATCCGCGCTGGCCAAGGGAATGGCGCGAATTGTTGACGAATAGCTAAGCGTATCCACAAGCACCAGCAGAGCCACATCGTTCAGGAAGTTGCCATAATTCTCATGCACAATAACCTTGGATACCTTGCTGATAACACCACCGTCTAGGCGATCCACGGAACCGGCACGAATGCTCAGCTGACTGGCCGATGTGCTGGGAATATGGAATGCAAACCATTGAAGCAGTTTCATTTCGTAGCATTTCACGTAACTTACACCTTGTAGCCGCCATCCTTGGTCTCGGTGGTGACACAGTGGGCTGCGGTCAGAATAATCTGTGGTGCAATGATGCTGCCACCGCAGATGTGTGAAGTCAACTGGCGCAATGAAACCTGATGAGGGAACTGACCCTCGCGGGCATCTGCTCCGCCCACAATGCGTCCTTCCAGCTGCGAGCTGTGCGGCGCAGCCGTGGCCAGGGCCAGGGCAGCTAAGGCAATTAGAAGACGAGCGAACATGTTGTTTAACTACTACAGCCACTGATGATGAGCCTCCACTGACCAATGCTGCACTATTTATACCCAACTCTAGCGCACTACACAAATCTTATCAACGATTAGCTCGCCTTGCTGCAGATTAGAGACGACACGAATTTATGGACAACCAGCAGAAGTTCTCAGGGAAAATCTCAACCGATCGTAAAGTAACCCCTTATCGCCAAATAACTGACCAACGAGGGATTCGCCCAGTGTCATAAAATCGCGCTGAGTTGCTCGACTTGATTTGTGAATGGGAGAGGAAACCCATTAAGTACTTCCATTAATGTCCAAATTTCCTTAAATAAATAAGATATTCTACAATTTCTTTTTAAAATAATTATTTTATATTTATTATGTCAAAAAAATTTGCATTTGCATAATTCGTTCGCTGTTTAAGTTTAGGACAACAAAAAATTGTACAATTTACATATTAAAATTAGGAAAAAATTAGGATCGCAGTAAAAAAAAATAAAATATTTACGAACATAAAAAAATAATGAATTTATATAAATTTTGCGATTACATGAATGTGTGTGTGTGTGTGTTTTGCAAATATTTTTTGAAAAAATATATATATAGATCTCTCGCTTAAATCGTAGTAAACTTCGTAATGGGAAAGCGAATTTGTTGTCTGTTTTTTTTGCTTTTTTTTTGTTCTACTTTCAACTTAATGTGAAACATTTATGAGAATCTTTTTACAATTTATGCTTAGGCTATATGTATATGTTAATCTATATGGATATATAGATTTGTTTCATATGTAGAATTACATAAAAAGTGTAAATTCAAAAAATTCAAAATGTTTTGTTTTTGTTTCTGTTTTTTTGTTTTCGATAATCATAGTATATATAGCTAACAATTTCGGTTATATAAGCACTTCAGTTTCGAAACTAACAGCTAAACATTTGTAATAATTATGCGAAACGCGAATCGTTTCGGAAAAACTTAAACCATAAAACGTAGTCGATGCTAAAATCTACTGATATATATATCATTGTTATTACCTTAGTCGCGTAGAAGCAAAACGTTGGCCGACAATTACAGACTACAGATAATTAAGATTACACATTACAGATTACAAATACAGTTGCATAATAATTAATAATTATGATAATAATAATAAAAATAAGAATAATTTGCGCTAATTGTAATGGTTTTTTTTTATTTCTTTACTGGAAGCAGTTAAACGTTTTCGCTAATGTTTGCAAAGAAAGTTCTATAAAAATTATGCATATTATTCTCGTTTCTCTTTTCAACGTTTTTCGAAATTGCGCGCGAAATAAAATCGTTTTAAAACCGCTCACTAACTACTTAGAATCGATTTAGCATAGCATACTATATGGGTGTATATAGTATATATACGACATACGTAGATGATTTCAACGCGCACTGTACAACAAATACTAAACTTAATTTGTTTTAAATTACTACAATAATTATGTGTGTTCTTGTTTTTTGTTTTTTAAATTAAAGCTTAAGGGCTAATCAAAAAAAAAGTGTCAGGGTCAGGGGGTAGTTGCTTGCTTGGGGCTGGGGTTAATTGATTAAAAGTCATAAACTCGCTTGGGCGCTCTTTGAGTGCCCACGACCTGCTCCTCCTCCTCTCCGTGCAGCATTACGTGCGCTCTTGTCAAATGTAAATGGCCTCGGATCCCTTGTTGGCCTGATGTCCGCCCGAAATGTACAGATTATTGGCCGCCGGCGATTGTACACCCTCGGACCAATCCGAATTGCTGCGCGGCGATGATGATGACCAATGGCCAGGCGATTCCGGCGATGGCGTCGGATAACTGTCGAGCGTCTGCACCAGATGCTGCGGCGTATGTCCACCGGAATGCTGGCTAGGCGGCGTTAGGTACTGATAGAAGGCCTGATTGTGTTGCGACGATGGCGACAACATGTTGGTCGACGGCGAGGAGCCCGACATAGAACTTTGTATCGAAGGCGGATTCATTTGACCCGAGTGAAATGAGTCTGCAAAGCGGGAGAGAGAAGGGATATAAATGAGTATGGAATGGTTGTAAGATGATGCGCGCTTTTGACTTACCCGGAGATCCACAAAATCCATTCAAGTCCAAACCGGCTGAACCGAACTCAAGGCCTCCAATAGCTTGTTGCTGTTGTTGCTGCTGCTGCTGTTGTTGTTGCTGCTGTTGTTGCTGCTGCTGCTGTTGTTGCTGCTGTTGCTGCTGTTGCTGCTGCTGTTGCTGCTGTTGCTGCTGCATTTGCGGGGACAACGATTGCATTATTGCACTGCTTTTTGCATTATTGGAGGATTGTGGTGCCAACATGATGCCCATGTCGCTGCCCGTGGGCGATATGATGCCCAGGCTAACGGGTGAACTTTGCGGTCCCATTGCACCGCCACCGGCACCGCCGCCGCCGCCGCCGCCACCACCACCAAGTAGACTGTTCAGATTGCTACCGAATTGCTTCTGCTGTGTGGCATGCCGCATGGCTTGTATGTGCGTCGGTGATGTGGGCAAACTGGGCCGCGATTTGGCCGGCGAGGGAGAACCTGTTAAGCGATAGAGAAAAAACAAATTAGGAAACCTTGGAGGAGCAGCACCTTCATGCGCAACTTACCCAAATAGGCGTGTGGCGACAGCGCCAAACTGCTCTGCACCGAATGCGGCGGCGATTGATTCGAATAGGGCGGACTGAGTCCCTGCTCGTGCCCGCCATTACCCAGACCAGCGCCCAGGCCGCACATGGTGTTGCTGCCACGTCCGCCGCCCAGACCCAATGCTTGCCCATTCAGCATTTCCTGTTGAAATGGCGAACCCATCGAGTAGCCATAGTTATCCAGCTTGATCATGTCCAGCCCGTTGCCAGGCAGCGATTGCAATGACTGTGCATTCTGCAGAAGAGCGAAGGAAAGAAGATTAGTTATGGGTTCTCTCAAGTCGCATGCCACCTGCGCACTCACCTTGATGCAATCCTCATAGCTCGGCGGCTGTTTGGTCCCATTGTTGTTGTTGTTGGGCGGCGCTGCCATGGCATTCGAGTACATTGAGTTCGTGTCGTACGGACTGGGTAAATTCACCAGATTGCCATTGCCGTTGACATTGCCACCGGCTGCTGCTGCCGTCGCCGGTGTTGGCGAGTCCAGATCCTGACATTGATTCGCTGTTGTTGCCGCCGCCGACGATGCTGCTGCCGCTGCCGCCGCCGCCGCTGCTGCTGCTGCCGCTGCACTGAGCAGTTGTGCAGCATTCAGACCACCGCCTCCGCCGTTGCTGCCGCCGCCGTTGCTGCCGCCGCCATTCATGGCCTTTTTTGAGGCCGTATTGTGGTTGCTGCTGCTGTTGTTGTTGTTGTTGTTGCCGCTGGCCTTTTTTGAGCTTGCCTTACGTCGCAAGCTGCCCATATTGTTGTTAGCGCCAACATCCAAACCATTATCGGGACTATTGCCTTCGATAAGTTTCGCCTTCTTCGCTGCCTTCTGTTTGGCCGCTTGGCTACTCTGTTTACCCGCTGCACCGCCAGCGGCAATCACCGTGGGTTGTGTTATCAACTGCGGTTGCTGACCCGGTGGCGGTGAACCGATCATGGCTTGCGGTGTCATGCTTATCATTTGCGGCGAACGTGGCACATGCTCATCGAGCAGACGCACAATATCATGATGCAGTCGCTCGCTTGCCACATCACGTGGCAGACGATCCATGTGATCGGTAATCTCACGATTGGCAAAGTTATCGAGCAACGCCTTGCATGCCTCGTAGCTGCCCTCGCGTGCGGCCAGAAACAATGGCGTCTCATCCTTATCATCCTGTGCATCACGATTCGCATGATGCATGAGGAGTATGTTCACTGCCTCCGTGTTATTGACTGCGGCAGCCCAATGCAATGCGGTCTTGCCCGAGTTATCGGCTGCATTGATATCCGCATCGGCGGTAATCAAATCCTCCACCATGCCTTCGATAGCCAAGCGTGCAGCCAATATGAGTGGCGTGGTGCCATCATGCATGCGTGCATTCAAATTTGTGGCACGATTACGCAGCAAGATCTGAAAGACGCCCATGGCATCGGCTGCCACAGCGGCATGCAATGGCGTGCGTCCTGTATTATCCTGACAATTGGCATCGGCGCCGGCATCGAGTAAACGTTTCGCTGCATCCGCTCGAGCATAGCGTGCAGCCAGATGCAGGGAAGTCTCTCCTGTCTTATCCATGGTAGCATTTAGTTCGGCGCCCTGTGCCAATAGATCCGAAATCACTTGCGCTGTGCTATCCTCATTGTTCTCAATGTCCTCTCCACTGTCCAGGCCACCGCCACGCACAGCGGCAATCATTAGTGGCGTCAGACCGCATGGACCACGTGCATCCACATCATGTTTGCCGCCATCCTGATGTGCTGGCGGTGTCATTATAGCACGCACATCTGCCACATCCAGATGAGCCTGTGACCAGACACGTTGATCCGCCTCCTCATATTCACTGACCATGGTATGATCACTGGCATAGCCCACACTGGCCAAACCGGCAACACTGCCACCGCCCAGGCCACCCAAGCCACTCAAACCAGCTGCTGTGAGTTGATCTCCACGTTGACGCTTCGCTTGTGGCATATCCGATTCATCATCGGACCAATGACTGCCTCCACCGCCGCCGCCGCCGCCGCCCCCGCCGCCGCCGCCAACGCCCATGCCGCCTGGCAACTGATGTCCTTGCGCCTGTCCCAATCCCACTTGCTTGTTCAGATTACGCATCTCCTGTCCATGTGGATCGCGACGACGACGAGAGATCACTGCCGCCGCTGGTGCACGGAAACCCTCTGGAAACCAGGTAACACCATGTGCACGCTTACGCTGCGTACTCACTACCATGCCAGCGAATGCCAGCGCAATGATGACCAGAATGACGCCAGTGATGACATACTTGACATTAGCCGGTGCCTCGACCCCCTCACCCTCGCCAGGACTCTGCACACCACGCACACTATAGATGGGATAACGATTGGCGAACGTATGCTTAGCTGCCGATGCGGCCAAGAACTCAGCTGCTTCGGCGGCACGATTAAAGCATTCCGTGCATTTGCGATTATCGATCTCCAAATAGATCTGTATACCCGTCTGTCCATTACGCTGCGTATACAGTATCTTATGCTTGCGTCCAAATTCCGAATCCTGTATATCAGGCATGCGTGAGGCACCCTTCCAGCTGAAGATCATGTCATTGCCCAGTGCATCCTTCTTCACACGCACCGTGGTGCGTAGCACATGACTCATTTCGCGCAAGAATTGCGCCTGCTGTGCACGAAATTGTCGCATATCCATCAACATGACCACCGACATGGCACCCTCGGCTAGCTGCGAGGATTGATCCGGTTTCTCGCAATCCAAACCATCCCAGCTACACTCCGGATTATTGCAACCATAGTCACAGTAACCATCTCCGTAATGCTTCTGGCAATAGGCATCATAGATGGCGGCACAACGTTTCAGCTTCTGCTCACAGTCGCGTCCATCGTACAGACATGCCGCCGTGTTGCATTCCTCATTGCATTCGCCGTCCATGAAGACGCGCCAGCATTGCGGCGCCGTGCAATTGGCCCATGGATTGATGCCCAGCGAGCAATCGTTGCCATCAAAGTTGCAGGCATAGGTGTTGCATTCGGGATTGCAGACGCCATTGCTTTGCTTCTCGGCGCAACCGCGTTTCTCGCACATGGCACGTTGCTGCTCCAAGTCCGCATCGTATTTGCCGCCGGCAATGCTGCTGCCAGCCAAACCGTTGCCAACTCCTCCAGCATTGCCATTGCCATTGGCCACACTGGAGCCCACATAGCTTGGATCGTAGATCTCACAACGTTTACCCGTCCATTTGCTGGGGCACAGACATTCGTAGTCGCCCAGCAAGTTGTCACATGCTGCGCCCTGCAGACAAGGATTCGCTTGACATTCATCCATGGTGTCCACCTCACAGTGTCGTCCCGAGGTGCCGCTAGCACACTCGCAGCGATAGCCACCGGCATCGTCCACTATGCACATGCCTGCCAGGCAGGGATTCGAATCACAATCCTGTCCACTATATTCGCAATTCTTGCCATAGTATCCCTCGGCGCAGACACAATGATGTCCACTCTGCTTGGTGCTGCAGACGCCGCCATTCTGACACGGCGATTGTGCACAGAAGTTCACCTTGTGCTCACAATGACGTCCCATGTGACCAGGTCGACAATTGCAATGATAATTGTTCACCAACTGCACGCAATCCAAGGTGCCAGCATTGGAGCAGGGATTACTCAGGCATTCGTTGATGTCGCCCTCACAGCGGGCGCCCACAAAGCCAGGAGGACATGAGCATTCGAAGCCACCGACACGATCAATGCAACTGCCATTGTTGTGGCATGCCCCAGGCACACAATCATCATGATTCAGCTCACAAATGATGCCCAATGTGCCGGGTGGACAACTGCAGCTGAAACCCTGCACCAGATCATGGCAGGTGCCACCATTCTGGCAAGGATTCGGCGCACAATCATCAATGTTCAGCTCACAGTTCTGTCCCTGGAAACCCTGACGACACTCGCACTTATAGGCGCCAACCAAATCGCGACAGGTGCCTCCATTCTGGCAAGGCTGCGAGGCGCATTCATCGATATCCTGCTGGCAGTAGCTACCCGCATAGCCCTGGCTGCAGTAGCAGACATGACTATTCAGATGATTCTTGCATGTGCCATTGTTGCACAGCTGCTTCACGGTGAGTCCCTTGCGCTGTGCTGCATCCTGGCAACTGATGGTCTGCACATCGCATAGTTTACCCGTCCAGCCGGCAGCGCATTTGCAATTGAATTGATGCTTCAACTGGCTACAACTTGCTCCATTCTCGCATGGCGATTGCGCACACCAATCCACATAGTCCGAACATTGTTTACCCGTAAAACCACTGGGACAATGGCAGGTGTACTCATCCCGCTGCTCATGGCATGTGCCGCCATTGAGGCACGGCGCCGAGTCACATTTGTTGAGCTTATATTGACAATTTGCCCCACTGTAACCGGGCAGGCAACTGCAATTGTAACCATTGATGCCATCCACACAACTGCCGCCATTCAGGCACGAACTCTCCGTGCAATCCTCATCGTTAGTCTGGCAATTGATGCCACTGAATCCCAGCGGGCAGGTGCACGTGTAACTGTTCACATATTGCCGACAGGTGGCGCCATTCTGGCACGGCATGCTCAGGCATTCATTGATATCTGTCTCGCAGTGTTTGCCATCAAAACCATCGACACACAGGCAGGAGTAATCACCGATTCCATCCAGGCAAGTGCCACCATTCTGGCAGGGAAACGAGGCGCAATCATCTGTATTGATAGCGCAATCTCTGCCCTCATAACCCTTGGTGCACAGGCAACGATACGAGCCGGGCACATTGAGGCAACTTGCTCCATTCCGACACGGCGAACTGAAGGCGCATTCATCGATATCCTCATCGCAATAGCGTCCCGTATAGCCCAACTTGCAGGTACAGGAGAAATCCAAGAAATTCGGACTAGGCGTACACTTGGCCTCATTGCGGCAACGATTGCTGGCACAAGGATCCAGTTGACTCTCACAATTCAGTCCCGTATAGGGCACCTTGCAGACGCACTTGTAGCCATTGACCTTGTCAATGCAGGTGCCTCCATTCGCGCAGGGATTACTCAGGCAATCATCGATATTTGTCTCACACTTGTGTCCCGTATAGCCAGGCATGCATTGGCAACTGAAGGCGTTCAGCTTATCAAAGCAACTGCCTCCATGCTGGCAAGGATTACTTGCACACTCATCGATATCCTGTTCACAACGTTTGCCCTGATATCCTGGCGGGCAGTGGCAAATGTAATCATTGATGCCATCCTCACAACGTCCATCATTCACGCACGGACTCGATGCACACTCATCCACATCGCTAAGGCAACGTGCATCGTAGAATCCACGTGGACACTCGCATTTGAATCCATTAATGAGATCCATGCAGACTCCATTGTTGGCACAAGGATTACTGGCACACTCATTGATATTCAGCTCACAATGTTGGCCCGTAAAGCCGGGCACACAGTTGCACGAATACGAATTGATGCCATCGATGCAACTGGCTCCATTGTTGCACGGATTGCTGTGGCATTCGTTCACATTGATCTCACAATTCTTGCCACTTGTGCCGGGCAGGCAGTGACAGATGTAGCTGCCCACACGATCGACGCAGTGCCCGTTGAATTGGCAAGGATTCGATTCGCATTCATTGATCTGTTTCTGGCAGAGGTAATCGGTGAAGCCAGGATCACACAAGCACTTGAAGCTATTGTCGCCATCGATGCACTTGCCACGATGACAAGGACTCGAATCGCAGTCATTGATATTGATCTCGCAGCTGGCGCCAGTGTAGCCCGGTGGACATTCACAGCTGTAGCCCGCAATGGAGTCGTGGCAGATGCCATTGTTGCGACACGGTTGCGATTGGCAATCATCGATATTGATCTGGCAACGTTGTCCCGTGAATCCCAGTGCGCAGCTGCATTTGAAGCCATTGATCTTGTCGTGGCAGGTGCCATCGTTCAGGCAAGGATTCGATTGGCATTCATCGATATCGATTTCACATTGGGTGCCCGTAAAACCAGGCATGCAGACGCAACGGAAGGTGCCAGGATCATCCAGACAACTGCCCTCATTCTGGCAAGGATGTGATTCACACTCATTGATATTGGTCTCGCAACGTGGACCCGTAAATCCTTGCGAGCAGTTGCACATAAAGGAACCCGGTGTATTCACACAGATGCCATTGTGTTCACACGGCGATCCCTGATCACATTCATCAATATCCTCCGAGCAATCGACACCCTTGTAGCCTGTGGCACACGAACAAGCATACGAACCATTGATGGGACTCGTATCACAGATGGCATCCGCATGGCAGGGATTCGAGGTGCACGCATCGTCCAGATGACACAACAGGCCCGTCTTGCCCGCCGTGCAGCGACAATAGAAGCTGCCCACACCATCGATACAGGTGGCTCCATAGAAACAGGCAGCCTGCACACAATCATCAATGTTCTCGCTACAATCGCTTCCAGCCCAGCCGTTCACACAGATGCAGCTGTAGCTACCGTGCGTGTTCGTGCATGTGGCTCCATTCTGGCAGACCGAAGGACGCAGTGCGCATTCATCCACATCGACGTCACAATAGCGTCCCGAGAAATTTGGCGGACAACTGCAGCGATACTCATTGATGCCATCCACGCAGGTGCCACCATTCTGACACAAATTTCCTGCACAATCATCGATGTTCTCCTCGCAGTTCTTTCCATCGAAACCTGTGAATGAAGGATCGAGAAGACATAGTTGGAATTAGTCGAGTATATACAGCAAGCAAAGTCAAGGAATTGAACACATTGTACGAGAACTTATAGCCATAACTAACTATGCCATAGAACATAACCTCACTTAACCTTTTTGGTATTTAGAGTTGGTATTAAAACTACTAGTTCCAGTTCATTTTTATCACTAAGTCAGTAAAGTCAAGGAATTGCGCAAATTGAACGAGAACTTATAGCCATAACTAACTATGTCACAGAGCATAACCTCACTTAGTCTTTTTGGTATTTAGAGTTGGTATAAAACTACAAGTTCCAGTTCATTTTTATCACTAAGTCAGTAAAGTCAAGGAATTAAGCAAATTGAACGAGAACCTATAGCCATAACTAACTATGCCATAGAGGATAACCTCACTTAGGTTTGGTTTGGTTCTACTAGTTCCAGTTCATTTTTATCACTAAGTCAGTAAAGTCAAGGAATTGCGCAAATTGAACGAGAACTTATAGCCATAACTAACTATGCCATAGAGCATAACCTCACTTAGTCTTTTTGGTATTTAGAGTTGGTATTAAAACTACTAGTTCCAGTTCATTTTTATCACTAAGTCAGTAAAGTCAAGGAATTGCGCAAATTGAACGAGAACTTATAGCCATAACTAACTATGTCATAGAGCATAACCTCACTTAGTCTATTTGGTATTTAGAGTTGGTATTAAAACTAGTTCCAGTTCATTTTTATCACTAAGTCAGTAAAGTCAAGGAATTGAGCAAATTGAACGAGAACTTATAGCCATAACTAACTATGTCATAGAGCATAACCTCACTTAGTCTATTTGGTATTTAGAGTTGGTATTAAAACTACTAGTTCCAGTTCATTTTATTCACTAAGTCAGACAAAAAAGTCAAAAATTATTCAAACTAAACAAGAACTTATAGCTATAGCTTACTACACTCCGAACCTAAACTTCACTAAACCTTTTTGGTATTTAGAGATGGAATTAAAAATACTAGTTCCACTAAGTTTGTAAGCTGATTGTATCGCTTTTGTCACTAAGTCAGTTAGTAAAGTCAAGCAACTATTTAAATGAAACGAGAACTTATAGCCATAACAAACTATGCCATAAAGCTGAACTTCACTTAACCTTTTCGGTATTTCGAGAAAATACTAGTTCCAAGTAGGTTGTAAACTGTTGATTTTTGTTTGCTTAGTAAGTAAATTAAAATTTAAATAAATTTCAAGTAAAATCAAGATATCATTTAGATTCAACAAGAACTTATAGCAATAAAGCTAAACTTTACTTAACCTTTCTAGTATTAAGAGAAAATATAAAAAATACCAATTCCCAATAGCTTGTAAACCGATGGTAACACTCTTGTAACTAGGTCAGTTAATAGCAGCTATAATTCCGCTATTTTATGGCATTAAAACAAATGTTAAGTTAGTTAATAAAGCGATAAAAATGCAAATCCACATAATGTGAGAGCAATACGAGTTAAGTTCCCCCCCCAGAGCTTGGGTAGGTAGCCACACCCGTTCCAAATTTCATTTCAAAGCGTTGTAAACATTTCACTTATAAACAATAATAAAATTATATTTCATATTTTATTACATTTCTCAAGTTGCTCATTTGCATTTTCAATACCACAAAAATACTAGCGTGTCCATGGAATACGGTCACACTGGCAGCAAGCGTGCACACATGTAGCTGTCTGTATGCGCGCGTATGTGTGTGTGTGTGTGCTCAATGAAGTGCATAAACAGATTTATGGACAACAACACAGCATCATAAAATGCTTCAATAAACGAACGCGTTTACAGCAACAACAACAACAACAACTGGCCTGGGCATGTACAAAAAGTGGTTGCCATGCAATGCGAAGAAGGAGCACAAAGCGCAGACAGCGCTTAAAATATGTGTCTATATGTGCAGAGAGGGAAAGAGAGCGAGACACGCAAACAAACCAACGTGTATTGCTTAGGCGGCGGCGGCGGCGGCGCTTGCAGCTGTGTTGCACATGTTTTGTCAGCCAGATGGAGTCGGTGACGAAGAGAGGGAGAGCAAGGCGAGCAAGAGAGAGAGTGGGCAAACGAGAGCGAGCGCATTGAGCGTGCGCTCACAGGTAAGCTAAGAACAGCCGGCGCTCTTTTGCGCTCTCTCAAAAAAAGGTTGCGCCTGCGGCTATGTACATGCACACACACACACACGCATACATACGCGCACACGCATACACAACAGCGCGCAGAGCCCAAGAAAAAAGGCAGCACCGTCGCGTCGTCGCTGCGCATGCGAAGCGAATGAGCAAACAAAATGCTAAGAAGAAGAAGTAAAACAGACGCTCGCATGCGCATGTGTATGCGACGCTGTCTCTCTCTATGTATGTATGTTGTGTGTGTGTGTGTGTGTGTACAACACGTCTTTGGTTGTTCTTTCCCACGGTCTCATATCTGGCCAGGCAGCTATCTGAATGCGCGCCAAGCAAACGAGCGCAACGAGCGTCGTCCACGAGCGCGCTCGCTTCCCCATCCACATACAGCAACAGCAACAACAACAACAACAAACAAATGTACACAAAGAGAGAACCACAACAACAACAGCAACGACAGCAACGACAATAAAAACGTTGCTTATGCTGCGGCTTCGGCAAGCACTTCGGGTTCGGGGCTCGGGCTCGATCGAGTTTTCTACGTTTATGTTGTTGTTGTTGTTGCTCTTGCTGGGCTTTCGGACTTCGACTTTGTTCATTGCGCTTTACTTTGTGCCTCATTCGAGGAATTAAATCGCACTTTATGTGGACCCCCCCCCCCGCTCCCTTCGTCGCTCTCTTGCTTGCGCTCTCTCTCTCTGGCTCGCTCTCGCCCACTGTCTATTGAGTGCAATGGGTAGCGCTCTCTTGCGGCGACGGCGACTGCGACGCTGACGCTGCTCGCCCACAGCTTATTTTAATGGCTTTTCTTGCTTGGTCGGGTTTTGCTTCGTTTTGGTCTTAATAGAAGGGCCCAAAACACGGACACACACACACACACACTCAACCGACTGTCCCAGCCCAGTTATTGTTATTGTTGTTGTCGCTGTGGCTGTGGCTGCTGCTGGGCTGATCGATTTTGTTGTTGCTGCTGCTGTTGTTGTCTCTGTGCATTTTTTCATTATTATTATGATTGTGTGTATGTGTGTGTGTGTTTGTGCGCTGGCTTGGGGGACTGCAACTTGTTGCCTGCCGCGCGAGTGGAGACTGCCGCGCTGCAGTTTGGAGAGTGGCATTTTCAATGCATACTTTTAAAAATAAACCAAGGCAGGGCAACAACAGCAACAACAACAACAACAACAACTACGGCATCTGTTGATCTGTTGCACACATGTTTCGCATACAAAGAGGACGCTGCAACAGCAATTTCGGAGGCAGCGTTACCCAGTCACTTAGTGGCACTTTGAACTGCCCTGCCGACTGCTCCAGTGACTCTGCAACCTCCCCCACCCCAATGCCTGCCAAACTGTTTTACACAGCCACCCTATGCAATTTTCAACGCTCTCTCCTCGTGTGTGTGTGCACGTGTGTGTGCACGTGTGTGTGTGTGTACCCATTTAAGACAATTGGGTTGCAACAATTTGCATGAGTTGTTGGTCCGTCGGGTCATGCGACGACCTGCGACAAAATGAACGCAGCAGAGGCAGCAGCAGCGCAGCAGCAGAGGCGCAGGCTGCTGCAGCGAAATCTTGGTAGTGGAACAACTGGAAATGAAACACGAAATGCAATTTGAATGCAATTTGCGTTGAATTTCGTATTATCGATAACTGCAATAACTGTTATCGAGCAATTTGTGTGTGTGCGCAGAGGTTCTTCTGAGTCATGACTCGCCACGAGCCAAGTGGCGACCCAAGCTTAAATTGCATTGCTGGCGCTGCTGCTGCTGCCCACGCGAAGGCAAACTCGTTTGCTAGCAAAGCTGCCCCCACCTTCTCCCCTACACTTCACCAGGCATTATTCATCATTCATCAGAGTTGCAACTTTTACTCCCAGCAAGCAAGACGAAACGCATCCCGTACGCTCTCTCTCCCTCTCTCTCTCTCCAAGGGTTATTAGCGTTTTATATATATCATAATTATAGCTGATATAATGCATATCTCTCGCTGCCTTGCTGACCTAATTAGCTGCACTTCTACTTACAGTGTAGGGTATCTGCACTTCGTTGCTCTCCCCTTCTTTTTTGTTTATCTCTTTTTGCGAATTGTGCATGACCTCCTTAGGGCGTAACTGCGCTTAAGCAGCACATCCCAAGCAGCGTGCAGCATCGATCGTCGTACCCGTGACTGCCAAACTCAGTGTGGAACCCGTGTGGATTCCGTGTGGACGCCGTTGCAGGCCGTGGCTGATTTATTTGTAATTTACTTGGCCAGCAGAGCAAATTAAGCCAGCGCTCGATTTT
The DNA here is from genome assembly GCA_018904095.1 of Zaprionus ghesquierei. Classification (NCBI taxonomy): domain Eukaryota; kingdom Metazoa; phylum Arthropoda; class Insecta; order Diptera; family Drosophilidae; genus Zaprionus; species Zaprionus ghesquierei. The sequence continues at coordinate 13,023,963 of JAEIGP010000394.1, read as the reverse complement.
TTTTTGATGCCTTTGACTGAATCGACTTGTCCTGATTGAAGCTGCAAGGCAAGGGAGGAGAGGGGCGGACACATAGGTAGGTAGGTCTGTGCAACTGGGCTGGGAAACAAGTTGCAGCAAGGCAGGCTTTTGTTATATGGCAACGGCAACGGCAACTGCAGCAGCGACGTCGACTGCGACTGCAACTGCGGTTTGTGCCGCCCGTTTTGCATAATGAGTGCAACTCCGCCCCTGCTGCAACAGAAAATTCCCATTGGCATCTCCCGCGCTCTCATCGTGATGTCCACAGGGCGCTTCGTGTCGTGTTGTCTTTTCCTCAGTTGCCAAGACTCGTTTATTGTTGTTGTTGCTGTTGCTTTGGTAATTTCTGTTGCCCAACACTGGCAACAAAAGGCGTTATAACATTTCCATTGCATTATTGCTTGCTTGATTTTGTTTCTGTTTCCCATTTCGCAGCCTTGTCCGTCTGTCTGTCCGTTCGTCTGGCTCTCTTCTCCTTTCCTGGCGAGTTCAGTTTTATTATTGCATCGTAGCCTTTGGTCACACTTTCACACGCTCGGCTCATTAGAATTTTTGATTGGGCGCAATTAAAATCCAGCTGCAGGCCAGTTAGGGGGCAGCTTTGCTCCAGCGCCTCCCAAACTGTACCCCCTGTCCGCGTCGCAGTCGCACTGGCTGCCCATTCCAGCTGCAGCGCAATGCAAGTCTTCGCTTCAATTGAGCGAATTAAATTGCACACTCACACACACACGCACACACACACACGCACGCATAGTCAGTCATAAATATGTATGTAAAAGTTGGCAATTTACATGCTCAAATTGAATGGGCGACAATTGAATGAACCGTAGTAGTACGGGGGGCAGGGGAAAGGGAAGGAACGATTGCTGGTTGAGGATGTTGTGGCAAGAGCAGCGACATTTGACATTCACTTAAAACGTTGACACTTTGCCAGCGATAATAACTATCGAATGTGCTCGATTTCAATGTGAAATTGTAGAAAATATATTGCAAAATTCGAAGGGAACTATAGATCTAATAGAACTGATCTAGTTAGATATCATTGGCTAATTAATCTAGTTAGTAAATCTTAAATTGTTTAAAACAAAAGGGATGAGTAGCTTAAACTATCGATATCCATATTATTATCAATAGAAATATAAGCAGACAATTTGTAGTATTAAGCATAAGATAGTCTGTTAGTCTGATCTGTCTATCTATTCTCAAGAATCTAACCCATAATAAATCTCAAATATACTCCAATAAGAAGTCACAGGGTGTCTAACCCCATCGATCTTGAGCGCTTCTAGTCTGCAGTTATCGATTAATGCAGCAAAGAAGATGGAGAACTCAATCTATCGATTACATTGAAAGGAACCCTACTTTACAAGTCAAAAGTATCGATATCTGTCTTCTACCTTTCTAAGCTATAATCTGAAACATAGTCTAGGAAAAAGTCACAGGGTGTCTGCTAGCTTCTAGTCTGAATAATCGATAACATTAGACATCAGTAAAAGAATAGAAAGATCGATAACTAGGCAAATGAAAGATCACAGTTGCTCCATCTATCTATCTTTGATCCATATAACTTGATTTTAAGCTTTAATCTAAAACATTGTCTTAGAAGAAGTCAATTATCGATTACATTAGGCACAATAAAAAGAATAGAAAGATCGATAACTAGGCAAATGAAAGAGCACAGTTGCTCTGTCTATCTATCTTTGATCTATAGAACTAAATTCTCAACTATAATCTGAAACGTAAACTAAGAAGTAGAAGCAGCTTCTAGTCTGAATAATCGATTACATTAGGCACAATAAAAAGAATAGAAAGATCGATAACTGGGTAGCCTAAAGAGCACACTTACTCCGTCTATCTATCTTTGATCTATAGAACTAAATTCTAAGCTATAATCTGAAACGTAAACTAAGAAGTAGAAGCAGCTTCTAGTCTAAATAATCAATTACATAAGACATATAGAAAGATCGATAACTGGGCAGTCTGCAGAGCACACTTACTCCGTCTATCTATAGTTAGATATACTTAGCTTAATTCCAAGATAAATCTTAAAGTAAACTAATTCTAGTTAGCATGCACAAATCAATTGAACACTTACCACGTGGACACTTGCAGTCATAGGTGAGTCCATTGGCGCGACAAATGCCACCGTTCTGGCAGGGTGAAGGCGAGCACGGTTTGTACTTGGTATCGCAATCCTTGCCCGTATAGCCGGCGGGGCACATGCATCTGCAATGATGGAAGAGCAATTGCAATTGTAGTAGTATTAGTGCAATGGCAAAACGGTAATTTCGAGCTGGTAGCAGGAGCAGCGGCATCACACCAAGCCAAGTCAGCTTTCGACCTCTTCGTCGTCGTCAGTTAATTGCAACGTGCAGCGTGCAACGTGCAACTTCCGTTTGAGCGAAATGTGTCTGCTGATGGATGGACATGGCGTGCGCCCGGGCCAGCAGAGGCAGCTGGTCGGTCTAGCTCAGCAGAGTCAGCTTAGGTCTAGCTACGCCCCTCTCTCTCCCTCTCCCTCTTTCTCTCTCTCTCTCTGTTGCTAGTGCGCTGCTCTTTGTCGTCGCTCATTCTCAGCGTCTTGTGGCAGTGGCAACCGGTTCTTTGGGGGCTGGGGCTACACCGAGGGCTGCCACAAAGTTGGTAGTGAGTTGCCGTTGCCGTTGTTGTTGTTTTACTATTATTTCTTCTCCGATTTTTTACGAGTCTTCGGCTTTGTGGCTCTCTTTGCTCGCGAGTTTATGTACTTTGTGCGAGTACATTGATTTCTTTTTGGGCATAATTCTTCTAATTGTTTTGGTTTTTTATGATCTTTTTTTTTTTTAAAACTTAATTTGTCGGAAAACCTAAGTATTTCTCGAGAATTAAAACTAACGCGCAACTGGTTTGCCTGTTGGCTCCACTGTGCGACTGTGGCCATAAAAGGCGCGCTGGTATTTGCTCATGCCTTCCCCCGGCGTTAGCTATGCCCCTTCCCCCGCGCCCCTGCGACTAATTAAGATCATTAAACGTATTTAATTAAATTAAACAATTAAATGGCACAAAACTCTTAAATAGGCAACAGGCCTCGCTCTTTAGGGACCTACCCTCCCTCTCCCACTCCCCCATCTTTCCCCACTCTACCTCAGCTGGCCAATGAACCATACGAAACGCTACGCAGAAGCTGAAACGACGTCGCGGATCTCTCAGGCCCAAAATTACATTTTGAAAATTGCTTCACCTTCGCTTTGGGCCAAACTACAAAAAACATAACGAACAAAAATTCAAAATTGATTTTTGATTGACATGTGAAACTCAGCGGGCCAATGCCCAGAGGCGTCGAGGGAAGGGGGGTTGCTGCTCATCTGCCTGCGACCCACCAAGAAGCGAAGAAGTGGGAGGGGGAGGGGGGCAGCTCATTGGGCTTGTTGGCTCATTAAGTTGGCAGTGAGTGCACTCATCGCGTGAGTGATACTCGTTCAGTGTGAGTGTAGCTGGCATAGAAGAACTACTGAATTTTGCTCAGACTCAATATTCATAAGCATATTCATGAATACACTCACCAAACACTCACTTGCTACTCATTTGTTGAAACACTTTTACTTATGCAGCGATTTCAGTTCAGTTTTCTCAAATGCGCTAACGAATCAAATGAGTGTATTCATTCAACTCGAAATTTATTCATTCAACTGTTTGGGTCGCTTTAGAACATAAGCTACGAGCGCAGGTTTAGGCATGTAATTCCCTCTCCATTCATTCATTCATTCATATTCATATTCATCATGGCTGCCATGAGGCATGACTAAGCTCACGATATCGCCTGGCTGTCCACTAAATAACCGATTTTATTTGCCAAATATTTCCATAATGTTTTATTTACGCATAAACACAATCAAATCACAATTCAAATGGCAAATTTATGCGAATCTATCGAAACTGCGAATATGCGCACAGTGGCAGCCATTAAAATCGAATCGATTGACAGAGCAGGAATTTCGAATAACCTAACCCAAAAAGTACAGGGATCTTTACCCGTCTGGGATGGATTCCCCCAAGGGCTGCACTCGACAAATTGTCAATTAGCGATGCGACACAATATCGATATGCTTATGCTAATTATCGATTCAACGATTGAGAGACTAGAGACAAATGAGACAAGAAGGAGAGCAACAACAAGGTAAAACACATGTTCACATCGCACTCGCTCTCGCTTAAATCAATTTTGTTAGAAGTTGCCGTTTAAGCTTAACAAAAGAGCTATCATTCCCTCCCCCTCTTCGCTCTACCCATCTACCGGTCTATCGATAATTTGTGTGTTTCAAATTAAAAATGCAAATGATGCTAAACAAAATAATTTAATTTACATCACAGCAACAAGCGAACGAACGAACGAACGAACCAGTTCAGGCAAACGAAACAAAGCGCCGGAAATTTCATTTAGTTTTGGGGGAGAGGCGCTCAAACCGATACCGATCGAGAGTCTGAGGTCTATTTTGAATGATCAGCTTGTGTGATTTATATCAATAGTAGCTTTCATTGTATATTTTAATTAGAGTGGAAACGTTACCGCACCATCGATTGGCAATTTGTTGCTACAGCATTTGGCGAAAATCCATAAAGCATCCTAAGCGATTTCATATGCTAATTTCAAACCATTCCGGGCTCTACGAATTCGATTTTATAAATTATTAGTTTTAAATTGTCATTAATTTGGCGCACAGCCACAATAGTCTTTTAATATTCTATTTCTATCGATAAATATGCAAATGCGATCGCGCGGCCTCGACCACAAAGCACAGAGCGAACGCAGATAGAGGGTAAGACGTGTCTAATCTTTTGTCGAACAAGCAACCAAATTTGCACTTGTCATGCGCTAAGGAGTTATGAACCAAACTGACTTGGTTGACACTCTGCAAAAGTGCTGAACGAACAAATGAGTCGATTAATCGAATTTATTGCATGCGATTAAAGCAAGTTTCGATTGCATCCGTCTGAGAAGTGATTAGATCACTGGGGTGGAGGATCTCCTGGGTGTGACCAATTCTAACTAATCTTCTTTGGTGTTTCTTCATTGGGATTAAGGATCTCTTAGTTGCGACTAAATCCGATGCGTTTCATTGTTTAACTGATCTGATATGGGATTTCTTCACTGGGATTAGGGATTTCTTAGTTGTTATCTTCTTCTTTGGGATTTCTTCATTGGAATTAGGGATCTCTTAGTTGCGACTAATTCTGATACCCTTTATTCCTTGATTGGTCTAGTTAGTTGTGATTTGGTTCATAAAAGGTCTTGCAAAGATCTTTGCTATACCCAAAAGTGGCTACTACTTCTACTACTTTACTACTTCTTTGGGATTTCTCCACTGGAATTAAGGATCTCCCATAGGTGACTAATTCTGATACCTATTATTCCTCTACTGATCTAGTAAGCTGTGATTAGTTTCATGAGAGATCTTGGAAAGATCTTGGCTATACTCCAGGGGAGCCTTGCTTTGTTGAACTTCTGGTCTGGGATTCCCAAAACGGGATTTCCATCACTTAGGATTTCCTCACTTCGACTAACTCTGATATCTTTTGTTTTTTATTGGTCTACCTAATTGCGGTTAGTTTCTTAAAAGATCTTGGAAAGATCTTGGTTATACCCCAGGGGAGCCTTGCTTTGTTGAACTTCTGGTCTGGGATTCCCAAAGCGAAATTTCCATCACTTAGGATTTCCTCACTTCACTTAAGGGTCTCTTAATTGCGACTAACTCTGATACCTTTAAGTTCTTATTGGTCTACTTAATTGAGGTTAGTTTCTTAAAAGATCTTGGCTATACCCCAGGGGAGCCTTGCTTTGTTCAACTTCAAATGTGGGATTTCCCAACTGGGATTTCCATGTCTTAGGGTTGACTTATTCTTTCACCGGTTATTCCTCAAGTGATTTAGTGAGCTATCATAAGACTCCAGAAAGATCCTAGCTATACCCATTTCCATCAATTTCTTCTCTCTTTCCACCCCCCTGTTATTCGATATACTCTAGCTATGCTTAAGGATTCAATTTCTACTTACTGATAGGAGCCATGCGTGTTGACACAGGTGCCGCCATATTGACAGGGATTCGACTGACACTCCTCAACATCCTCGGAACAGGTGTGACCGGTGAAGCCGGGCGGACAGTTGCAACTGAAGCTGCTGCTGCCGGCCAGAGCGGAGCAGGTGCCGCCATTGCGGCATGGTGAACTGGCGCACAGATTCTGTGTCTGGCAGTGATCGCCTGTATAGAATAGAGAATCGATTGGTAAATATTGATTAGTGGCCGATCGAGTTTGCTATCTCTCCGTGTGTGTGTGTGTGTGTGTGCACAACTTACCCGTATAACCATTGGCACAGATGCAGCTATAATCCTGCAACGTTTTCAGCTGACAAGTGCCGCCGTTGTAGCAACGCGTCTGATCGCAGGCATTGGCCACGGCAATCTCGCATAGCGACTCCTCAAAACCAAGCGGACACTGGCACGAGATGCCGGGGCGACCGTTCCGAAAGGCCACCTGACAGGTGCCGCCATTCTGGCAGCGTCCGTGGCCCGTCAGGCAGGGATTCCGATGTTCACAGTAGTCGCCAACGTAGCGTGTATCGCAACTGCAAGAGAGATAGAGAGAGAGCAAGATATGTAGATGGCAGATACATGTTAGTCTATCTGAGTGTGTGTGCGCGATTTACAGATATCGAACGCACACACTTGCTATCGGCTTTATGAGCTCGCGCCGCTATATACGATACACCAAGTCGGCGGCAGATTTGTGTCTGTCGATAAGCGCGGCAAAAGTGTTGAAAGAGTCTCAGCCTGACAAACTGACAAACTTTGCCTCATTTCCGTTATGTGCGACTTTCACAGATCGATAGCAGAGATGCAAATAATCGTGGCATTAACACCTGTGCTGGAAACCGAATGCTTCAAACTAGTTGCAACATTCATTTATCTAACCGCTGATCCTAAGGCAAAGATATGCTTGATTCATCGATAGCTCATCGATAGGCAGTAAAATATCCTTTCTACTTGCACACAGACACACACGCAGTGTTCTGCCTCATTAAAAGGCAATAACTATGCACGCCTGCACAGGCAACAAGAACAACAACAACATTGACAACAACAAATTAGCAAAGTAATTGCAGTCATCGAATGCAACGACGCGCACTTCGATTGCCGATGACGTTGCCCCGTTGCTCGGTTGCTTCGTTGTCGATGTCGATGACGATGACGCTTGTTGTTGTTGACGCTGTCGCTTGGTGTTGGCTCTGATGTTGCTGTTGTTGCTGATGACTCCCGACTTGGAGCTAAAGTCGAACAACAACTTGCACATTGTTGTTTTCCCTTGAGAAAACAATTTTTATGTACGGTAATTTGTGCGCGATCTTGATTGCATATTAAATTTTCATCGAAGCCAAAGTCAAAGTCAGCAATGAGAAAATTACACGCATTGCAACAGCAACAGCAACAACAACAACAACAACAACAACAAACATGATCATGACGAAGAAGCAGGCAATGAATAATCATTAAGCTGCAGCTTCTTTGGCCATTGGCTAGGTGAGGCAAGACACAGAGAGTGAGAGAGACAGCGTGTGAGTGCGAGTGAGAGCGAGTGGGTTGGGAAGCGAGACCGGATCGCTGTGGAATGGAACGGCTTTTCTTTGGCTTTGCCCACTTACCGTTACAAGTGTGTGAAAATGCTTTAGATTTAGCATTAATTTGTATCACACATAACCTCACTAAATGCCCTGCCTAACCTCACTTTGCTACGTGTCTGTGTGTCGATTGTTGATCGTAATCGAAGCTATTGGGAAAATTAAATGACGGTAGGCAAAACAGTTAGTAACAAGCTGAGGTAGCCGCAAAAGAAAAACTACATGTTTGCCTGCAGCTGTGGCAGCTTGCTGTGGCAGCCAAGGGGGAGATGGAGGAGGGTTAGGGGGTAAGGGGTTACCAAGTGGCCAGCGGCGATGCAGCTGATAAGCCCATGGACTTCCATTCAAATGAGGTGTCAGGCGTTTTTCCAATACACCAAGGCTTACCCTATCCCCTAACCCCTGAGTGGGGGCCCCCCTTGTCTCTCCTCCCACCCCCCGATTGCAGTGAAAAATTAATGTAATATAAATTATACACGAGCCACAATCTAAGCCAAGCCAAGCCGAGCCGAGTTGAGTTGAGTCGAGTCTTGCCTCGTCGCTTGGTAACTTGTTTCGTGTTGTGTTTTTCAAATGAAACGCAACGAGAGAAAAAGGCAAAAATGTATAAAAGGAGGAGAAGCAGGAGAAGAAGTAGAGAGAAAAAAAAAACATATCTGAACACAAAACAAAACAAAGAGTAGACAAAAAAAAAAAAAAGAATTGAAAACGTGACTCGCATTGGCAAATAAAGCAAAGCGATCCCAGATCCGACTCAGCTTGGACAGGGTGTGTTATTGCGGCTAGCGATGGCCGCGTGACTCACGACAACGGCACACGTGAGCGCTGTGGTGAGCTTCTATTGTCTGTGGTGAATATAGTTGTGGTGAGTTTCGTTAACTCTGATAAGCTACGTATCACGTTCACATGCAAAAATTGCTCAACTCACGATCTTCTCTGACGAACTACGCCATGGGTAACCCAACCAGCGATCTACCGATCTACCGATCTTCACATCTTCCCATCCACCCATCTTTCTATCTTTGCTATCCAACTATCTAGCTACCTTTTGCGCTTTTCTTTTGCCTGCAAACAAATAAAAAATTAGCCGGGGTCACCTTGTGTGAGAAAAATCTATTTGCCAGTGTTTCCCTACCACTCTTTCTATGTCCCTCTCTCCCTCTCTCTCTCTCTCTCTCTGTGTGTGTGTGTGTGTGTGCAACTGTCGCTATCGCTGGCGATTTCAATTTGTGGTCGAGCAGTAGAAAGAAATGTTCATAATCATAACTCTATAAAGCCTCAACTTGGCATCGAATTGGCTTCAACTGCAGCTTCTCACGAGCGTAACCGCAGCATGCAGCAGTGGCTGTGGCTGTGGCAGGGGCAGCTGTGGCAGCTTGGGGCTATCAAATGTGCATTGGCAGTCGGTGGCAGCTTGGCGACTGATGATTTAATGTCTGCGCCCGATGATCACTCATCGCCTGCTCTGCTCCAGAGGCTGCTGCTTGGCGGTCTTCGGTTGGTCTATGGCTTCAGCTGCTGCTGCTGCTGCTGCTGCTGTACAACGCCTAGTTAGCAACTCCCCCCCCCTGCCCCCATCAACGTGTGTAATGCTCTATGGGTATCTAATTTCTGCAGAGCAATGCATTTCACACGGGTCGGGTCGGGCCTGGTCTGCTCTGCTCTCTGCAGCTGGCGACGCTTTCTGTTGACTCAACACATATCAAGATCGACGGACGACAACAATGTCTGTCTGTCTGTCTGTCTGTCTGTGTGTGTGTGTGGAGCGTCTGGAGCGGCACAGGTAAGGGAGGGGTAGGGGGGTAGGGGGAGCCTCTCTGCAGTGCCGAAAAATGCTTATCGCTCAGTTAACATCGCTGTCAATGTCTGAAGCGCCTCTCGCTCTCTCTCAAGGAGAAGGAGAAGAAGGAGGAGGCTGGCAATTAAAGGTTCGACTGCGGTCTTGGGGTTTGCTGCAGGATCGAAGCTTGACAAAAGCGCCCAATTAAAGCATAATTTTTCTCTTTTATTTGGCAAAGCGCTTAAAATGTTGTTGCCACAGCGCGATAGGCATCGCAGCGAGCGGGTTGCCCCTTTTGCCACAGACTGAAGCAGTCTTAGCTGCCCCCCCGCCCCTCTCTCTCTCTTGACTGTTGCATGACAAGTGCGTGCTTTGTTTCATCAATCGAACTCTTGATCTTTGATTAGACCCTTACTATATATGTTGTATATATATTATCGACAACAAGGCAATCGCATTCATCACAGCGTGTGTGCCCTGTTAATTAAGCAAAGTTGGCAGCTTGGGTTATCATTGCAGTTCGAAGAGATCAGCGAGAGAGATCAGATCAATCTAGAGGGTACTTTACAAAATTTGCAATAGATAGATTCGTTTTTATTGCACTCGGGTTATCAGAAGTCAACAAATTTACTTGGAAAAGATAAGGTTTTGGCATAGCCCAAGTTCTCTGCTGCCTAATTAGGCTATATCATTAGCATTTCTATAGTTTTTGCTCTACATAATCTTAATTAGGCTTCGATTACTCGCTTACTTGAATCGATTTCGGGGTAACTCGATTGCGCTTAGCTTCTTAGTTGCCTTGCCACGCTAGGTTTGACTGCTATTTCTATGTACTTTACATATATAGTTCTATAGATATATATATAGGTATATTTTCGGTAAACAGCGCACACTTCTCACATTACCAACGTGGCATGGCGGCTGCTGCTGCTGCTGCGGCTGTGCATGTTTTTCACGTGAAAAGCCAACAATGCAACGGCAGCGGCAGCGGCAGCGTAGCTAACCTGGGCAGGTGCAACATGCAGAGACACGGAAAACAGAGTTGTCGACTATTTTGTTGTTGTTGCTGCTGCTTCTGTTGTTGTTATCGTACTATGTCAATGTGCCATTTCGAGCTGTTGTTCCCTGCCTGCCCTGACTGACACTCAGCACCCCAGGCACCCTCTCCCTCTCCCTCTCTCTTTCTCTTTCTGCCTCTGCCCTTTCTTTCTTCGCTGCCTCTCGTTCTCCCTCTCTTTTTCTATTGCCCTCTCTATCTGCATTTCACCGCAGGCATTTATGTTTTTATGTACTCATCGTATTTGCTTAGCAGCTGAGCTCGCCCTGAGCTGAGACTCGTTTTTTTTGTTTTTTGGGCCGAGACCGACAAATGCGTGACCCCACGGTTCAACAACACAAATTTTACACCAAATTTCTTTCCGCTCTTTGAGCTGTCCATCCATCCATCCATCCATCGAAATAGTGTGGTACCTCTGCAGCGTATGAGTTACATGCCATGCCTTGCCTTTTGTTGTCTTGGGCAGGTAAAATGCATAATTCACTCAGACAGAGCAGGGCAGAGTCGTCAAATAGCTAACAGGTATATATAGATATATATATATAGCAGACTGTAGCTACATTGTTGTGCAGTTTGAAATTTAATTAGAATATTTGCGAGGTTATCTCTGTGATTAGAGACGTTTCGCAGTAAAAATTTCTTAATCTTTGCTTGGGGAATTTTCCATAGTAGTATGCAAATCGATCTAGGTGTGTGTGTGTGTGTGTGTGGCAGAATCAAAATTGTGTCGACTCATTAAAAATGGTAGGTGCAATAAACCACAGCGCAAGCAAATGCAACATGGCATGGGAAATGTGGCAGCTGTCAACATACACGTTGCAGGGGCGTGGGGAGGTGCGTGGGGCGTGGGGGGGAGTGTTACTTATGACATGGCCCAAAACAATGCTAGATTTATGTAATGCACTGAAACAGAAACCGACGCTTGCAGTCATAATTAAAAAAAAAAATGTTGCTGTGGCAGTTGCAACGAGTCGTGAGAATGCGCAACTTAATTGAGTTTCAATACGAAAAAAAAAAACGTTTCATTTTTGACGAGGCAACTCAACGAAATGGTATAAAATGAAATGAAATCAGGCGAGTTTAAAAACGCATAAAAGATGAGAGAGAGGGAGAGGGGGAGAGGGAGAGGGGGAAAGCGAAAACTTGGCTGCGGAATTTTGTACGCCAACGCCTTGGCCGCAAAAAAGGGCGCGCAAAATGAAGAGCAAAAGCAAAAGGGTTCGCGCTGCGCATGTGTGTGTGTGCGAGTGTGTGTGTGTGTGTGTGTGCGAGTGTGTGTGTGTGTGTGTGTGCAGGCAACAATTTATGGCCATTGCTGCGCTGTATAAGGCAAGAATGTAAAATGCAAGCGGAATGCACAATAAACATTCGCTACGCTCAGGCGGCGGCGGCGCAACCGATCCCAGTTGGCAATGGGCAGCCTCAGCTGGGGCAAAGGCAGATTGGGTAGCTAACTGGCATACATACGTGTATACGAAGGGGAGTCAATGCAGCAGCAGCAGCAGCAATCAAAGCAGGTTGCAAACAAGTTTGACTGGGATAACACTTGGGCAAAAGGCAGCAGGAATGAGGAATGAGAGATGAGGCACTTGGCGACTGAGCACTGCAGACGGGGGATTGCAGATTGCTCTACGGCCTGCTGATACAATCGAAGGATGTGTGCGCATACAAAATGGCCGCCAGCTGATGTGCTCACTTAAAATGTGTCATCAATGTGGCCCAATGTGGCTAACTGTAAGTCCAACTTGGCCCAAGATTAGCGCGGCATTTTTGCTTTTGACTCTGTGCTGCGCATTTTCATTGTCATTTCCTTTGCATTAGACACACACACACACACACACACAGAGAGAGAGAGAGAGAGAGACACCAACACGCACCCTACGGTTGCTGCTGCTGTCGTGCTTAATGATGAGTTAATTAAAGTAATTGCACGAAGAGCTTGAAATTTTTCACTTTTTTCTGTTGTTGTTGTTGCCGCAGCAGGTAAGCAGCAGCAGCAGCGGCGGCAGCGGCAGCGGCAGTGGCAGGGCCAACAGGTAAGAGAGCTGAAAAACACTGAGGCACAAAAGGCGCAGAAGGAAAGCCAAAAAGAACATTTCAAGTGCAAAGCGTGTGAGCCGAGAGTTGAAATAAAAACCAAAGTTGTCTTGCGGCGACGCAGACGGCGACGGCGACGCACAGTGGGGAAATGAAATTAAATGGAAATATACAACATGGGCATTAAGCGGCACACACACACACGCACGCACACGCACACATGTCTGCTTGCTTGTGTTGCTGAGAAACAATGCGCACACAAACAAAAGACTTAGGCAACGAACTTGCCAAGGGCTTAACAACAACAAAGCACAAGCAGAGCAGCAGCAGCAGCAACAACAACAACAACAACAACAACAAAAATGATAATAATGCTGCCGCACAAAAAGTAAAGCGTACAAAATTCTTTGCGCCTTGCCTTTTGATTCGGGTCAGCACACAAAAACAAAAAAAAAACAGTGACTTTGCCGTGAACGTGTCACGGCTTCCACTTGCAGGCAAGTCGCAGAATTATTTAAAATTTATAAAAAATATTTTTAAAAAAAATTTAGAAAAATTTAAAAAAATAAAAAAAACTACATTTAAAAAAAATCATAAATTTTTTTCACAAATTTCTGTTGCCAAAAAAAAATGATTTATATGTCACTTGTGGCTTCCACTTGCAGGCAAGTCGCAGAATTGTTGACAATTTATGAAAAATATTTTGAAAAAAATTTAGAAAAATTTAAAAAATACAAAAAAAATAAAAAAATGAAAAAAATAATAAATAAATAAAAAAATAAAAAACAAATAAAACAATATATAAAAAAAGCTAAACTTAAAAAAAATCCTCAATTTTTTTCACAAATTTCTGTTGCCAAAAAAAAAAAAAAATTATTTTTATACAGAAAATTGCCGATTGTCGATCTAACGATCTGCGATCGGCGATCTACTCAGATGACTCATGTTGGCAACATGAACAACATCAACTCATCATCACGCAGTTTTGGCGTTTAGTTTTTGTTTAGCTTTTTTTCGCTCTCCCTCCCCCCTCCCCTCAAGCCTCCCCCACACCCTGTTGTTGTGGTCTTTCTTTCTTGCTTTTTTTCGGGTATTTGAAAGATTGTTGATCGCTCGCCTCGCACTTCAAAGCGATATTACCAATGTGCCGCAGCAGCATTTTTGTTGTTGCTTTTTTTGGTGTTACCCATTTTCTCCTAAACTCCCTGGCGGGGCTTCTCTGCTCATTAACATGTCATAAACCGCAAGTAAAAAAAAAAACCTTTTCGTATTTTTATTTTTTTTTTGGATTTCGTCTTTCATTTTGTAACAATAAAACAAATAATAAATGCGAAGAAACAATTTATGGCAAGCATAGCTTTTACCGTTAGCCAACGGCCAAGGCAAAATGGCGTCTTTTATTGATCGCAAACTGTTTCTGTTCTGGGCGCTGTTTAAGTGCATAATTGCCAGAGGCAGCTCTGCCTCAGCTGTGGGCGATGCATGCAACCCCAAAAATGGACTCAAACATGACATTTGACATGGCTAAGACACGATGGCAAGCTAAGGGGTAGCCAATCAAAGCAGATCAGATCGACAGAGCCGTTCGACTGACATAAACGGCCAAACGTCGCGTCTGGTCGCGTCGTGTCCTGCACAGGCCATCAACTCTTGGCAATCAAGTCAATTAAACAAACAACAACAACCGAACCGAACCGAACTGAACTGAGACCACAGACCACGGCACAGAGATTGGGACGCTCGATTGCATCGCATTGATAGCTAAACGGCAAACACACACACACACACATAGAGGGAGCTCGTGAAATTTTCAAATTTGCAAAATAATCATTGAGCCCGAGCGAGTGCACCAATTCGAAAAATCGTAGACAAAATGTTATGGAGCAACCGCAGCGACGAGGATCGCTCGAGAAACATACGCGCCTGGGTACTAGTTTAGCTGACTCTCCGACTCTTCCGACTCTCTGGGGCTGACAAAGTTCAAGCGATGTTATCGCACATTGAAACAGAGACAGAGACAGAGAGAGAGAGCGAGATCGCTTTACATATGTAAAGACTGCAGCAGCCTCTATGGCCCGATCGTGCCGTTGATGATGATCAGAGAGAGAGAGAGAGAGAGCCAACTTAAGACCAGGCAAGGCAAACGTACTGCCACATGGCTTGATCATCAGCAGCGATCGCAGTTAGCCCAGAGAAAATGTCGTAAAACCAACAACAGCTACAACAAAAAGCGATCGCATTTTTAGGCTAAAAGCTTAAGCGCTTTTATGTAATTGCCCGCTAAAGATAGTGACTAGTCCGATCGACGAGTGTGTGTCGAGTGTGTGTGTGTAGAAACCGACTACCGTTGATTGGTAGCTGGTAGATCACTCACGATCACACTATGTAGGGAGGGGGGAAATCAAGCTGAATTCCAGAAAATACTAAAACTGATCCTCAACTTTGATATTGCTCAGAGTAAAGCTCTGAGTGTTAATCAAAATATACATGAGTTATTTATGCAGCAAACGCAGTGAGTACTCACTGATCGTGCCATAGATCGCACTGATCAGCGATTACAGACAGAGAGAGAGAGAAGCTGTTTGGGGCCGATCTTCCTCTAACGATCTTGGCCCGCTTTCCAGCGACAATGCACGCCCCGGCGAATTTAATTATGCCACGTTCGTCTGTGTGTGTGTGCGTGTGTGTGTTTTGCCTCGTAAAATTTTGACAGACTCTGTCAAAAGTAAAGTAAAGTACGCTACTCGCATCCATATCATAACTCAGCCAGAGTTATGCGTTGCGTACGTGTCTCTTGTCCCAGACGCAAACGCAGTCGCATTTGATTTATGTGAAAAAGAGTAAAAAGTTAATGCCGAAAAATGCTTGAAAAATTGGAAAACAAAAGAGAAAGAGAGGGGAAAGAGAGGGGACAGAGAAAACTACGTTTGCAAATCGGAAAATCTCGCTAAAGGCACGCACAAAATTTGCCAAGAATTGTCGAGATTTGCTTGCCTTGTTTCGTTTGCTCTTTGTCGCTCTGCCTCTTTCAAAGAACAACGATTTTTGCATCCTTTTTGTGCATGTTCTTGCCTTATATTCTGTCTACTTTGCTGTCGTCTTTTTCCTTTACGTTTGTCTAGACAAATTTCAAGCTAAAACGTTGCGCCTCAGTTCAGGGACAAATGTCAATATGCATTGATCAACATTGTCGTAATTTCTTTTGCTTTTCTCTCTCTTCAATTCTTCAATTCTCTTTCGCCTGCTTGTCCTTGAACGTTTGATTGACATATGCAAATCAGACAGCAGCCAAAACTTATGCTAATAATTGAGTGAATCAATGCCAGTTCGGAGGGAGGCAGGGAGTCTCCATTAGGCAGCGACAATGTCGTTGTCTGCATCGATTTGCATAAATTGACAGGCCTGTCTGTTCCCCTCTTCCCCCTCTCCCTGCTGAGACCTGCTACTCCTGCCTCTCCCCACCTACATAAACGTTGGCTCAATTAATGAGCGCTTCCTTCCGCTACAGCTAAAACAAGTTTCTCTGGCCACTACAGTGACATGCTATGTATCTCTGTTATAATCAGGCATAACTGAACAAAAGGGAGTTATGGAATGGATTTACTTACGCGCAATAGGATTTGCCATTGGTCTGTGTGATGCAAGTGCCGCCGTTTTTGCAGCCTAGCGTGGTGCAGGACACAAAGGAGGTGCTCGTTTCTGTGGGCGCAAAAAAAAAAAGAAAAGAGACAAAAAGTTAGCAAAGTTTTTATAATTTTTTAAAAATAAATTAATAATAATTTTAAGCAGCTAACTTAAGTTGAATATGCATAAATATTTTAGAAAATTATGCCAAATTTTTCTACACTTTTTTAACAACATTTTCAGCTACTTTCGCCCACTGTGCCTGGCGCTTGCACTCTACACTTTTTTAGCTATATTTTATGTGTATTTAACATGCTAAATTGTTGCAAACTTTTTTGCCTATCAAAGCGGAAGAGCAAGAAAGGGAGGAGAGAGAGAGAGAGAGAGCGAAAGAAATAGCTGAATAGGTAGCGAAAGAAGCGAATCAGGCGTATATATAAAGTTCACTGCACTTGAACTGATCCCAGGGTAAAAAAAAAGACGAAACTTGTGCAAGAATGTAAGGGAACAGCAGCGAAGCACAATAATAAAAGAGGGGGCAAAAAACCATTCTCTGAATATGCTTATTTTTTATTTTTTTTTTATTACTTTTTTTATTTTTCATTGTAAAAATGGCACACAAATTAAACAAACGACGCCGCGCGCCAAAAGCGCCCGCAATGTTTGCTAATTGGGCGTGTGGCGATTTCCTGCGTCAATTCGAGGATACAGTGGGGCAGACAGTGGGGCAGGGGGGAGGGAGCGAAGGGAAAGCCAGCGAGACGGCGACAATAACTTTTGATTGCCCAGCAAAATAAATAAATAGCTTTGTCTTCGTTGCAAACGTCGCAATTTTTTGCGCGACAGCGGCAGCAGAAGCTACAAAGTCACGGAGACACACACGCACACACACATACACATACACTATGTATAGTGTATACATATACATACCTCGCGCCACTACTTAACCCTTTGTCAATGGGCGCCTACTGTGCGCGTCTGCCACATAAATTCTGTAGCCATAAATGATCGATGAGGCAAATATCAACTTGGCATAAATCTGCAGCTGCAAACAAACACACACGCACACGCACACACACGCACACTCTTTGATAAGCTGAGCTTGAGTCATGCATGCAAACTTTTATTGCGAAATTCAATGCAACATGTTGCCAAACATTTCCTCGATTCAATGCGATTCTGTGCAACATTTTGTGTCGCCAGCTGCGTGCGCTGTCCACTCCACTGTCTCTTTCTCTGTGTGTGTGCATGTGTGTGTGTGTGTGTAAACTAATTGACCTCAATTAGTGCAACAACAAACAACAAGAGCAAAAAGCGAGACCAGTGTAGACATTTATGCGCATTGTTGAGGTGCGGCTGAGACTTGTGTCCGCACCCCCCGCCCCCCCTCTCTCTTTGCCACGCCCCTGAAAAAGTGGAAAGAACAAACGCTGTGCGAATTGTGCCTCATTATATGAACAATCTGTAGATTAAGCAATATTAATTTGTTAATTCGCCGCTTAGACAACATTAAGTAGATTGGAGAAGAAGCTAGAGGGAAGCTAAGCAGTAGAAAGAGTTGTTAAAATTGATTGAGATTTTTCTCTCTGTCTTTACAGGGTATCTGCTGGTCATGCTGACATTGCTAACACACACTTTGACTCACTTTTTGGGCAGCAAAAATCTGCATTACTTAGTTTTTCTAGCGCTTTTTTTTCGCTCTTTACCGCCTTTACGCCTTTGTTGTTGCGCCTTTGTGGGCGTGGCCAAATTTTTGGTCGTTTAATGAATTAACACAGTGCTACAACGCTTCATCGATAGAGCGTGAACGCGCCTCGTGTTTTTATTGCGTGTGATTTACCGCACAATGAAAAGCGCCCAAAACAAATCTGTACAAAAGAGAAGCAGAGAGAGAGAGAGAGGGAGAGAGGGGGAGAGAGGGAGGGAAAACCCTAGTAAAACCCATGTAAAAACTGTGGCCAACTACACGGGGCATAGGCATTTTGGGGCAACGTTTATGCGCTCGCTTGGCGATGCAAGCAAGTGTAACGCGCGCTCTGCACATTGCGCATTCGCACCGTGGTACGTAGTAGTTAATTTGACGTGTGCGTGCTTAGACAAACGAGCTGTTAATTAGTGTAGTGAGTAATTGCAATTTGAGTTAGGGTAATCAATTTTTAGCTCTTCTTTCGGGCTGACCCACTGAGCAACGCCTTTTTTATTAGCGCAATTTCAGTTGACTTCTTTTACTGCAATTTAGATTTATAGTTAATTGTGCGATAAATCGCTGGGGGGGGGGGAGGGGGGGGTCTGTTCGCTTGGCAGACAAATGTCACTGGCCGTTATAAATGGCGCTTATCGAATTTAAATTTTTCGCCTTAAACACACACACACACACACATGCACGCAAACACAACAAACAAAAGCCACCCAAAAACGCTATCAGCATAATAAGCAACAAGCAACAACAACAACAACAAAAGCGACGGCAAGCGACGAAACTGAAACTAAAACAAAGGCAAAAAACCAAAACACAGATACAACGTCGACAGCGACAAGTAAAATAGCAAAAGCAACAACAACAGCAACAACAACAACAGCAGCAACAATAACAAGCTAAAAACAATCCACGGCCAAAAATTTCTCACGCTTTTCTCCACCGCAAAACGCCGCACAAAATATACAAGTAAAGTTTTATATACACAAATGTTGTGCACATGTGTGTGTGTGTGTGCGAGTGTGTATGTGTGTGTATTTATTTATAAAAAATAAACTATTAAACAACAAAAAAAAACTGCAGCGTAGTTGTAGCCATTCAGCAAAATCATAAAATAACATAAAAACATTTGAGTTGTAAACAAAAAAAAAAAAAAAAAAAAAAAAGAAATCGAAACCCCCTAAAATATTTTTTTTAGCGGTATTTTGCATGCGGGTGTTGCCAAGTGCAGAGCTGGCAAAATGTTGAAAAGTTGCTTAGTTGACAATAGAAAATTTTTCTCAATGAGAAAATCGATCAAGCCGCTGTTTGTTTATATCGATAGCGATTCATTCATCGATGTGTTCAATTGATGCTCATGTGGCTGCTTTGCTGCTGCCTCGCTTATATCTATCATATAGCAGATCATATATATATATATATATGTATATATGTAATTGCACTATAAACTGTGCTGCCTATTTTGCTATTTTTCCGTCAAATTTTTGGCCTTTTTTTCGCTTTTTTCTAAAATGCCAAAAAAAATATCTATGAAATTTAGCCAAAATTAATAGCTTTATTTTTAGCTTTTTGTTCATAAACAATTTAGCTTTTTTTAAGCGTTTTTTTTCTACATAATTTTGTAGCTTTTTTAACAGCTTTTTTTTTGTTTAAAATACTTGGCAACTCTGCGCACATGCCGCACTCGGGGCAAAGCCCCCAATGTAAGACATGCTTGCACATGCTTGTCGCGCCGCAGCTTATCAAAGGGGGCACTCGTCATGCTATAAAGCCAAAACTTCGCTACGTTCTCAGGCTTTATTGTAAATACATTTTTGTGCATGTTTGAACATGTCGAAAACGTCAGGCGAGCATATTATCTGGAGCTAGTCAGGCCAGAGAGGCAACAAATTTCAATTTCATCATAATTTGCAACATACTCTATAAGTATATAACTATCGTATGTTATCGTTTTCCGCCTGGGAAATACTTACTACGCTGGGAACTCGCTGTGTTGTGTGCAAATAATTAAATAATTTGATTTGCTAGGGAATACCGCTACTATAGTCGAGCCCTCGCTGCTGCTGCTGCTGCTGCAGTTGATAAAGCTTTGCATTATTGATAGAACTTTCGACTGATGAATTGCGTCGCAAATGCTGCAGTTGCATGCCCCCCCCCCTCCCTCTACCCCTCAGTGTGTGTTTATCTTAGTGTCTCAGCCTCATTATGTGTGTCTCTCTCCTCTCTCATCTCTCGCTCTCTTTGATTCTGATAACTGGCGAGACGAGACGACAGTCTCGCAATGGGGCAACTCGCTTGGCATCGGGAGACTCTTGAAATGTTCACAGGCTGCGCCGCTTGACAAATTGCTGCGGGGGCGGTGGCAAACCGGTGGAGGTGGAGGTGGAGATGGAGAAGGTGGAGGTGGAGGAGGTGCTGGCAGCCACAACAATGAAAAGCTAAATAAAAATAAATAGTCGCCCCATAAATAATGTGTAATGGCAAATAGAAAACGCCAGAGCAGTAGAAGAAGCACAAGAAGAAGAAGAAGAAGGGAAAGAAGACGAGGTAGAAGCAGCGAAGCAGCGGCAGCAGTTGCAGAGGCGTCCGGCACAACGTGAACGTTGTAATAACACAAGCGGTGGCAGCAACAAAATGCGGAAAGATTGTAAAGTGTTAATGAAAAAGTAGCTCCAAGTGGCTTGGTCGGGGACTGGGTCTCTCTCTACCTCTCCCTCTCTCCCCCTCTCTGTGCAGACGAAGCGCACCGCAGAAAGTCGTAAAACGAAGCAACGAAAAAACGAGTGTGGGACCGAACGAAGACAAACACGAAGCAGAAAACGAAGATGAATTCGAATAAAACTTTGCCTCGGCTTTGACTTCGACTTCGGTTCAGTTTGGTTTGGTTTTCGATTTGAGTTTTTTTCCGTTTTTTTTTATTATTTTTTTTCTGTTTTCTTTTTAGGTTAGCTTGGCGTAGCAGAAGTGCATCATGGAATTTCTGCGGTCTCACTGACAGAGGGAGAAAGAGGAAGGGGAACGTGATGTCTTCAGCTCTGATAGATTAATAGGCCACAGTCAACTGCGATAGCCCAGCCAGCGTCGTCGCCCAAGACGTTATCCGAGTAGGCAGAAATACGCGTCGGTAATCGGCGGCCCTTCTATCTGTCAGAGATGCCAAGCTAGGCCAGACCAGACCAGACCAGGGCAGACAGGCAGGGTATTCGGTAATTGGATCAACAATTGCCTTGCCTTGGCTTTGCTTGAATTCTGTTTGGCTTTTGTTTTTGTTTGTTTTTTTTTTTTTTGTTAGCATTTTGGGTGGCTCAGCCCAGTGGGGAGGATGTTGCGGTTTTTGGGGTTTCTTGTGGTTACATTCTTCGGGCGCTCTCTTTGTCAGCGGGAGGGGGAGGGAGAGGGGGCACACAATACGATAAGTGGCAGCTAAATGTTTGTGTATTCAAATAGTTACAGCTCGTTTCTGCATGTTTCTTCATACTTGATACAATTAGAGACTAAGAAACTGAAGCTTATCAAATACCCTACAAAAATTGCAGCTAGTTTAGCTATTTCTTTAGATCATCTCACAAAAATTTCAAGAATTTTCGTTGCATCTCATTTCGATCACAAATCATTCGGCGGCACATATGGTAGCGTGTCTGTGTGTGTGTGTGTGCCAGACCTACCCTCACGTAGCACTACGTAATTGAGCGTATGATAAGCAGCAGTATAAGGAGTTGGGGGAGGATAAATGATAAAATGGGCCAGCTGCAGCAGTTGGTAGAAACAGTTCGTAGGCTTTTGTCATTTTTGTGTTTGGGTAATTGAAGTGAAAAAAAACACTTGAAAACACATGCGACACTTTGCGATCGACAGAGAGGACACCCCCAAGTGCAAGAGAGAGAGAGAGAGAGGGAGAGCACGCAGTGCGAGTGAGAGCAAGCGATGCCAGCCTGAACGTGGGAAAAGAAACACAACAACAGAAGGAATACGAGAGGCAAAAATGCGTAGAGAAGACACCCTCATGAGCGCGTCGAATGCGCGCCAAAGCCAGGGCGAGACGCACACACACACACACACACACATGCACACACACACGCATGCAGCTGTGTGTGGCAGAAAGGGTTGCTTTAATACGCATTACATGAAGTTTTCAAACCATAATAATTATGTGGCATATGAGTGATATTGCGCCTCTCGCTCGCACTCACTCTTCCGCTCCCCCGCTCTCTTTCTCTCGCTCTTATTGTGGCTGTGTGTACTTTAAATAAAGTGAAGCGTTTAACACTTCCGGCAGACAACAACAACAACAACAACAACAACAATAAGAAAGCTACTCCAAACCATGCGACAGCGTGTGAATGTTTAGCTTAGCCCGAAAAGGAATCGAGTGTTTAGGGCCTTGCAGCATTGCTAATTGATGCCACCCAAAGATTCAAAGTCAAAGTTGGCAATGCGGCGGCGCCACCTGTTTGCAGAGAAAGGCAGTGACAAAGACAGACATAGAGAGAGAGAGCGAGAGAGAGGGAGGAGGAGGCGCAAGAGTGCTAAGTGATCTAAGGGCAACTAACTGGCAGCACCTGAGGTTGGCATTCAAAATGCAAATACAGACGCACACACACAGGCACACACACACACAGGCAAACACACACACACACAGGCACACACATGCAGCTACACACTCAAGTGCATATTTATGCAGATACCCGACTTAAAGAACCTCATTCACAGTGGTTCATTTGAATGCATTTTTTCTAATCTCTTCGATTCGAAAAGATACTTAACTGTCGCCATCTCGCTCTATCTCTCTCACTGTCTCGCCTTGGCAGCTTTCAACGATCATTAGGCCGTGTGCATTAATTAGCTTGTCTTAGCTGCCCAAGTGATCGTTATACAAATTGTATACTGGAACTATTAAGTAAATACTTGGACACTGTGATCGATAGAGAGAGAGGGGGGAGAGAGGGTGCTTGCTCCGTTAATCTTTAAATACCTTGTGATCTGTCTCAAGTAAGAATATTCAGCATATAACAGCATAATCCACATGATCTGCTGTTAAGATTTCAAAAAGAGAGAGAGAGAGAGAGACTGAGAGACTTGCGTAATTAGAGAGATCAACTGTATCAAGCTGATCGTCGTCTATCTTGGCATTCCTTATGCGCCACTCATGCGTGATCTTGGGCTGATCTACTTAAAGCTAACACATGCATGTGTGGGATTCTCATAAGCAAAAGGCTAAGTCGCAATGCTTCGATTGAAAGAGAGAGAGAGAGAGGAGGAGAGAGAGAGAGAGAGAGAGGAAGAGCAGGAGGAGGAGTACGAAGACGAGTCGTTTGATCGCCATCGCCTCGCTCGAGTGTACATAATGATGATTGTCATTTCTCATTGCACACACACTCGCACACACACACACAGACACGTACCCTGCGAGCTTGCCACATTTTGTTGTAACTTTGAGCTTAGAAAGAATTTCTATGTCCATCTGAATGAGTTGGCACACAGGCAGAAGCGAGTTTTTTTTGCGTTAGAGCGAGACAGCAACTGTCAACATGTACACACACAACAACAACAACAACAACGGGTTCTCTCGCTCCAACATCGCGTGCAACTTCAGCTTCAGCTCCAACTTCAACTCTAACTCCAACTCCAAGAGTCGGGCCTGGCCCTGGCCAAGAAGGCAGCAAAGACAACACAAACAGCAGACACAAGACAAGACAAGACACTTTGGGTAATATCTATAAAAATTGTTGTACTACGTAGACCCAAGAGCCAAGAGCATGAAGAACGAAGAACCGAGGAACCGAAGAGCTGTTTGCCCCGTTCATTTGTTCTCGCTGGCTTATGTCGTCCATCGTCGAGGTTGTCAGCCTTTTTGGACCCAAGCCCAAGCCGGGCCCAGGCCATGAAGTGGTTATAAGAATAAGACACACAAAGCAGAAAACACAAGAAGACAGAGAGAGAGAGGGAGAGGGAGAGAGAAGAAAAAAATAACCCGAAGACGAGGAACGAGGAAAAGAAGAGAAAAAAAAAACTCTAAAAACTTGTTCGGTCAGTGCGTAGCAGGCAGCATACATAGCTGCCGCTGTATGTATGTGTGTGTGTGTGTGTGTGTGTGTGTGTATGCCTGTGTGTGTGAGCTGCGCCCTGGCCATAAAGAAAACTCATTAAACAGGCAGCAGAGAGCCCGAGCCAGGCCCGAGAAAGATCGCGACGCAGACAAAGTCGTTGGCCAACTCGCACTACATGGCTTAAAGGGGGAAGAGTCTAGTGTATTGTGTGTGAGAGGGAGAGGGAGCTAAAGTCGACACTAATTCGCCTGGCCATCATTAAAAGTCAATAAACAGACTGCAACTTCTTTGGCCTAATCGTTGATTTTTTACAGATTTAATTACGCTTAACCAAAGCAAAGGCAAAAGCAAAAGCAAACTAAATTTGTAGCAAATAGAGGATCAGACAATCATATAGCATGTATGTATGTTGGGAGGCTGCTTTCATAATTAGTTTAAGCCAAATTGAGCGCAACTCAACATGCAGCCAACTGATGCCAAACAGTTTTGTCTAACCATTTGCGGCATTTTCCCAGCCGCCTCTTGGAAAGTTGTCCATGCCGAGGCGCTTCCTATGGCAATGCCAACTTTGATGCTGAACTAAGTTGATGCTGGGCTATGCTATGTGTATGTTGCTGCTGCTGCTGATGATGGGAACAATGACAGTGGAGTCATGTTTATGCAATGTTCAATATGTCTATGGGAAAGCAGTGACAAACAGCAACAACAACAACATTCGCAGCAAACTTAACGCAGTCTGTGATTTCCGGAGCGCAGCTAAATTCTACCTGCCTGCCTGGCTGACTTCGAAAATCCCGAAAAAAAACACAACACACACTTTTGCAGTTTCTCTCTTGTTCACTCTCTTTTATTTTTTGGCCAAGGTGTGCCACGGTGTGTGTGTGTGTGTGTGTGTTTGAAAACAGGATCGCCTGCTAAACGGAACTGCTCTGCAACAGCAACATCATCATCATCATCCTGAGTTGGTATCAAGTAACAGAGCATTATAATCAATATGCAAGCGAACCTTTTAAACGGGTTTAGTTTTGTATTTCGGCCCGAGACCAACTGCTGCATTCAGCTATCCCTTTTCTTTTGTTGTTGTTGTTCTTTTTGCTCAACTCTCTTGGTATTTGTTTCAGATTTAACGCATCAGAAAATTAGCAAGTTTTTTTTTTTTTTTTGACCGAAATTTTTAATTAAGTTTTAAGTTACCGGGCGAACCTTAAGTGCTGAGAAAGTTGCCAAAAAAAAAAAAAAAAAAAGTCGGCAACGATTAATTAATAAATGTGACAGCAAATGGGCGATAAGTGGCCCGACAGGCCCAAGGAGCCGGGAACCGGGAGTCTGGCGACACAGCCTTCAATTGGGCAGCAACTTTCACAGACACATTGACATTGCAGCGCGGCTGCTGTGTTTATCGGCTATCGGCTATCGGCCGGAAGACACTTCATTACTCGCATGTTCAGGCTAATTGTGTGAATCGGTTGTAAAGCTTTAAGCGACACCTTTGTGGAGTTATACAGGTTTTGCATTATTATGAACTTGATATGTGGGAACAAATTCTCATGGCGACAAAACTTTCAATCTGCATGAGATATCGATAAGTCAAGTTGTTAAATTAATCAATACATTAAATCGTAACTTTCATATCTTGCGTAATTTAAAGAAATTAAAGTATTTTTTCCCCCTGATCTTCTTGAAACTATTAGTTATCGCTATTTATCGATATACATGGTATATCGTCTATCGATAAATCATGTTGTTAAATTAATCAATACTTCTTTAGCCTTCTGCACTTAGCTATCGCTATTTATGGCTGAGTCCTTTCCATTTACTTTCAATCTACATGTACAATCGATATATTCCGTATATCGATAAGTCAAATTGTTTAATTAATCAATACATTAAATCGTAACTTTCATATCTTGCGTAATTTAAAGAGATTAAAGTATTTTTTGCCTCTGATCTTCTTGAAACTACTTAGTTATGACTATTTATCGATATACATGGTATATCGTCTATCGATAAATCATGTTGTTAAATTAATCAATACTTCTTTAGCCTTTTTCGCTAGCTATCGCTATTTAATGGCTGACTTCTTTCCCTCTACTTTCAATTTACATGTACAATCGATATATTTCGTATATCGATAAGTCAAGTTGTTCAATTAATCAATACTTCTTTAGCCTTTTCGCAGCATCGCATTTATGGCTGAGTCCTTTCCATCTACTTTTAATTTACATGGTATATCGTCTATCGATAAATCATGTTGTTAAATTATTCAATACTTCTTTAGCCTTCTTCGCTTAGCTATCGCTATTTTATGGCTGAGTCCTTTCCATCTACTTTTAATTTACATGGTATATCGTCTATCGATAAATCATGTTGTTAAATTATTCAATACTTCTTTAGCCTTCTTCGCTTAGCTATCGCTATTTTATGGCTGAGTCCTTTCCATCTACTTTAAATCTACATGTACAATCGATATATTCCGTATATCGATAAGTCAAATTGTTAAATTAAACAATACATTAAATCGTAACTTTCATATCTTGCGTAATTTAAAGAGATTAAAGTATTTTTTTTTTCATTCTCTGATCTTCTTGAAACTTCTTTAGCCTTCTTTCGCTTAGCTATCGCTATTTCATGGCTGAGTCCTTTGCTTCTATGCCGCCATTCCTGCGGATAATTAAGAAGATCTAACGGCCTCTCTGGTGCGTGACTTATAATAATTTTCCAAAAGGGCAAAGTCAAGAAATAACAACATTTTTAGGGTGTGTGTGTGCGTCAGTATGCAGCAGGATAAGCACATAGAGCACACACACTCACACGCACAGGAAATACTTTAGCTGGCTAAAAGTGCAGGCACACACAAAGCGAGAGAGAGCGAGAGAGAGGAAGAGAGAGCGAGAGCGCATGTGCGACATTGAAAAACAAAAAGGAAAAACGAAAATACAACGCGATACAAAAGTATCTCGAGAACTTGTTTCGACTAGGTAGAGAGGTAGATACGAGTACACACACACGCACGCACACACACACGTACATACTCGCTCTCTCTCTCTCTGTTTCTCTCGCCTGCCTTTATCCGTAATTTGATCTGCGAGCAAACAGTAAAAAGGACGCGCCTGTGCAATATGCTTAGGGGTTGCTGCTGCCGAGTGTCCCTGGTGTGTCGGGCAGAGCCCTCTGCCGCTGCCGCTGCGGCTCTGCCTCTGTCGCTGCTTTGAGCTGGCAGCTGTCGCTTTTCGTTTCGTGCTGCTTCGGTGGTTGTTGCCGAAGAACCGTTACGCTTAAATCCAGGCTCCACACACAGTGGGAGCTGCAGCTAAACGAGCAATTAAATTTGTAATAGTGCAACTAACTATCGCCAGAACTATCGACTAGACTATCGGCTATATTATTTATGCAAGAAATGCTAGCAAATAGCTTGCAGCTTGTCGATAACACTTATCGATAAGTTTGCCTGCCTCTAGCCAGAGTTCATTGCACTCAAAAGTGGGCGCTAGTCTTTGCCGCCTGCGCTGGGCGTGGCGCGAATTATTAAAATGCATGCAAATGTTATAAGTTATTGTTGTTGCTTTTGTTGTGCGCATAATATTTAACAAATGCCTTTAAATGTCAATGTGAATGGGAAAGTTGAGCGTCGACTTTGTTTTTTTTTTTTTTTGCTTTATGTTGCCCACCTCCTTTACCACGTTATGTTACATTATTCGCACAGCTTGGCTAATTTGTTGCGGCATTTAATGTGGCTTTAGTGGAGAGCGCATCCGATATGCAAAGTCTACGAGTTAGTCAATATGGAAAACAAGTCGAGCAAAACGCTTAAAGTGACAAACATTAAGCGGGGAGGAGGGGGAGGGGCAAAAAAGAGACTTGTAATCGAGTTGGAAATAGAGTTTTTTGTGCCGGAGTCTGAGCAAAAAAATTGGTATTTAGTTAAATGTTTAACCTCATTTTAGCATGAAGCGACTACGTTGGCAACTCTGGCTATGTGCACAGCAGGATGGGGTTCCTTCTTCTTCTTCTTCTTCTTTCTGATACTTAGGTCACTGTCCGCTTTTAGTGTAATTACTGATAATAGTTCCCATTTTTGATGTTTATTCCAATGAAATGCGATGATGTTGAGTTCCCAGAAAGTTGAGGCAATGCGAGTACAACAACACCTACACCTAAGTACACACACATCGCGTCGTACGTGTGTGTAAGGAGCCCAAGCGAAGACGGAATATGTGTGTTGACACAATGATTAGACAAGAGAGAGAGCCCAAACCGAAGCCGAGCCCCGATGCGAAGGCCCATATGCAAATATTGTATTTTCTTTTAGCTGCACATTCTACAAGCCGCCGTTGCTTCCCTCTCTCCCTCTCCCTCTCTCTCTCTCTGTGTACTTAGCGAGGTAGAAAACTTTGACAAGTGGGGCTAATTATTATTGGGGGGACCACAAAAGCGCAAAGACAAGCCACAGGAAGTTGACAAAAGAATAATATACGAACAAGTATAACAGTGTCAACTGTCATACATGCATATGCATGTACATACACGTGTGCGAGTGTGTGTTTGTGCCTGCTCACGCTGGGACAAAACGGCATGAAACGAAACGAGAAAGGCTATGCCAGCCTGTGTGTACTGCGGCTGTGCGGCTGCCGACGGTAAAAGAAGTTCAAGCTGCGCAGCAGCAGCAGCAGCAGCAAAAATCTGAGCGAGCAAGCAAAAAGAGATACAGAGCGCACAGAGAGCGGGCAAGCACAGCCCAGAGAGAGGGCGAGCGACTGAGCGAGTGAGTGAGCGAGCAGGCAGGCGACCACCTGTCCAAACTGGCAGGCAGACAGGAGCGAGAGAGCAACGAACAACAGCGCGTAGTACAGCGAACAGCGAGGTGAAAAGGAACTGTGAGACAAGAGAGCGAGCGAGAAATAGAAAGGGAAACGAACAGAACACGAAAATGCAGACTCAATCAAAATGCATGCAAAAAAATTATTGTATTGTTTTCTGCTTGCATTATATTCTATGTTTTTTTCTCGTTTGCTTAATATGCTTCGTTTTTTTTTTTGCATTTTGCATTTTGCATTACACTTACCCGTCGCTTGTGCGCAGCTGAAATTCGCTAGCGCCAGCAGTGGCAGCAGCAGCGCGACGCCCGCAAGCATTTCGTTAATCCAAATTGTGTGTGCGCGACAGCGACGTCTGCTGCGCTGCAACTGCAACTGCAACTGCATTGTAATCCAGTTTAAGATTTGCGTTTTATGCTTTTCAGTTTGTTTTTTAATTCGTTGTGTTTTATTTTTCTTGTTTTTCTTTATATTTTGCAAGCTTTGCTGGTGTTAGTGTTGCTGTCGTTGTTGTTGTTGTGGTTGTTGTGTTAGTTTAAGTGTGTAGTTTGTTGTTGTTGTCTCACTTTGACTATTTTGGTTTTTGAATTTTGTTTCTGCTGCTAGTTGGTTTTTTTCTACTTCTTTTTATTTAATTTATTTATCTCGAATTTTATGTATTTTGCAGCCAGGCGAGTAGAACAATCAGGGGCCGCGCTTTGCCGTTTGTTGTATGCAGCGACGCCGACGTCGACGCTGACGACGGCGACATTTCCACGCGCAACCGCAACAAACTTGGAAACCAACTCAGGCGAATTTGAGATTCGGAGAGGCGAAAAAAGGCGAAAGACAAAGACACAACGATGACAAAATCGTTTCGCTTCCTTTTTTTCGCACACGCACACACACACTCGCGTTGCGGCTGTTATTGCTGTGCTTATTTTGCTTGGATCTTATTATTTTTGTTTGCACACACAGACACACGAACACATACAGCAGAGAAACAAACACTCACACACAAAATGCACTGAGGACACAGAAAGTGGCAAAAAAACAACAAAAAAAGGATCTTTCAGTATTCCGATAACGATTAACGATGGCGATGGCGATAACCGATCGCGACGATGGCAACGATCAATATTTCATGTGCCGCACTCGTCGCATGCTGCAATTTTCGCATGCGGCGGCATTAAACGCCATATTGTTGTTGCCTCTTCGAGTTGCTCTCGTTGCTGGCTGTTGTTGTTGTTGCTTTCGTTTATTTGCCTGCGGTGTGAGTTTGAATTTGCGTTGCCTTTACACTTCACTCACACACACACACACACAGCCGTACGCAAAAATGCACACAATAGAGGAGAGGAGGGCACTCGAAAAAAAATAATACACACACAAGGCAGTAAATTGAAAATCCCATGCAATTGCAATTTTTCCAACTGCTGCAGACTGTCCGCCTCGATATCCGTTTCGTTTCACGACTCGCAACACTTTGAGCCGCGCTCACGAACGTCGCTTGGCTGAACCCCCGAAAAATAGAAGAAGAAACGTCGACATAACCGGCTGGCTCTCAGCGCTCTCCCTCTCTCTCTCTCTCTGTCGGGCGCCCACTCTCACGAGAGCGCTCGTTGAGCCGAGCCGAGTTCCATTGCAAACCGGACGCCTGGTGAGAGCGCGCGCTCGTTTGCCATCGACACGCAGAGAGAGAGGATGAAAGAGAGATAGAGAGAGTGAGCGCAATGATAGAGGGGCCTGCTCACTCGCCAATGTCAGTTGACAATCGCTGTTATGCGCTGCTGTTGGGACGACAGCAATTGCGCTCTCTTATTTGCAGCATGCAGAGCACAGCATGTTATAAATTTTCATCATAAATTTCATCAATTTCACAATAATAAAACATTATTTATTTTTGTACAATTTTATATTATTAGAAAAAGAACATTTAAAAATATCAACCCATTTGCTTAACTCTGCATGCGACCCTAGGTTAACCTGTGTGACCGCGTGAGCGAGTTGCACCCTATATTTTTTTTTTGAAATGCTCCTTGTGAGCGCGGCCAGAGAGCGCATTGATCAACGTACGCGCTCATTTATGCGCCTGCTCTCTCTCACTCTCTCTCTCGCAGTTACTGCGCCTGCGTTGCTGGCGGCTTGCATTCTTGTTGTTGCTGTGTCGTTATTTCTTTTCAATTTCAAAATGGCTGCAAAAATTAAATACTTGTTTTTTTTCGTTTATTTTTCGACGTCGCTCTTGTTGTCCATCGTCAGTCAGGTTGCCCTCGCTGAGCGAGCGAACGCAACGCAATGCAATCGATAAGTCGATAACAAGTTGCGTCCTGCTATAAAAGTGAAACCATTCGTTGTTTCCACACGCACATGCACACATACATACACACATATGTACATATCTCAGCTGTTTTTCGCCTAACATCTCAAGCAACACTTCCGTTCCCATTGGATTCCAAGTGCGAGTGTCATTGAGTTATTACCATCATTATGATAAGGCTTTTTGGTTGAATATTTGTATGACGTTCAAGGCGATATAAGTTTTGAAATAAAAGAAAAACGATTTAAATGGCGGTAACAGCCATAAAATACCCTTTGCTCAACTTTGGAAAATCCTTGGCAAAAAACTATGACAAAATTGAATTTAAATTTAATATGTTATACCCTACACAGGACTTTTAACCTCACATGCCACCGATCCTAGCTATTTTAAAAATCAAGCTTTTTTATACCATTGTAGATGGTATATTAATTTTGGCCAGAAGTTTCCAACGCACCTTAGGAGACATTTCCGACCATATAAAGTGTATATATTTTTAATCACCATCAATAGGGGAGTCAAACTAGCCATGTCCGTCTGTCCGTCCGTTCGTCTGTCCGTCCGTATGTTGCAACGCAAACTAGTCTCTCAGTTTTAGAGCTATCCTGATGAAACTTGGTAGACATGCTTCTTATTGCAGCAGGCTGTAAATAAGTCGGAACGAGCCGGATCGGACCGATGTATCGTATAGCTGCCATAGAACCTATCGGACGATTTTTGTCATTTTTCAAGATATCGCCAAGAAACTTTCGCAGTCTATGCCTTAGTATTGTCTATTCAAAGCTGTGCAAATTTTATCAAAATCAGACCGATATATAGTATAGCTGCCATTGACTCTATCAGCCGATTATTGTAATTTTTTAAGATATCGCTGTGAAACATTTCTGATATACAGATATAGTTTCATTTCCTATGAAATATTTCAAGTTAATGGACAAAAACAAGCTTTTTCTATTATTTTTTCCAACACTGTATGTAGCCTTTCTTTCTTGTTTAAGATAAATTACATTTTTATAGCTTTTCCCCTTTTAAAATTTTTACAATTTCAATAGAAGTTGGATTGGAGCTTCTACATTTTTTGTAGTTTACATAACTCTTAGATAAATATGTTGTAGCTTAGGAACCCAAGAATCCTTGAATGGCTTTAAAAGTATAGAAAAACACCCGAAGTTTTGTTTTATTTTCGGTTTTTATTTCAACTAATTTGAGTTTGTTGACTTAGGTTTAATTGAATTAATTTTCATATTACACGAAATTTCACACTTTGCTTAGTTCTTTCTCATTCTCGTCTGCTTCTTCGTCTACATATGTTTTTTCTTTTTTTGTGTTTCGTTCTAGCCATTTGCTATTTGCAGTATCTTTGCGTTTTCTTCTCATACATAGTTTATGTATAATTATCATATTTTTTACTTGGCTTAGTAGGATTTTCTCTCGATTTTTCGATGAACCTTTTTTTGTATACGTTTCTTTCTTCCCCCATTCTGTAACTTTTCGCATTTAATTGAACTTTTTTAATTGAATCGTTTTGTCATTTTATAGCCAAAAGTTTTGTTTTCGTTTACGTTTTCGATTTCGATTTTCGATTTCATTAATTCTCGTTTTATCAACTATTTTTGGGTTTTTCTGACGTAAAAGCTCTCTCTCTCTCTCTCTCTCCGCAAATAGCATAACAAAAACCGAAAAGCATTGTCAACTAGTTTTAAAAGTTTAAACAAAAAACGTTTAAAGCGATCTTCATTCACTAAAGTCCATGGACGACAATCGATAGTCGACACTTGATATCTGTGTGTGTGTGTGTGTGTGTGTATATTTCAATACTTATATTTAGACAAAAAAAAAACAAAAACTAATTAGTATTGGCTTAAATACTCAAGTAATTTAAGAACCCAACAAATTTCACAAGGAATCATAAGGCAGCATTTCGTTTTTTTTTTTTGAAAAATTTTCTTTACGCTTTATGGTTTTACAATCGTTTTCAGTTTGTTCAATTTTTTTGGTTTCTTCGGTATTTTTTTTTTTTTGTTTTTTTCGTTTTTGGTAGATCTCTCAAATGTGTTTTACAAATTTCGCTAAGCTTTTTTCCCTTTAGATTTATAGTTTACGTTTAAAATGGTTTCGCGCTTACTTTAAATTAATTTTAAGTGTATTTGTTACTATGCAGACAAAAAAAAATTTTTGCAGTGTATAACACATGCGTTTATATCGATATATTTATATATGTATATGCATATGCATTTGTATATGTATGTGTTTTAATATTTATAAATATTACTTTGCATTACAACTAGTTAGTAAATTAGTTTAAGCGTTAGGCCCGCAGGCTGACATCCACATATGCGCTATATATATATACGATCAATATACACACACATACGATATGATATATTTCTATATAAGTATAAAGTATAAGTAGGGATACTCTTCTCGTTCAATTTACATACATATAAATACATAATTCGTTTAAAGTTTTATGTCTTAGTTGCTAAAATAAAATAATTTTTCTTTTTTCTTTTCACATTGACGCTGTGTGCTATATATGGTTAATCCGCTCGAATCGGTATATAGTACATATGTGCTGCAGTAATCGGAACTATTGACAGACAAGTAAGTGGGCTGAACACAGAGTATATAGAGAAGCCCTTTGCAACGTTTTTGAAAGGAAGTTCCTTGAACTGGTTCATCGATTCGAGCGGATTTTCCGAGAATATATACTATATACTAAAAGAAAAACGGCACTGGCCGCCATCGAGTTGAAATTTTATTTTTTCTAGCATTTCTTTAGTCCGTTTTGCGTTCTGAGTTAAGTCTAAAAATTTAATAAATTTTGGCTTAGAAAATGTTGCTGCGTTTTACTTGGAACTAACTACAGGCATTCTGTTTTGTTGTTATTTATCTTTAATCTTTATGGTTTTTTTAATTTTTTGCATTTTTTGTTTTTTTTTTTACTTTTTTTTCGGCTTTTACTTTCTGTGAATAGTTTTGCAATTTGCTTGGTATTTGTTTTTTTTTTTTTTTTTTTTTTTTTTTTTGGTTTCTGTTCTGCGATGAACTTGAAAAGTCGTGTTCTTCGATACGTTTCGTTAGTTAGATAATTGATATACATTTCCACATCCGATATGCCGCCTTATCATAAAAAATTTGCACTAGATGTACACACACATATACACACTCATACAAGTACATATATGTATTTGCATATATAGACATATTTCATTTCTTTAGGTTTTTTTTTTTTTTTTTTTTTTGCAATTTTCTTTAAGTTTTTTCGAGTTTGCCATAAAATAATTAACGCTATAAATCACAATACGGTTTTTTATATATATATATATGTATATATATAATATGTATGATCGAATTCGGTTCGAAAAAAAAAAAATTACACACACTCTCGCTTAGTTCGCTAGGATCTAGAGTCTAGACAGTACGAATACGAATACGAATCGAATAAATATGCGCTACACTCGTAATTTGCTATGGTTCCGGTTCCGGTTCCGGTTCCGGTTCCGCTTTCCGTTTGTAGTTGCAGTTCTGATTCCAATTGCGACACCAGTTCCGATTGCACTACTAGTTTCGGTTCTCGTTCCGGTTCCGGTTCCAGTTCCAGTTCCAGTTCCAGTTCCAGTTCCAGTTCCAGTTCCAGTTCCAGTTCCAGTTCCGGTTCCAGTTCCAGTTCCAGTTTACTTGCCCGCTTAGACGTGCGTGGCCAGCGGCCCCTTCTGGTTGACGCCCTTGCCATTGGTGGGCAGTATAAACTGCCCGGAGGGACTCTGTGCGCTCAGCTGCGCCCCTGCCATGCCCATGCCCATGGGTCCGCACAGCGAGGGCTGCGTTAGGGGCGTGGCCGCCAGCGTATTGCTGCTCGCGGTCAAATTGGAGCTGCTGCCGCTGACGCTGCCCGGTCCACCGCTGGCGCTATTCGCTGCGCCGGCCACGCTAATGCTGGCCGCGCCATAGCCGCCGGCGCCGAAATGCTTCAGGCCGCCGTTGCTATTGGCATGCCGAGCGGCATGGTAGGGCGGTGGGGCGGGCGTGGCCGCCGGATTGGCGGTGCTTGGCGGCGGTAGCGGTGGCAAAATGGATGAATTGGTGCGTAAATACGGATTGCCATAGATGGCGCTGAAGCGGCTATCGATGCCGTTCTGCAGCAGCGGTTGACCTGCGGGGGGGAGAGAAGGAGAGAGGGAAACGATTAGTGGGAGTTCAGGGATGAATTGAGAACTAGTTCATAAGCTCAGCTCTTTAACGAACTAGTCCAGCCATCATAACTTTCTTAGAATTTTCAAGCTTTAAAGGACATTTTGGTATTGTCTTGGCACTCTGTGGAGGCGGTGGGCGTGGCAGCTGAAATTTGAATTGATCTTGTGTAGCAGACAGCATATGGAAATCTTCATGCCAAATTTGGTGTCTCTAGCTTTTATAATAGCTGAGTTATGTGTGTTCATACAGACGGACAAACGGACAGGCAGACAGACGGACAAACGGACAGACCTCAATTGTCTCGGTTTGTGATGCTGAGCAAGTATACTTTATGCTTGCTATATGCATTTACACAAATCTGGTATACCCCAGTTTTCAACAAAAGCAGGGTATACAAATCCTTTTGGAGCACGAACTTACCCAGAAAACCGTTAGCCTGCGACGTCTGTGGCTGCTGCTGGTGCAGCTCGTGGCGCTGATTGCGTGGCAAGCTGGCACCGCTGCCCATGGACGAGCCACCAGCAACGCCAGCGCCAGCTCCGCCAGCAGCAGCTGCGGCATTGCCAGCATTTGCAGCATAGTGCGGCAAGGTGGCCGCATTGGCGCCTCCGCCGGCAGCAGCAGCAGCTGCTGCCTTTGCCTTGCCACTATCCGCGGGCGGACTGTAGTCCAGGGCGTATTCGAAGTAGGGAGCATAGCCATTGCTGGTGGTCTCCTTGTAGGCCTGTTCCTGATGCTGATTCTTTAGGTTCTTGATGTGACACTGGCGATTGTAACGCTCGCCATAGTCATCGAACTTCACGGGCCCAGCGAGTGGTACACCCAATGTGGCGCCCTTCATCTGCACATCCGGCATGGGTGTGTGCGTCAGATTGATGGCCAATCCATCGCTGCCAGCCTCCGAATACTCCACATCGTAGGCCTTGGAACGCAACTCGCTCTTCAGCTCGTTAAGCTTGTCGCCGCCGCGCGATGCCTCCGGTATGACATCTGCCGGCATGGGTTTCTTGCGGCTACGCAGGCGACGATAGACAATGACTACCATGACAACGGATAAGATGAAGACAACCAGTGAGACAGAGCCGAGTCCCACCAGCAGCACCGAAATGCTACCCGGCTCCGGAACCAGCGTAATGATCAACGAATCTCCGCCGTAGGCATTCAACACGGTGCAATTGTATTTGCCATAGTGTGTGGAGCGACTCTCCTTGATGATCAGCGCTGCACGCACACCCTCGGGCAGATGATGCTCTTCGAAAATGTAGATATCGGGATCATCGCTGGTCATGTTGATCTGCTTGCCCTCGAAGGACCACAGTATATGCTCCGCCTTGGGTATGCTAAACGCGGAACAATCGATCTTGGCGCGACTACCCACAGCGCCAAATTGCGTCTTGTGCGATGTGATAATCGGAGCGCGCTTCACATAGATGGTAGCCTCGGCACCGATCTCGGGAAAGCCATTCACCACCGCCTTGCAGAAGTAGCGTCCGGCTGTCTCGCTGCTCACCTTGCGCTTCAGCTCGGGGCCGTGTCCAACAGTCTGGGGGGGGGTAAGGAAAAGTGGGATTAGCTGAGAAGGCGCAAGGCATACTTGACTCGAGCTTACCTGATCGGAGTTCTCGTAGATCCACTCAATCTCCGGCGTGGGATTGCCAGCCACCTTGCAGTGCATGGTCACTGTGGCGCCCAGATCTGCCTCCTGACTGGACGGACGCTGCTGGAAGACGGGGCCAACTAAGGAAGGAGGAGGAATGTGGAGGGTTAGGCTTGGCTATGAAGGTTGCTCCTCTCATACTTACAGCTTATGTCCAGCTTCTCGCTCTGCTCGCTCTTGCCTACGACGTTGCCCACCTGGCACTTGACATAGGCGCCATGATATTGTCGCGTGACATTGGGAATGATCTAGGGAAAGGAGGAAACGTATAGTTAGTAAATCCTCTCGGGTTATCCCACTCTGCGTGCTCTACCCACCATTTTGGTTGTATAGTCTCCCGCCATGAGCTCATCGTTGATGAACCAGCGATAGGTTACCTCGTTGGGATTCGCATCGGCCTGGCAGCTGAGTATGACCTCGGCGCCCTCGGGTATGCGTCCACCGGCCAGAGCGCCACCCACCACGCTCACCGTCACCTTGGGCGCGTACTTCACCTCGAGCAACACCTTGGCGGAGCGATAGGTGCGATCTGCCGTGTTCTGTGCCTGGCAAGTGATTGTCGTATTGTGATATTTCTTCTTTGGCGCCAGTTTGAGCACAGAGCGTGTGGTTACACGCCGTGAATCGGCCAGTGGCTCAAAGAAACTCTCCGCCTGCAGCACATTCCCCAGGCCATCGATCCAGGTGATCTCTGCCGCGGGTTTTCCACCCTCGGATATGCAATCGAGTTGAATTTCCAGATCCTCCGTCGTGACCAGATAGTCACCTTTTGTTATCTTCGGTGCCTCCGGTGGCACCAGCACAGTCAGATTGGCAAAACGCGAACGTATGCCCTGCTCACCCTGCGGACCCGGTCCCACCTGGCACTGATACCTCGCATCATCGTCCAGCATCAGTGGGTAAATGTCCAGCGAGAAGTCACCCTCCTCGTCGCTGCCCACCATGGAGTAACGCTCGAAGCCGCTCAAATTGCGATGCTGTCCCAGACCGAAGTCATCCTTGGTCCATTGCAGGGCGCCCACTTTGCCCATGACGCGACAGGGCAGCGTGACGCGTGAGCCCACCACAGCGGTTTGATCTTGCGGTTCCATGGCGAAATGTTGCCCCATATCGCTTTTGCTCTTGTCACGCTCATCGTTGTTGCTTGACGACGACGACGAGGAGGAGGAGGAGGAGCTGCCCGAGTCGCTGTAGTGCTTGTTCGATTTGTTATTGCTCTTCGACTTGGCCAGCGTGGCGCTTGGCAGCAGCAGCAGCAGCAGCGCAAGCAGCAGCAACAGCATGGGCTGGCAATTGGGCAACATGTTCAATGTGTGCTTAGTCGTGCTGCAAGTGCAAAGAGAGAGAGAGGTGGAAAAATTCTTATTAATTATTTTATTTTTAAACAAAAGGGCAAAATGTAAGGTTTAAGGGTTTGTGTACAACTACGCTTAGTCTGTGCACAAACCCATTAGCAAGTACTGCAAGCAGTGTGCAGCGCATAGTAACCAAGCAGTGCTGCACTGTAGTTGCGTTGCAAACCCAAGGGCAAGCAGTTTACAACGATTGACTACGTATCAGTGTTGCGCGGCAGTTGCAAGCAGTGCAGCACACTCGCATTGATCGCTTCGTTAAGTTGGTACACAAACCTTCTACGCATACATAAATCAACTCCGAAAGGTGACAACCTTTGCTAGTGGCAGTGTGACCAGCTTAGTTTTGAAGTTCGTAGCGCTAGTGTTGCCGCGCCTGCTTTTTAGCCATCAAATTTGGCTTTTTATTAAGAAAAACCAACCTTTTGGCTGTTTTATATCACTTTTTTTGATAAAAACAGTTAGTTTTTAGCTTCTAAGGCAGCGCCGACATGGGCTGGTAGAGAAATGTATTCCGAATCGGCGCCAAAGTTAAATCTCTTTAAAGCAAATCTGACCATGGGCAGCCTTTTTTTTCGCAACTTGGCCTTGTGGTATCCTTTGCTCGGCCATTTCAATGCATGCCTAATGCAGAAACACACGCACACACACGCACACATACATGCTGAAACTGCCTATGCCCCACTCTTCCCCCCGCGCTGTGTGCTGTGCTTTGTTTCGCTGTCATTTTTCACAGCTTGATTTGGTTTGCTGCCACGCCTCCCCCGAACTGACCCCTGACCCGTTGCTGTTGCTGTTGTTGGCGTTAACTGCCTCGTCTAACGGTAATGCTAACGATTTCATCAAGTTAGCGCAGCGCTGCAAAAGTCGCGCGCGAAACGCGCCAAACGAAGGACAACCTTTGCTGCAGCAGCTGACCCCAGTCGGGCGCCCCCAACGCGCCCCCCTCCCCCCTTGCCTTCATTTCATTTCATTTCATTTCGTTTCGTTTCATTTCGTTTCGCTTCGTTCTTGTTTTCGTTTTCGTTTTCGCTTTCGCCTGCTGCGTTTTTTTTCGGCTGGCATTTTATTTCGCCTTGCTTTGCTTGTTTTTCTCTCTCTTTCGCACTTTGCTTTGCTTGTTTACCTGCGCCATGATTTACGGCATTTGCACTCTCGCGCGCGCTTCCCTCTGCGCGTGTGTGTGTGTGTGTGTGTGCGTGCTGTCCAGTGAAGGACCTTCCCCCCCCCTCCCCCTTCCCCCTCTACCTAGCATATGCGCGCCTAAATTATTAAAAATTATAATAAAATTTGTATGAGCATTAAAAAGGCAAAAATGCCTAGCGAACTTATCTGGCCTTTTAATATATGTATATATATATATATAGTCAAACATATAGCCCCTCTCACTCTCACTCTGTCTCGCTCTCTCTCTCTCTACACTTTTCTAGCGTTAGTTTTATTTTTCTTTTTCAGCTGCTCTGCTTTTAGTGGCTCTCTCAGCTTAGCGTGGCGCGTCCTGTGGCGAAGAAAGCCGTGCAGCGGCGGGAGGGGGGAGGGGGCGAGGGGAGCAGCTAAAGTTGTACAGGAAATGACTGGACATGATTTTACACACACACACACACACACACACACACGTAACTTTTGCTTTTAGCTGTTTCAGGTCTTTCGGTTAGTTAACTAAGCAACCACTGCGGCGGCTCAATGGGTTTCCGTTCCCATTAACCAGGGCCCCCTCCTAGCTGCCTTTACACCCCCCCCCCCCTTTGCAGTATCTATAGATTACTTCCAATAGTTGTCCTTGCTGTTGAAAAGTTCAAGCAGCTTTTGTTTTAGAGCTTAATGCGAAAGCTCCAAAGCACTTTAAGGCCAACAACTTGAAGCTCACAAGCAAGCAAATTGTAGAAAGCTCTAAAGCTGCTTGAAAAGCTTCCACTATGACTTAATTCAACCGACTCAAGTACCTAAAATTTTAGCTATTTTGCTTAGCTATTTTTTTAATTGCTTTTCTTAGCGGTTTAAAGCACATTGGAACAGCTAGTTAAAGCTGCTTTTGATTTAGAGCTTCGGATGTAAGAACTTCAGATCTGGAAAGCTTTTAAGCTGCTTGAAAAGCTTTAACTTTGACTTAATTCAACAGACTTAAGTACCCACAAATATAGCTATAAATCTTAGCTGATTTCATTTGCTTTTCTTAGCGGTTTAAAGCACTTTGGAAAAGCGCATTTGCAGCCAGTTGAAGGAGCTTCGCATGTAAGGACTCTGTTGCATTTGAAGAGAAGCTTTAAAGCTCTTCAAAAAGCTTTAGCTATTGCTTAAATTCCCCCCGGGAAATTACCTACAGTTTTAGCTACTTATGCTAGCTATTTTTAGCTGCTTTTCTTAGCTGTTTAAAGCACATCGAAATGTGCATTCAAATCCAGTTTGTATAGCTTTTTATGGAGAACTTAAGATGCAAAAGCTCTAAGGTAGCTTGAGCTCAACAACTTTAGGCTCATGAAGTAGAAACTTGCGAAAGAGCTTTAAAGTTGTTCGAAAAGCTTCAATTACGACTTAATTCAATCATCTTGAATACCAACAACTTTAGCTACTTATCCAAGCTATTTTCAGCTATTGTTCTTAGCTATTTAAAGCGTATCGATATCTGCATTTGAATCCAGTTGAAGCAAGCTTTAAAGCTGTTTGAAAAGCTTTAATTCCTAATTAAATAAACCTAATTTCTAAATTTGAAATACCAGCTGTTTCTAGCTACTTTTCTTAGCTGTTTTCAGCTACTTTTCTCAGCTGTTTTTAGCTACTTTCCCAAGCATGTTTAAAGCGCGTGGAAATTGAATTTCAAATCGATGCGAATCGAATTGAGTCGCGTCGCGTTCAGCTTGCGTTAATTCCATTAACACGCAGGACATTGCAGGACGCTGCGCGTGTGCACAAATACAATGGCAGCACACACACACACACACACACACAAACACACACACGCGCATACATTAGGCCCGACTCGGCCCGGGTCAGACCAGGAGCCGCGCCGCGCCGGGCGCTAATCCCTTGCGCTGCTGCTTATAATATGCAGGATTTTGTTATTAATATTCAATTAAAAGGCCGAGCGAACAAGGGGCGAGAGAGAGAGAGAGAGAGAGAGAGAGAGAGAGAGAGAGGGGAAGAGGGAAAGCCGGCAGGGTAGCGCAGCGAAAGTGTTTGCCGCCTTTGCTAATTTCACAGCAGACGCTGAAGGTTGCCTGATGAATTTATTGGGCCACGCCCACCGCCTTAACAGGACAGAACTGCCCCTCCTTCGCCTCCTTCTTCTACTCCTGCTGACGCCCAACATCTTGACAGCGTCATGTGGCAAGGCGCTGCTAATTTATGGCGGCAACAACAACACGAGGGGAGGGCAAAATTTGATTAGAATTTCTTGGGTTGCCTTTTCGGAAAAGTGTGGAAAAACATTTAATGGGCCGTTTATGCGATTTTCTAATTGTTTATGCAGTGCAACACGGCACATGTGTGTGCGAGAGAGAGAGAGACGGAGAGAGAGAGAGAGAGGGGGATGGGGGGCGCTGCCAGCATCTTTTGTCGCTCCACGTGCTGCGGTTTCGCCTTCAACTTTGTTGTAAACTTCCGCTGGCAAAGGATAATAAACACATGACAAGCAGCCCCCCAGCAGAGCACACACACGCACACACGCACACCTACGCGACTGTGTGTGTGCGTGTGGGTGTGTGTGTGCGTGTGTGTTTGTGTGTCATTAGCGTTTTCGTGCCATGTGTTTCAGTTTTTCCGCTGCCGTCGACGCTGTTGCCTTTGCGGCGGCATTTGCCGCACGTGCGTTGCCAGCTACAATAACTACGGCAACAACAACAACAACAACTACAACTACAGCAAGGCGAAGAATGTTGACAACGCCTGCAATTACAATAAACAAAACAAAACGCAGCAAATGCTAACGGCGCTTCCTCTCGACGCTCGCTGGCAAAGCGTAGGAGTGGGAGGGGGGAAGGGGCAGGGAAAGGGGAAGGGGTTGAGTGGCTGCGGGAAAACTGTGGAAATGAAAAGGAAGCTGCGCTGTCGACGCACTCAAGTGCAAACATTGCCCGCACCGAGGCGAACCAAAGCTGGTTCCCTTTTTGATTACACATTCAATTAAAAGTTCGCGGCAAACCGTATTGAATGCCTCGCTGGCTGCGTACAGGGTATGCGCTAGTCGTGCTCGGAGAGGGAGAGGGAGAGACCGTGAGAAGCAGCTTAACAAAGTTGTTAGTTGCAGGCAAATGTTGCTTAAATTTGCTGTAAATCTTGTAGTTTCCTTCAGTTACAGGGTATCTGTTAGTCGTGTAGTCTGCTTAGTGCATAACTAAAGATGTAAGTAGCATGTTGTAAGATTTATAGTCATTTACGGTTCATATTTGTTCCATATTTATTGTAATTTACTTGGTACAGGGTATGTGGTAGTCGTGCAGCTTTATCATTGCATTATGGTAAGGTTTTTGTAGTACTTTGCACAATTAAAAGTTCTTTTCGCTTTATATTTACTGCTTAGTAAACACAATTTACTTAGTACAGGGTATTTGCTAGTCGTGCAGCTTACTTAGTTGAATACTTAAGGTTGTTATAGTACTTTGCGAGATTCTGAGTCATTTCTTTTTTATTTGTATTGCATAGTATTTGCAATTTACTTAGTACAGGGTATCTGCTAGTCTTGCAGTTTGTCTATTGAAACATAATAGATGTTTGCTGCACTTTGCGCCATTTAAAGGCATTTCCTTTAAGAGTTTATAATATATTACTGACATATCACTTATTACAGGGTATCTACAAGTCGTGTTGTTTCACATTAGCAGTCATTTTCCTTTTAAGTTATTTATATTAACATAACTAGTGTTTAAAACAACCCTAGCTGCTGATATACTTGCGCAATTACAGGGTATACTGCGAGTGTGACAGACAGAGAGAGCGAGAAAGAGAGACAGAGAGAGAGACAGAAGTGAGTGGGAGAAAACTCTGTATCGCTTTGTTCGATCGCAATGGCTATTAGCTCACCTAAAACGATTCTTATCGAATGCATTTACAAACATAAACCTTGCACCTGGGCGCCATCTATCGCAAATATTTGTCAGCTCGCACTTTGGGTCAGTCCCAGCTGAGCGGGTGGGCGTGTGTGTGCGTGGCCTGGTGTCGCATTGTAAGCCATAGTGTACATATACCCGCTATATACACATGAGTCTATCGAGGAGTTTCACTCGCAGTCGGCGTCGCAGTCAGCGTCGCTGTCGACGTCGCTGCTGGCGTTGCGAGCGCTTTGGTTTATTGTTATAGCGCAAACAATTTCATGTCATCCGCAATTAGGTGTACCTAGGAGCCAGGGGCGTGGCAGGGACGGAGTGGCATTTCGCAGGGTTTCACGGGCTTCGGGCTTAGGCTTCAGACGGAGGCTTCGCTGGTCGCGTTATTATCGATTTAATTGCGCGCCGGCACAGCGAGCAGGTGCGACAGAGACAGGGAGAAAGAGGGAGAGTGGGTAGGGGTGTACTGACGGGAGGGGTACAACTAGGGGGCTCCGCTTGTTGTTTAGAAAAACGTAACAACCTAAGGTGTATGCAAAATTGAATAAGGCAAAGAAAGAAACAAGAAAGAAAGGACGAAGGTTTTATACCCTTGCAGTTAATGCAAATGTTAAAACGACCGATAGGTTCTATGGCAGCTAAACTATATATCTGCCCGATTTTAGTAGAACTTGCAGAGCATTTAATGGACAACATACTTAGACATATATCAGAAAAGTTTCACAGCGATATCTTCAAAAATGATGAAAGTCGGCCGATAGTTTATATGCTAGCTATACGATATATCGATCCAATTTCGATAAAATTATGACAGCTCTTAAAGAACATATTGAGACATATATGGGGACAATTTCATAGCGATATCTTAAAAAATGACAAAAATCGGCCGATAGTTTATAT
This sequence comes from Zaprionus ghesquierei, assembly GCA_018904095.1. Taxonomy (NCBI): domain Eukaryota; kingdom Metazoa; phylum Arthropoda; class Insecta; order Diptera; family Drosophilidae; genus Zaprionus; species Zaprionus ghesquierei. The sequence goes on along the minus strand of JAEIGP010000394.1, from coordinate 12,979,793 downwards.
GACAGCTATACGATATATCGGTGCGATCCGGCTCGTTCCGACTTATTTACAGCGTGCAGCACTGAAAAGCATGTATACCAAGTTTCATCACGATAGCCCTAAAACTAAGAGAGTAGTTTGCATTGCAACAGACTGACGGACAGTTGGACGGACAGGCGGACAGACGGACATGGCTAGTTCGACTCCCCTATTGATGCTGATTAGGAATGTATATACTTTATAGGATCGAAGATGTCTCCTTAGGTGCGTTGCAAATGAATATACCCTCTGCAGGGGTATAAAAACACTCACAGTACTCACAGTATTCATATGTATTCATGCCTTGATTCACTTGTTAGCTAACTTACTGCCCAGCTGAACTTGTAAATAGTCAGTGAGTGCATTTGAATATGAGTATTCAAAGTAAGCACTCACAAACACTCATTGAGTATGCAATGTTTTTTCGAGTACTCAAAAGTATTCACGACACATTCATTTCATTTAACTCCTATTCATGCTCATTGTTTATGTGAGTGCCTAAGTGAATTGGCCTTTCATTCGCATGCTTAACGCAATTAAATGAATATTTATTCATTTCTTAACTTAATTCGCTCTCAAGTGAGTGCACTCAAGCACATTTGAATCGCATTCATTTGCAGCAAATCTTTGCGCAAATAACTTAAAGTGCGACACGAATCATTTGAGTGTTGCGACGCACTCATGAGTATTAATTGATTCATATTCATTTCGCAGTCGCAGCATTGATTCACATTCACATTCACATTCACATTCACAAGCAGCGAACATAAAAAACGAACGAGAACAAAGTATGCAATGCGTTTTACACGTTTGTATTCATTTCTGCGTGAATGATTCATTCCACGCTGACTGCGCGCCCTCATTCATGTGCTCGTATCTCCACTGCGAGTGTGTGCGAGTGTGTGTGTGTGTGTGTGTGTGAGTTGTGTTTAAAAAAGAAATTGTTTATTATGCAGCGCAGGAGGAAGCGACTCCTCCGCATGTGTCGGGCTTCCCAGCTGCAGCTGCAGCGGGGCGTGGCAAGGGGGCGAGGGCGCAAGGGGGCAAAGGGGGCAGGGGGGGTGAGGGAGTAGAGGACTTGCGACGCGGCACACATGTCCGCCCTGGCGCCTTGGAGCCCTCGCTGCGCTTCGCTCTGCTCCTGCATTGTGCGCAGGCAGATGGCGCCTTGTTGCACATGAATAGACACGCACACACACGCACACACACACACACACACACAGAGAGAGACACACACACACACACGCTGAGCGAGTACAAGCTACATTACAAGCAGCTCAAGCAAAACCCCAACTTCAACCCGTTTTGCCCTCACAACCCTCCCGATTTGCCCCTTTTACTCCCTTTCCCCTCTTCCCCCTCTTCCCTCCTAGTGCCAACCATCATTTTAGCTGGCTCAGCGCACGTTTTAAAAACGTTTAAAGTTTCTGCACTTTTTTCTCGTTGTTGTTGTTGTTCCCCTTTATTGTTGCTGATGTTCAGAGCGATTTGCTATATAAATTTGTAGCTAGGCGCATTTGGTAAAATTTCAACTCATTTGCGCAACTTTGCCCCACATCACAGGCCCAAAAAGAGGGGCAGAGGGGGTGAGCATGATTGCAAGAGAGAGAGAAAGAGAGAGAAGAGAGGAGAGAGAGAGAGAGGCAGCTACTCTAGCTATGCTAAGTGATTGAAAAGCGTTTGCAGCGCACAGTTTCTTCAATTTACTATTAACAAAAATTTTTCTGCATTTCATTGCTACCTGCCTTTCGTAAACGTTTCGCTGGCTGCTCTGTGAGTAAATAGGCATTAATTGTTTGCTCTCTTTGTTTCCCCACTTTCGTATTATTCTGAAATGTTTTCTAAACTTTAAGCTTTAAAGTTCAATAGACTCGATTGTTCTCTCTTTTGCTGTCATCCTTAAACGTTTCACTGGCTGCGCTGTGGCGCATGAATAGTTCCCGCTTCTTGTTTCCCTACTTTCTTGTTACTTGATAATGTCTCTTTAGCTACAATTGACCAAATTTTTCTTTACTTTGCTGCCATTCATAAACGTTTCACTGGCTGCTTCGATAGGTAAAGCTTAATACCTGAAAACCCTGTACTGTTCTTCCATTTGCTCTTATTCCTAAACGTTTCGCTAGCTGTTCTTCTCCTTCTTTCCCAATTTTCTTGTTATTCGGTAATGTTTTCCTAGCTTTAAGCTACATAGTTCCATTGATTGAATTTTTCATTGTTTTGCTGCCATTCTTAAACGTTTCACTGGCTGCTTTGACTATTTGGGCACCACCGTAGCAACGTTTTAGAAAGCCTAGCATATCAGACTGACAACAATTCCTGATCAAATCTCTACGCTTCTTTCTTTCTCTCTTTGTCTTTCTATTTTCCATCCTCTTCTTCCTTCTTCCTTTCTATACAACAATTCTTTCCCTTTATATCTGCCTTTCTCTTCATCTTTCTCTCTCTCTCTATCTCTCTCTCTTCCTTTTCCCATTCTCCTCATCTTCCGCTTCTTCTCTCTTCTGATCTCTTTCTTTCTTACTCTCTTTATCTACATTTCTCTCCTTGCATTTGTTGCTCAGTTTCTTTGCCTTTCTTCATTTTTCCTGCACTAATTCTTGAATTTAGCTCGCTTTGTCGTTGTTGTTGTTGTTGCTGCCTGCTGCCGTTCTAAAGCAACAGAAAATAGCATTAAATTAAATAAAGACCCATATTAGGCATGCCCTTACAACTCACACACACACACACAAAGACACACAAAGACACACAAAGACACACATAGACACACGTGAAGTGAAGTGAAGTTGTGCCACGCCCCGTTTTGGGGGCTAGTCCACAAAACATGTAGGACCAAACAGCATGTGTAAGTGCGCGGAGTGAGCGATTGTGTGTGTGTGTGTGTGTGTGTGTGTGTGGATCAATAACGGGCACAAAGTTGCCAACTAAAGCACAACCACAACAACAACAACGACAACAATTCGAATCGAAAGGGTTAGACGGCGTCTAGGGCAAAACGTTTACCAACTCCATTTACGGACAGCTGCAACAGCACGTGGAGCAGGTGGAGAGGTAGGGGGGAAGTGGGCGCTGAGGCCGCACAGGGGGGGGAGGCGTGGCTGGGTTTAGTTAGGTGCTACGGAAAGCATTTCTAATGCATGCGATGTTGCTGCCGTTGCCGTTGCCGTTGCCGCTGCTGTTGCTGCAGTTAAGTCAATTTTGCAGCAATAACAAAACAACATAATAATGACAACAACAACAACAACAACAACGGAGCAACAACAACAACAACAGCAAGGCGGAGTCATAGCAAAGAGAGAGAGAAAGGAAAACAAAATCCACAAATGGCAACACAAATTGTGCTAAACTTTTCTTTTGTTCCGACTCAGCTGTCGTTGTTGTTGTCGTTGTTGTTGTTCTGGTCTTTCATCTATCGATGAATGCACATGAATTTCGATTTGTAATATATGCAAAAGTAGAAAATATATTGGAAAATAACATTGAAAATATGCAAAAAAAAAAAACTTTTAATTCGAGCAGGCAGGCAGGCTCAATCAATTGCAAATGTGTATTGAAAATAAACAAGAGTTTCGCAGGAGTTACGTTTAAGGAGAAGGCATCTAATCTCGGGTTTGTTGCATATGTTAATGCTATGTAAACTGTATAGTATAATAACAAACTATACGTCTAGCTGGGCGGAGCTTAAGGCATAAGTTGGGCGATTTTTGTGAGATGTTTGAAGTAGTTTAAGGAGTTTAAGGTAGCCTAAAGCCGAAAGAGCTAAGTTTTTGAGCCTTATTATAGAGCAAGAGATTACAACTAGGTAGAAGATGATCGAAGATCGAGAAAACAAGAAAGAAACGCTGACTTCGGCACGCCAAAGGTTGCATACGCTTGAAGTTTTTGGAGTAACCGATAAGTTCTATACATACTTAGACATCAATCAGAAAGTTTCACAGCGAAATCTTCAAAAAATGATGAAAATCGGCCGATAGCTTCTATGGCAGCCATACGATATATCGGTCCGACTTTGATCAAATTTGCACAGCTTTGAATGGACATACCAAGGCATAGATTGCGAAAGTTTCTTGGCGATATCTTGAAAAATGACAAAAATCGGCCGATAGCTTCTATGGCAGCTATACGATATATCGGTCCGATTTTGATAAAATTTGCATTGCTTTAAATTGACATACCAAGGCATAGATTGCGAAAGTTTCTTGGCGATATCTTGAAAAATGTCAAAAATCAGCCGATAGCTTCTATGACAGCTATACGATATATCGCTGCGATCCGGTTCATTCCGACTTATATACAGCGTGCAGCAATGAGAAGCTTGTATACCAAGTTTCATCAAGATAGCTCTAAAACTGAGAGAATAATGTGCATTGCAACAGACAGACGGACAGTTAGACAGACGGACATGGCTAATTCGACTCCCCTATGGATGGTGACTAAGAATATATACACTTTACATGGTCGAAGATGTCTCCTTCGGTGCATTGCAAACTTCTGGCCAAAATTACTGCACCATCTGCAAGAGTATAAAAGCGAATTTCAAGCTAAATTTTCAAGCTAAAGCATTCAGTTTTGGCATATATATAAATAAAGATTATCTGATTCATTGCTGCAAATTTCACAACAATCGCATAATAAACACAGCAGTTATGTAGGAAATAGTAGCTGCCTCATTTGCTTGAACCAAACTCAAAGCGATCACTTGTCAACATTTGCGCTACTTTGTTATTAAAGCTTCCTATATGGCATACTATTCGCCTGCTTACAGCCGTATTTGGCTGTCATTCGGGCTGCCCTGACCTACCTTGGGCTTGCCTCACATATACTATGCATACATAGACAACTTGCTTGCCTTGTCTGCTTAGGGGCTAAGCGAGCGCGTGGTAAACAGTTCGTAGCATCTCACATGCTAAGCACACACACACACACGCACAGAGAGAGGATTCCCCTGCGTATGAGCAATAAATCGATCCGCCTTAGGCTCTTCCGCTCTCTCTCTCTCTCTCTGCGTTTGTCTTGCGTTTGCTTTTTGGGGGCTTCTGCTGCGACTCGAGCTTTATCCCTTATCCCTTTGTCTCCATCAAATGCTATGGCAACCGCGCTGGCTTCCATCGATTTGGCTGCTTTTCAAGTGCACAAGTGCAGCTCCCCCCTCCCCCTCTTCCTCTCTCTTTCTCTCTCTGTTTGCCTCGCTTCGCTGCTCTTCTCTTCTTTTTGGTGTGTGTTTGCATATCGCGACGCGACATTTGCATAAGCCCGCATGGAGCCATGTATCGGCAAGCACCGTCGACCCCCCACCCCTCCACTGCACCTTCACCTTCTTCTCTCTTCTCTCTCCTCTTCCCTCTCCCTCCTCTGCTTGGCACTCTGCTGGCTTCTCTTATCCACCATAGCCAGCTCGAGCTCTAGCCCAGGCTCTCTCTCTCTCTCTTTCTATCTATATTTTTCATCCGATATGCTAGCCAAGTATTTGTGTGTGTGTGTCCGTGTCTGCGTGTGTGTATGTGTGTGTGTTTGTGTGTGTGTGTGTGTGCTTCTGCCTTATATACCACATTGCGCCGTATATGCCTCATGCACTTTATTATTTACTGCATTTCCAATAACAGCGGCCTGCCTCCGTCTCCGCCCACCTCTCTCTCCTCCCCCTCCTCCCTCTCTCCTTCTCCCCCCTCCCTTTGTTGTTCTGCTCGCAGCAACGTCCACTCATGCGCAAGGACAAAATGCATTTAAATTGATTGAAGGCGCGCGCCAAAGATAACTAATCAATAAATTATTGAAATATTATGCGAGTCTTTCCGACGCGGCGCAACTTTTCGTGCAGCCAAAGGAAAATGGAAAATAAAATGGGCAAACAAAATGACAGTAGAAGTGGTGCGAGAGAGAGAAAGGGAGAGAGAGAGAGCGATAGAGTGCCAAGTGGCAAAATGTGAAAATCATCGAGTAAATCATCGAGTGAAAAGTGTGCGCTGAGCAAAAGGAAACAATAAAATGAAAAGCGATCGACGGCGCATAAAAAGCAATTAAAGAGAGAAAGGAAGAGTAGAAAGAGAGGGAGAGAGAGTGGTGAAAAGAGAAAGTGTAGATAAGGGAGAGGGTGAGCGAGAGCGAGAGAGAGCTTTAAGAAACTAATTGATCAGATCTACAAGCAAAGCTTTCATTAAAGTTGCCTTAGCTGAGTTAAAAGAGCTTAAATCTTTATGTTTGCGCTAAGCTTTCAATTAATTTGAATTCAAGTTTTGACTTTAAGGAGCTTAGAGCTTTGTGCTTGGTCTTTGAACTTTGGGAAAACAGTTAATAAGATCTCAGCTTTTATTTAAGTCTCCTTTCGAGCTTTGTTTGCGTATGTTGAGAGAGCTTAAAGCTTTTAGTTTTTAGATCGAGCTTTAAATTAATTTGCTTACAAGCTTTAATATGTGCTTGCACAGAGCTTAAAGCTTTGTGCTGACGCTTGGCTGAGCTTAGATAGGGAGAGAAAGAGAGAGAGAGAGACAGAGCTGTAAGAAAACGATTTATTAGAACTTTTAAGCTTAGTTTATGTGAGTTGAAAGAGCTTTCACTTGATTTGCCTCCCATCTTTATTAATATGTGATTTGAAAAAGCTTAAGGCTTGTTGCTTAGGCGTAGCTTAGCTTGGAGCAGAAGACAGAGAGAGAGAGAGAGAGCTTTGTGAAGACGATTTATTAAAGCCTTCAACTAAGCTTTCATTTAAGTTGCTTACGATCTATGCATATGATAGTTAAAAGAGCTTTTGACTTGCCGTTTGAGCTGAGCCTTAATAAAATTAACATTTAAGCACGACTTTTGGTAGCTTAACTAGCTCAAAGCTCTTAGTTTAAGCTGAGCTTTACCTTAAGTTGCCTTTAAGCACTTTTAATGCCACTAAACAGAGCTTAAAGCTTTCTGTTTTAAGTGCTTAAAGCTTAAATTAAGCATTTCATAAGTGGTAACTAAATGAAGTTAGAAATCAAACACAATTTAAAGCAACTAAAGCTTTTACTTAAAGATATTTCAATAGGCCAAGTCGACTACTTAAAGGGCAAACCTTACGGTAAAACCGATTAAAGCAAATTGATGAACAGAGCTGAGCAGAGGTAAACCTCAGATGAAGCTACCCATGCCTGCCATAAAGTCAACCGAAAAGGCCTCCTACATTCCTGCTTTTTCTCTGCCAGCTCTGCCATAGAATCATCAACTGCGATTTCAGTGCACGCACAGCTTGGGGAATGTCTGGCCAACGTATGGGAGACATTAACATAATTTGTATGTATGTATGTGTATTTGCATTATGCTCGACTTGAAGCTGAAGAATTCCGGGCACACACAGCGAAATCCGGGCCCAAAAACGCGACCAAGATATTCTAATTGGCAATAGGAATGCGTATTTCTGTTTTTTTTTCGTTTCTTTCTTTTTGGGCGACCCTCGGGCCGCATTAACATTTGCCAGCAGACAGTCGACGTCGCAGTCGCAGTCGACGTCTGCGTCGCCGTCGCCGTCGCACATGTGCGTCGAGTACATAAAAACAATGCACTGGCGACACGCAAGCAACAAGAAGGAGAGAGTGAGGGGGAGCGGGTAGCAAGCGGGTTAAAGGGCTTGTGCTGGCAGATAGCGCGGGCAAGGTTCACCAGAGGCGGGGAAGGAAAAGGGGGTGGTGCGTGTTGGTTTGTTAGCGAACCGCTAAGTTCAGACAGGAAACTTGCGCGACCGCAGCGAGCCGCAGGCTGCCAACGGCGACCGCCAACTAAACATTACGCATACGCCCGCTCGGCCGCACAACTGTATGTATTATGTGGCAATGTGGTGGCGCTTGTGGCAGCAGTGCGAGCGAGAGGGGGCAACTGGTCTGTGGCAAGCACATTTAACAGGCCGCAGCAGCAGCTGGCAACTCTCTCACAGAGACACGACCTTTTGCACGAGGAATTCATTGTCAAGCGGCGGTTGGACAGGAAGTGGGCGGGCAGCGGGAGAGAGGGGGGGCTGGGCTGTACGACAAGGTGCCAGGGTAATGAAACAGAATTGTCACAACTGTCAGGCACTTGAGCGCCTCAGCCGGTGCCCGCGTCTCTCTCTCTCTCTCTCGCGCTAGTTTTACATTCTTCCTTTCGTTTCGTTTCGTTTTTTGAAGCGTTTATTAAAACTAATTAAAATGTTTAAAACATTTATAGAACAAACGCTGGACGTCAGGAGTGCCAAACAATGCAGGCAGGCCGGCCTAGCTGGGGGGGGTGCCACGCCCAGCACGCCTCCTTGCTTGAGCCAGGCCGTAACTTAATTGCGACAATTAAGTTGGCAACAATAATTTTCCAAGTTGGCCAGCGAAAGTTTTTCAACGGCGCGACAAAAAATGTAGAAGAAAGAGAAGGAGAGAGAGGGAGAGGAAGGGAGAAAGAGCGAGAGGCAAGTGCAAATTCGAAGCGAAATGAAAGGAAAATAACTAACTAAAATGATGGCGTTTGATAATGCTGACGCTGGGCTCCATGCTGATGGCCCGAGCCAGGACGTGGACTTGGACGTCGACGTGGATGTTGGAAAATGGGAAAAACAGTTTAAATAAATAATAACTACTCGACGGAGTGTTCTCAGCGAGGTGACAGAGCTGCAACTACGCGCCTCGTTAAATGTTCGCGGCAAGCAACTAACGCCTCGTCTCTTGCTGATCCCGCAGCTAGCAAGTTGGTAACGGTAAAGTTATAGGGGGTCATTATGCTTGAGCTGCATGCTAAGATGTTGCACCTGTTGTTTGCTTAGGCGTCAGGCATATATATGCCTGTATAATGTCGGTCATACGCACATACAGCTGTGCGTCACAAAAATAGCAGTGCTCATTAGCTGCAACTTTAAACTTAATTTTGTATATGAAAAAGTAAATGAATGTTCACAAATTTAATTTTGTTGCAGTTTTGTGATTATTTTTAACAATAACAAATCAATTTATTGTTGAAAATGTTGTTAATTTTTTTTACATTATTAATTAAAGCAAAAAAGTGCTGCTTACAGCTGTTCATAAAAATAGCAGCAAAAACTTTGGTTTGCTTTAGGAAGGTGTTTTGAGTGGTATTATTTACAAGGCATAGCCCCAATATATACACTTTATATATTCCTATATATGTATACTAACATACCATATATATTCCTGTATATATCAACTGATATATAGCTGCAATTATGAGGTACATTTGCCACGCCAACTTCTTTTGCCGCGCCGCGTCTTCCAAGCTATAGCTAAAATATGTGCTGCCTATGCTTCAGTTATATAGTATCTTGCCTACCTATGCATATCTAATTACTGCCATATATCTTCGATCTGTCTGTCTGTCTTTGCTTTGGCTTCAGTTCAACTTTGCCGCTTCTGCTGCGCTGCAAACTTGCGCAAATGGAACGAGAAACGTTTGCAAGAAGTGCCAAATAAATAAATAATGAAAAATGTCGATAAAAAATATACTTCCTCCCCTTACAAAATCCATCCCCCCCCCTGCTGCCACGCCCCTGCTCTGCGCAGACTTCCTGCATTTTGTTGTCAACGCGTTGGCCGCGAAAAAGGAAGACGATTTGCAGCCATTTGTCATGTTGGGCCGGAAAGAAAGAGAGAGGGAGAGAGTGAAGGAAAATATGTATGTAATCGCGTAGAGGGAGGGGTGGGGGGGATTGGGGGACTGGGGGGTGTTAAAATATATAAGCAGTAAATAAGCTTAAAAGCCGTAAGCAAAGACTCCGCCTCCGCCCGGGCCAGCTGGCAATTTATGCGTCTTGATTCTTCACACATGCAGGATTTGCCAGCGAGAGTTGCCAGTTGCCAGTTGCCAGTTACACAGCCCCCCACCCCACCCCACACTCTCCATCCCCTCCCCCCGCTGCGACCTGCTGGAAAATTGTAAAAAACTTTTGTATTGCCTGCTGTAAATTTCGTTTAAAAAAGGCGCGCAAAAGTTTTTGGCTCGGCCTCGATAGACTGCCACGGTTTTATGTGCGCTGCTCTTTGTTTCTGCGCTGCCTACCCCACCCTCCTTTCCCCTACCCCACACCTCTGCCCCTGCTCTGCTGCTTGCACGCACTGAGTGAGCGAGCGAGTGAGTGAGTGAGTGAGTGTTTTGTTTTGTTTCGAGCAATTTATTCAAATTGAGTTTGCGACTGCAGCCATAACTCAAAGCGAACTTCGAACAGTTGCCGAAAAGAGAGCGAGCGAGAGCGAAAGAGAGAGCGAGAGGGAGAGAGGGAGAGCGAATTGTATTTGCTGTGGCATTTTACAGCACTGGACGCGGCGAGTGTCGACGGCGCAAGCAGGTGTTGATGGCTCCATTTGATGGCCAAAGCGGAAGCCGCAAAAGTGCGTGAGTCATAAAAATAAAGCAGCAGCAACAAGGCGGCCTACAACAAGTACAGGGTATGCAGGGCAACGAGCACATACACACAGAGAGAGGGGGAGAGGGGAAGAGAGAGGGAGGGGGAGCAGGCAGAGCAAGTGCTGAGCGCAGCAAGTTGAATTATGCGTTTCTGGCACTCAATCGTAATACGCTTTGACTAAGAACAGGGATAGGCAGACAGAGAGAGGGAGGGAAAGAGAGAGAGAGAGAGGGAGAGAGGGAGAGGGGGAGAGATTTTGGCAAAGCAGTCTGGGCAACTTAAGTGTAGCTTGCGGCGCTTGTCGGCTTTAAGTAACTGTCTAAGCTGAATGTTAGCTGGCAAGCTAATCCGCTAAGACTTGCAGATACCACGCACGTTACAGGGTATGCAGCTGCAGTTGGAGTAAGTTTTGGCAGTCGAAGAGTTTAAGCTGTTTATGATTAGCTAGGCTATGGGAAAGTAAAAAAAAAACAGTGTTGTACAACGTTGTGCATAGCAATAAGCAAAGCATTTCTTGCACTGCTTTTGCTTGTCTTTGCTTATTGCTTTGCTTTTTCGCTTTTAACAGTTTGTTTTACTACTGCTCTTTCTTCTTTACCTTCTCTATGCTTGCTTTGTGCCTTGCCTGGTCTCTTCTTCCTGCTTTTTTGCTTTTCTTTTGCTTCTTGGTTTGCTTTTGCTTTGCTTTTGCTTTGCTTTTGCTTTGCTTTTGCTTTGCTTTTGCTTTGCTTTTGCTTTGCTTTTGCTTTGCTTTGCTTTGCTTTGCTTTTGCTTTTGCTTTGCTTTGCTTTGCTTTGCTTTTGCTTTGCTTTTGCTTTTGCTTTTGCTTTTGCTTTTGCTTTTGCTTTTGCTTTTGCTTTGCTTTGCTTTTGCTTTTGCTTTTGCTTTTGCTTTGCTTTTGCTTTGCTTTTGCTTTGCTTTGCTTTGCTTTGCTTTGCTTTGCTTTTGCTTTTGCTTTTGCTTTTGCTTTTGCTTTTGCTTTTGCTTTTGCTTTACTTTGCTTTTGCTTTTGCTTTGCTTTGCTTTGCTTTGCTTTGCTTTGCTTTGCTTTGCTTTGCTTTGCTTTGCTTTGCTTTGCTTTGCGGTTCCTCTTACTCGCTTCATTTGCGATCTCTTTGCCTCTCGCTTAGCTCCTTCTTAATTTACGCACAGTTTTGCCTTCTGCTTTTCTCTCTCCTCTTCTTCTCTTTCTGTCTCTCTTCTTTCTCTCTCCTTCTCTCTCTTTCTCTCTCTTTCTTCCTCTTTCTTCCTCTGTCTTCCTTCTTTGCTCGCTTAACTTCTCGTTGAACTTTTCATATCGTTTTACTCTCGCCTTTTCACTCGCTCTCCTAGCTTGCTTAGCCATGCTTGCTAGCTCACTCTTTCCCCCTCTCTCTGTCTCTTTCCCTCTCTCACTTTCGATTCCATCGCTTGCGCGTTAATCGCGCTTGCAGCAGGCAAAACCGTTCATCGTTCGCCGTTCGCCTTGTCACTCAGCCAGGCCAGGCACATAAGGCATAGCAGCATATAGCAGGCATATAGGCGTGTATGTGTGTGTGTGTATGTGCGTGTATGTGTGTGCTTCTATGCTGCACATGCACATTTGGCGTAAAACTTCAATATGTCATTAAGGCTAAGGCTGAGCGACGCTTGCTGCGGCCGCACGTCTTGGCTGCATGTGGCACGCTCGCTGGCGCTAAGGCTGAGGCTGAGGCTAAGGCTGAGGCTGATGCATGCCACGCCCCAGCTGCCTGGCGCATATTTCGGGCACAGCACGTGCTGTCTCAGCTGCAGCGAGCGGAGGCGGCGCCAGGGGGGAGGTCGCGCAGCTGCCTTTGGCCATAAAACGTGGCCGAACAAAGCAAAACTTTTTAAACGTATCAATGCGATTTATGCAGCGACAAAATGGAGCGCCACAAAGCACACACACATACACATACACACAGAGAGAAGCATGAACAGCGCGATAAAGCGACGAAAAGAAAGAGAGAGAGAGGAAGGGGGAGAGGGAGAGGGAGAGGGGGAGAGGCAAAAGCCGTCAAGGCAAATGCAAAATAAATTGGCAGCTACCTTTGGCTGCAGCTGGAGCCGCAGCGGATGCCACAGCCTCAGTCGCTGCCTCAGTCGCTGCCTCAGTCGCTGCCTCTGCCTGCGCCTCCTGCCTGCCTTTCCGCTTGACTGTTGCATATTTCAGTGCCAACATGCTGGACGGCCTGCACGACTAGCTGCCTCAAGTGCTGCACACTGCACCTACATAGTCCGACATACCCCTTACACACTTCACAGGGTATTCGCATAGCCAGCCAAAAGTGTTGCAAATAATTCGCTGCGCGACAGCCAAAGAAACTCAGCGACAGTTGCCGCTGCTTTTTTGGCTTTTGTCTCATTGTCTCCCAGTGAAAATTCTTGGCATCACATTGCCCGACACAACAACAAAGAGAGAGGCACCAACAACAACAAAGAACACAAGGCAGAGCAGACAAAAAGAAAGAGAAAGAGAAAGTACCACGTGCCGGTGCCATCGATGGGCCTGGACCCATTAATCAATGGCAGACGCATTTTTCGGTCTATTTTTGAGGCTGCCGACGGCGTAAAAGCGCTAAGCCAAAAGGTTAAACGTTGACACCCCTCCCCCTCCCCTCTTCCCTCTTCTTCCCCGCCCTCAACATTTTGAGCCACGCCCACTTTGCGCGCAATTAGCAAACATTTTGCTGGAAAATCTTGTTGGCATTTTGAATAATTATGACAATTGAAAAGTTTCTGTCAACCCAAGTGGGACAAGCGAGCGAGGGAGCGAGGAGAGCTGGCAGGGGGGGAGGGGGAGGGAACAACAAGTGCGCAAGCGAGACAGCAATAGAATTGCTTAATTAGCCCAAGTCGCAGAAGTGTTGAAAAGTCAATGGGGAAAAGTCACCTACGGCGCGGCGAGGCGAACATTTTTCGCCGGAAAAGTGTATAGAAAAGACATTTAGATAAGGTTCTCTCCCGCTCTCTCTCCCTCTCACTCTTCTCTCTCTTTCTCTCTCTGCCTCTCGCACGGCTGTCAAGCTGGCGCTAAGTGAGTTAGGTCTGTGAAATTAAGCCCAATTGAGAATTGAAGCGGATTATGGATTACGGTCGTTGATAGAAATGCGAGACACTGTGAGAAAAAGTTGAGCTAGTTGAGGCGTTTGCTAATGAGCTGAGTGAGCAAATAACTTATTAGGTATTCTAGACCATTTAAGGCAATGAAAGCGTTTGTTTCTCTCAGTGTAGTTCGATTTAAGTTTGGTTTATGCTAAAATGTGGTACAGTGAAAAAAATTGGGCTAACTTCGGAGTAATAAGTAAGCATTTTTGAATTGGTATTTAAATCTATTGAGAGATTCATGATAAAATGTGACACTGCGAGAAAAAGTTGTGCTCTGTAGATTTTAATAGTTGATAAAGAAGTTTCTCTCAGTGTATTATAATATTTTACAGTCTATGCTAAGGTTTGCACTGAGTTGAAAGTATTTGTTTGGTATTTTCGATATAAAAGAGCAATTTCTCTCAGTGTAATTTATTTTATTAAGGTCTAAGGTCCATTAAACTGTCACTGAGAGAAAGTATGAGCTTAATGGGCAGCCATGCTTGAGTATTTTAGACTAAGTAGAGTTATTTCTTGCAGTGTAGTTCCAGCTATTTAGGCTTACGATAAGTTTTGGCATTAATTAAATATTTTAGAATTGTAAGAATTGTCTTGTAATTTTTCTCAGTGTAGTTCATGCCACTCAGCTCGATAATAAAATAGGAATTTTGCAGTTGCCTAAGCCATTTCTCTCAGTGTAGTTGAATCTTTTAAGGTGCACAATAAAATGTAACAAAAAAAGCTAAAAGAATGAACTGACCAGGCAACAATTTTTGTTGCATTCTAGCATTGAGCTGGTGCTATTTTCTTGCAGTGTACTTAAATCGTTAAGAAGTTTACTGCATTTGCATTGATTTGCAAAATATACTCGAAATTTCGACTTAATTATTTAAATATTTCAATTGCAAATTACCAAAAAGGAAATTCAATTTTCATTAATGTTTTCAACATAAACTGCGAGTGTAGCCTCAAAACCAACTTAAAATAAACTCTTTGGCTATGTTTTAATTAACAGCTCAATTAAGAAACTTAACCATAATGCTTAGTTGACTCACACACACACAAACACGCACACACACACAATCACAGCTGACGCGTTTGCTTTACTGACACTTTTATTGGCTAAAACCTCAAAGTGACAAGCTAACCTCAAATATTACGTGCAGCACTCAATGCACTACAGCCTGATGGGTAACGGTATTAACTGCCAACACGGCTGACACACACACACACAGCAGTTAACAGCCTGTTGCAATTGAGTTTGAGTTGACTGAGTGTGTGTGTGTGTGTGTGTTTGCAGCGTTGGCTTTAATTGTTCTATCACAACAAATCTCGTTGTGAGTGACAGCTACGAGTTGGCTAAATCGGGCTTAAGCTGCCAGCGGCAGGCTGTCTCGCTCTCGCTCTCGCTCCGCTCTCTCTCTCTCTCTTTTTGGCCAACTCCCGCTGGGCTGTCGTGTCGCTGACAACTAATTAGTTTTCCTACTCTTTCTGCAGCTACGTTTTCGCTTCTTCTTCTACTTCTTCCACTTCTACTTCTTCTTCTGCTTCTTCTTCTTCTTCCTCTTCCTCTTCTTCTGCTTCTTCTGCCTCTTCTTCTGCTTCCTCTTCCTGCGCTTTGTTTGCTTTTGAACGCAACTCGCCAGCCAATGCCGGCGATTTACACGTGCAAAATCGGCTTAATAATTGATGCGCATGTTTTGTGCTGGCGCTTTGCTTTGTTTTGCTTTGTTTTAGCCCGGCCCAAACAAAAACAAAAACAAAAACGAAAAGAAAGCAATAAATACTTGCAGCGCAGCCGGAAACCGCAGAGCCAAACAAAATGGCTGACAAGACGTGCACACGGTGCGTGCTTCCCTCTCTCCCTCTCTCTTTCCACCTCACTCTCGCTTTGCTTGAGTTTGGCACTCTTTTGACAGCTCGCTGTGTCTGTGTGTGTGTGTGTGTGTGTGTGTGTGTGTGTTTGTCTGTCTCTGTGTCTGTGTGTGTGTTTTGGGGTCAGTTGGCGCAATCAATTTCGATTTAGTAGCTGCCATAGTTTTGCTATGCGCCATTGTTCGATTATCATCGCCTGTCCAAAGAAGAGGAAGAGGCAGACAGTTAGAAAGAGAGAGAGGGAGGTAGAACGAGAGAGGGGGAGCACAAGAGGTAGCCGGCCCACGCCCACTTAATTAAATGCCCAGGCTAATTCGTACTTAACCTTGAGTGTGAGCCTCAGCCGCAACGAGACAAGATTTCAGCCAACCAACCAATCCCATGCTCTATCCCCCCCTCCTACTTCTCTTACCATTTTCCAACACTGGCCCAGCACAGCTGCTGTCGCCTGCTCAACTGACCTGAATGAGCTGCTGGGTCGCCTCTAGGTTTTTTTTTTTTTTTTTTTTTTTTTTTTGCGCCCTCAGTGCAGTCGGCGTGGCTAAGCTGCTCTAAGGCAAATGGCGAGGTGTCTTTCTGCTTCTACTCCCCCTCCTCTTTCTCTTTCTGCTTCTCCTCCTCTTCTTCTTATGCTGTTTCTTTGGGTTTGCACTCTTCTTCGTTTGCTTTGCCCTTTCTCTAACACTTTTGCACGCTTTATCTCTGCTAGAGATGCGCAACAGCTACCACTGTTGGTACTATATGCTGTAAAAATACTAACCAAAAAAAAAATACTAAATAATTTGTGTATTTTTCTGCAGTTTTTTCTGTTGCTGCAAAACTTTTTGATGAAATCAAAACATGTTGGAATATTTTGTAGAAATTTCTGTGTAAAACTACAAAAAAAAACCAAACTAAACAGTTGAGCCATAATATTGTTTGGGCGAAATTTGTATGGTATTTTTATAGCAACATTTTGAAAAAAAAAATATAAAAAAAAAAATAAAAACTAAGCTGGCTTTTTTTTCAGACTACGTTGCCCTACGGTTTGCAGGGTATAAACGGGTAGTTTATGGCAAGCAGCTTGGAAAACTGCAAAATAATTTGCTATAAATTGTAAAATTTTGCTATAAAAATGTTTCGATTCCATGCGTTTCATTTTGCTGGAA
Organism: Zaprionus ghesquierei; assembly: GCA_018904095.1. Classification (NCBI taxonomy): domain Eukaryota; kingdom Metazoa; phylum Arthropoda; class Insecta; order Diptera; family Drosophilidae; genus Zaprionus; species Zaprionus ghesquierei. The sequence goes on along the minus strand of JAEIGP010000394.1, from coordinate 12,963,329 downwards.
AAGTTGCTAACTTTTCTGCTCGCACTCACGAGTTTTCGTGTCACGCGCTCAGCTCTAGAAGCTAGCACATTGTAGAACACATGTAAAGGATATTGAGAGGGAGAGAGAAAGGGAGAGGAAGAGAGAGAGGAAGTACATTTGTTGCACTTGTTGTTGTTGCTGCTGCCGCTGCTGTTTCGCCTTGGCATTTTTCTAGTCAATAGAACGGACAGACGTAGTACCAGCAGGGGCGGAACGGACCAGGCCCAGGCCCAGGCTAGGCTAGGCCTATGCCATGAATGCCTGCGCCTGGCGCTGGCGCTGCTCGCTTTTGTCTGCTTTGTTTTGTGCTGTTTTTTCTCTTCCTCTTCTGCTGCTGCTTCTTCTTATTATTTGCGGTTTGCTGCGCAAAGTTTCGGCCCAGCCTCTCGGCCCCTTCGCATTTTCACCTGTAATTTTTGTGCAACTTTCAATTAGGAAGGCATTAAGCCAGAAAGTGCTTCAATGAGGGCGCCCAGCAGCCACGCCCCCTTCCCTTAAACAAGAAGAGCGAGGCAAAAGCTGCAGCAAAAGAAATGTGCAACAAAAAAAAAGAAGGAAAAAATGTGCCAAGCTGATGACTCGAATGGAATTTCGGTTTCGGATTTGACAGTCTTCGTTCGTTCGTCCGACCAGCAGCTGCTCCGCCAACTCCCCTTGCCACTCCCCCTGGCACTTGCATGAAATTGGGTTTTTACCCAGTCAGCCTTCTATTAGTTTGCGGCCTCTGGGCGTGGCACTTTAATTAAAATTTCACCCGCACTCATTGCATTTCAGTCATAATAATAAATGTGATTTGCCCCAAGAGGGAGAGATAGGGAGAAGAAGATAGAGAGAGATAGAGAGAATGGGAGAAGAGAAAGAAAGCAAAAGGGAGAGCAAGAGAGTTGCAGCTACTGCAGCTAACTACATTTATAATTGAAGATCTCGAGAAACCACAGAGAAAATATATAAAACTTTCTTTTATATTTCAGCAAATTAAGAAAGTTATAAGCAGAAAGTAAATATATATGGAGAATGCAGGGAAGCAAGTGAAACACTACAAAATTAAAAAGCAATAGCCTCATGCTTCACGTTCTACGCGCTAGCTGATATCACCCGCTATACCCTAGAAAACCAACAAGAAAAAAAAAACAAGTAAGCAAAGCTACAGTCAAGGCGCATCCGACCGTAAGATACCATTCGAACAACTTCCTGGTTGCACTGACTAGTACTAACTCCCTCTCACACACACACATACACACACACAAAGACTAAAACGATGCATGATGATATGCAGCAATGACGCAGGCAAGGGAACTATGAAAAACATTTTCTTGAATTACTTCTGTGTTCATTATCCAATCAGATTGTTATTTGGGAATTGGGTGCATATTATGAGCATCTTTATGTGTGCCAAAGCAGAAAGCTGTAACCCTAATACTTTCTTAAATATTCGTTAATTATCGATTTGCGTGGGCGGTGGGCGTGGCACCTCGAATTGGAAATGAACCTAATCTGCGTATGCCATACAGGAAGCATCATGCCAAATTTGGTGTCTGTAATTCTAATACTTTTCTCAATATCTGGAAATTATTGATTTGTGTGGGCGGTGGGCGTGGCACCTTAAATTTGAAATAAACTTGAGCTGCGTATGCTATATAGAAACCAACATGCCAAATTTGGTGTCTCTAGCTTTTGTAATAGCTGAGATCTCGACGTTCATACAGACAGACGGGCAGACGGACATGGCTCAATCGACTCGGCTTGCGATTCTAAGCAAGAATAGTAAAAAAAAAGCCTCATGCCTTATGCACTACGCTCTAACTGATATCACCCGCTATACGCTATAAAACAAAAAGTAAAAACCTTAAAAAATTTCGAGAAATATTTTTTCCAATTTGTTGCCGCAACGCATTTTCCCATTTCTCGCTTACCTTTTGCACTACCATGTGCAGCGTTATTTTCATTTAATTAAGAGACTCACCTAAAATGATAGAGAGAAAGAGAGAAAGAGACAGGTATATGGTTAGAGATAAATATAATATCAACGTGGTTTGTGGAAAATGAAATCGTTGTGTGTGCAAATCAAAGTTTCTAATTGAAAATACCCCATTGCCGAATGCAAGAAAACAAAACTATGCAAAACTTCAAATAACTGTCAAAGCAATTGACAATTCAACAGTTACAAAAACAACACGCACACACACCCGCACACACCACTCGCACACACACTCGCACTCGCACATGAGTTCACCGAAAATTTATTTAATTTGCCATCGACAATTGCAAAAGCGCAAAATGAGAATTTCGTCTGCATACGCAAAAAGTAGCTAGAAAAATTCTGGAAAAAATACAGTTAGAAGCAGCACTAGACGCTACCCTGTAGTAATACGCTAGTAGCTGCAGCAATATACCCCATTTGAAATGGCGCCGCCTACAGGGTATGCAAAACTAATGAACACAAACTATTCAAAAACTGCACAAACAGCGGAAATTTCTGCTTTTCTCGCCAAAAAAAAGCAAGCAAGTATAATAAATAATTATGGCATGCAAATGTGAAGCTAACAGTGGCGCGACAAAGGGGGGGGGGAGGAAGCAGGGGGGGCTGGGGCTGGGGGGGTGACTGCACAAACTGAAGGCAAGTGTGAAATGATTTGCACTCAGCAATTACTACACATGTCAACTGGCTGAGAGGGAGCGACAAAGAGTGAGAGAGAGAGAGTGAGAGAGAGAGAGAGAGGGGGAGAAAAAGAGGGCGGCTGGGCGTGGCAGTTGACCTGGTCAGTGGGGCGCCAGGGGCGACAAGTTGCTGCAAACTGGCCTGCAGCAATTGTAATTCAGACACACAGCAAGATTAAAGATAAAGTGGCAAGGTGAGAGAGAGCAAGGTGGAGAGCGAAAGAGAGAGATAGATACGATTTATGCCAGTTCAAGCTGGCTTTAATTAAAACGCCGCACAAACGCCTCAGCTTGGCTCACAATGCGCTTTTTGGCCCAAGCGCCTTGGCGACCAATTAAATCGCAGCTAATAATTTGGTACGATTAATTACCGAGCACACACACACACGCGCACACGCGCACACGCACACTAAACGCCATGAATTCCGGCAAATTTAATATGGCCGTAATGAGTGCATTCATTGGGGTATTCATTGATATGCGCAACGCATCAGAATGCGCAATCGGTTTAGTGTCAGGTAAGTGATTTAAATGCATTGCCAAAATGCACAAATCCCAGGCACATTAACAGCTCGTACACACACACACACGCACACACACTTGCTTTATTAGCTCACACACACACACACACACACACAGAGGGAGAGTCGCGACGCCAGCGTAGCTGTGAAATATGGCGCCGTCGTGCATCTAATTAATAACAAAATTTTAATCGCCAGACGATAGCCTTGCATTACCCCCCCCCCTCACTCTCCCCCTCTGTGCGCCCCCCCTTGATGTCATAAATGTTTGTCGCCGCCCCTGGCCATGCTCGCTCGATGATTATTATTGTTATTGTTATTAGCGCGACGAGATTTATGCGCCAGAATTTATTTGCTCAGCTCTCAGGCATACCCTGCCCCCTATGGGATGAGGGTATGCCTGAGAGCTGAGTATAAGTATGCCACATTACAGCCTAGCTGCACAGTGGAGCAAGCGCAACTTCAACTTCAACTTCCACTTCCACTTCAACTTGTTTTTGCTTCATAAATTTCACTGAAATTGAGCATAATTTTTCATTTAAGTGGAAATTAATATTTTACGCCCATCGCGCTGGACACGCCTTGCTAATTATGTCACGTCGCAGCAGTGGCCAGCAGAGGCAAGACAGAGAGAGCGAGAGAGCGAGATGGAGAGAGCGAAATAAAAAGGCAATGAAAATGAAAACATTTTGATGAATATAAATGCCAAAACAAACTGCCGCTGGGCGTCACCAAAGTTTTATGGCAAATGAATTATTAATTTTCATGTTCGCATTTAACAAACATTTTCCTAATAGACACACACACACACACACGCACACACACACACATACATATACATGCGCTGAAAAAAGCTGTGAAAAAAAGAAAGCAAAGCCAGCGAAAATTTCACTGATTGATTTATGACATATGCATTTTGCAGCATAAATTGCATATTGCATTTGTATTTGTAGAAACGATTCAATGACATGACTTAACAGAATATATAATGGCAAATTGGCTGCGTTAAAGACCTCAGAAGATAATGCAGCACATTCAGTTGGATCGGAAGCAGATGAAACAAGTTAGTTAAGGCGAGGCAGCGCCCACAAAGTGTAAGCATCACTAGACTAGTTGATTGAGTCATGTCCGTCTGCCTGTCCGTCTGGCTGTCCGTCTGTCCGTCTGTATGAACACACATATCTCTGCTATTATAAAAGCTAGAGACAACAAATTTGGCTTAAAGATTTCTATAGTTTGTCTGCTTCACAAGTTTATATCAAATTTTGCATGCCACGCCCATGACCTACGCAAATCAAAGAATACGTTTTTGAATTTGATTTGCAACGAAAGCAATAAAGTTACAACTTGCCGCTTCGACATAGACATAGCTATATACTTTATGCACTTATAGTTCAAATTTCAACTCGATCGAAGGAGAAACACGAAAGTTATCTAAGTAAACACCACCCTACTTTTGTTGTCTACAACGACATCGCTTTAGTTGTATCGCGCGTGTGTTAGAGTGAAATAGCAATAGCAGTAGATGACTTTGTTGTTGAAAAGTTATGCGAAGAGTATCTTACAGTCGCTCATGCTCGACTGTTGCTCTCGTTACTTTGCTTGTTGATATTTTTGCCTCTCTAAACAGGCTGTCTTTGCTCGCATGTTTTATGCGGCATTTAGCGCCCTTAAAGCGTGTCACACACACACACACACACATAAACATAGACAAAGACACACACACACACACACAGATTACGCCCCACTTGCAGACCGTGTCCAGAGCCAAGTAATTTTATGTATCTGCGGCTCATTAATAATTGAGACCATAGCAAGGAAATCAAAATTGTTTGTGGTACCTTCCCCCCTCCGTACTCCCCCCGTACTGCCCGCTCCCTTCCTGCTCTGTGGGATATACCACATAGCTGATAAGGCGGCGGCGTGCCAGTGTCGTTAGTTTTGTTGTCGCTGCCGCTCAGAGAATTCTGGCCCGGCACGCAAATGCGTTGCGTATACGCAATATTTCAACAGACAAAGTAATGCACAAGGCACGCACGAATTGCCAGCGGAAAAAGCAGTGAGGGGGGGGGGGAGACGAAGGAGCACTGCTAGCATAATGGGGAATGGGATTCTGTAAGCCAAAATGTGTGTATGTCTCCTCTTCTCGCCCCTGGCCAGGCCTATCGCTGCTTGCTGTGTCTGCTCGCATGATTCAATGAATTTTTCACAGCACTGCAGCGGGGAAGGGGCGGCACAAAAGTGGGCGTGGCCAAATAGCCTAACAAATGTATGCAGCACGCAATACGTTGCTCGGCTCGGCGTGTTACATGCGTGTTTACGTGAGGCGGGCAGGCAGGCAGGCAGGGGGAGGGAGGAGCAAGCGTAGCTCGACTGCCAAAAAAGTAGCCAAGCGGCAGAGGAAGTTATGATTGTTTCACGAGCTGACAAATAGAGCAACATGCTCCGGCTCGCTCCCCCTATCCCTCTCCCTCTCTTTTGCTCTCTGCCTCTCTGGAGACTCTTGTGGGGCAACAAAAGTGGCCTGGCTGCCTCGCTGGCACATGCTTTCTGGATTGCTCGACAAATTTATGCGCCTCCGTTGGACTGCGCCGGAACGAGTAACGGGCAGCGGCTCCGGTTAGCTTCGCTCGGTTTGTTTGCCTGCCAGCCAGCCTGTGTGTGACTGTGTGTGTGTCTACGTATGTGTGTGTGTGCTGGCTTTTATCAACCCTTTGAGGGTTGCCCGCATGTGTCTGTGTGTGTGTGTTTGCAGCATTGCTAAAAATGTTGTGGCAAATCTCTGTGTGCATTATTCGTTTTAAAAGTGCTCAACATGGCACAGCCGTAGGGCGGGGGGAGTGGCACTTTTCGTAGAGGGGCGTGGAGGGAGTAGAGAGGGTACGGCCTAAAAGCAGGCAATGAAATTTTCATGCTCGCTCAATTTTTGCAGTTGACAGTTTTCTCCGCCTCGGCCCATGCCGAGGCGGCAGCAAATAAAACAAAGCAAAGCAAATGAATGAACGAATGAATGAATGAATGAATGAATAGTTATGAATGCATTCGATAGAAAAAGCAAGTGGAAATTGCCATATGCAACAATTACGACTTGAAAATTGTTTGCCCAAGCAGATGAGAGCACCGAGTATGCAGAATCGAGAACTGGCAAACTGAAACATTTGCAACATTATGAAAATAAATGATCCGATTACACATAGTTTCGGCTATACTCCCCCCCCCCCGCACTTTCTCACCCCCTAACAGCTACACACTTTCCATGAAAATCGCATTTTAATGGCGAAAAAACCGAGCAAGCTAGCTGTAGCTAGTAGTTGGTAGAATACGAGAGAGCATAGCAAGAATTACCTTCATGAATTAAGCACTCCGGCAAAGTGCATCAGCTAAGAGTACGCTTCGTTGAGGTGGGGGGCTAAGCTGCTCACCCTGCTTAGAATCCACTCCATTTTCAGTGAACATTTTCCTTGTGTTTTGGCTTTAAAAGCAAATGAAATTTGTGCAAATTTTGCCTAGGGTTGCAAATATTGGGCTCAATTACTATAGAAATACTAAACAAGTAACTAAAATTTGATATGCATTTGTAAAGTAGACGAAATATAGAAATTTTTATGCCAAATTTGGAGTCTCTAGCTTTGATAATAGCTGAGATATGTGCGTTCATACAGACGGACAAGCGGACAAGCAGACGGACATGGCTCAAGCGACTCAGCTAGTGATCCCAAGCAGGTATATATTCACTTTGTGGAAGCTGCCACGCCTTCTTCTGCCTGTTACATACATTTCTACAAAACTAGTATACCCTTCTTGGAGCATTTTCAAGGCTTGTAGGGTATAAAAAAGTGTATATAAAATTGTTTTGTTAGCAATTTCAATAGGTTTTTGTTATAACAAGCGTTTTGCACATTGAGTTTCGCTTGCAGCTGTTACATTTCTAATTCATGTTTACAAAATGTACAGGGTATGTGTGCGTGCGTGTGTGTGCATGTGTGTTTAGTTCATTTAATGCTGCTTTAGCCTTAAGCTTTGATTACGTTGCAAGCGGCAAGTTGGCCATGTTAATGGATTTTGGCAAACAAAATAATCAGTCTGTTTTTGGCATTTGCTGCCAACTACAACAAGCACAGAAATTATACACGCACACACGCACACACACGCACACGCACTCCCACACAAACACACACGCATGTTTACTGTCTGATCTGCTGTTCTGCCCGCACAAATACAACAAATGAAACAAAAACAAAACTGCGAAAAGCTTTGAAGTTGAAATCGTTTGGCTTTTACTTAGGCGCACACACACACACATGCACACAGCCAGAGAGTGAGAGTGAGAGCGGAGAGTGAGAGCGGAGCGCGAGAGCGGAGCGCGAGAGTGTGGGAGCGTAGTACAAACAAAGCAACAGCGTGCGGCGCTTGCTATTTAAGTTAAAGCTTTGCCGCTCTCTCCCTCTCCTCGTTCTCATGGTCAACAACAACAACAAAGTGCAGAAGATAAACAGAGGCAGCAGCGGCAGCGGCAGAGGCTGAGGCGAAGGCAGCAGCAGCAGCAGCAGAGGCTGAGGCGAAGGCAGCAGCAGCAGAGGCTGAGGCGAAGGCGAAGGCAGCAGCAGCAGAGGCTGAGGCGAAAGCAGCAGCAGCAGCAGGAGAGGCTGAGGCGAAGGCAGCGGCAGCAGCAGCAGCAGCAGCAGCATCCGCTCAGCAGCAGCGCCAGTCCTCGCTCTGCAGCTGCTCTCCCCCTCTCTCAGCGCTCTCAGAGCTTTAATTACTCACGCAAGCTCGACGCATGTTTCTCGCCTTACGCAGTTCTTTAAAGCTTTAAAGCGAGCGGCCAATTCGCCAGGCAATTGTTGCGCCAACAACAACAAAGCGTGGGCATAATACGCAAGAGTACAGGACAAAAAAAAAGAGGGAAAACAAGAAGGAAGCGGCGCAAAGGAACAACAAAAAATACCAAAAAAAAAAAAAAATTTTTTTTGCGTACGCATTTTAAAATTTTAATGCGACGCTGCCAACGGCAACGCGCGGCAGCGACGCAGGCGACACGCTGACTAAGCATTGGCCAAGGCTGCTGCGGGAGGGAGAGAGATAGAAAGGAGAGGCGAGGAGGCACGCGTCAATAATACAAAGTACTACGTAGAGCGGAATACGCGAAATGCGCGTAGGGCGAGCGCGTACGCACTCTGCAAGCAGAGGGAGAAGGAGGGGGGGGGGGGAAGGGGGGCGGCTGCGTCGCTTCTGCCTCGCAACAGAAGCCAAAAAATTACGAACGCGACATGAAGCGCTGATAAAAACGACAATTGATGGGCGTACGTGGGCGCATTGGGGCGTGGGCAATTGCTGAGTTATGTTTATGACAAATGCGAGCGCGAGCGCGAGTCGAAGCTGTTGGGCGGATGATGCCAGCCCGACACGCCCCCAGTTCGATGTGACTGTCGTACGCCCCCCTTGCCCTACTTTCTTACGGACAGCAGTTGCTCTACTTTGGACTACTTGTGCGGGGTACATTGGCTGCTTCAGACGGTTTGACCAGGGGGAGGGAAATCTGTGGCAGAGAAAAGAATGTGATGGGCATAGAACAAAGTATTAAAGGATATGGAAAGATAAAGTTATTATTTTAGAGGAAATTTTAATTTAAATAAGAAATTTAAAATAATTTTTTGAATTTTAGAAATAATTAGAAAAAAATTTTAAACAAAATAAATAAAATTATTTAAGAAATGTGATTAGAAAAGGAGTAGAAAAATATTTGAAAATTAATTATTAATTAATTATTAATTATTATTAATATAGAGTGGGAATATTTTTTATAACGAGATACATATAAAGATAATATAAAGGTATTTGTATTTATTTAAGTAATGTGAATAAAAAGGAGTAGAAAAATATTTGAAATTTAATTATTAATTAATTATTAACTTTTAATTATTTTTAATATAGAGTGGGAATTTTTTTTTATAACGAGACATAAAGATGATACAAAGGTATTTGTGCTTTGCAATAAACGGAAATTTTGAAAAATTTTTTCGGTATATTTGAATTATTATAGTAAATAAATAAAATTTTAAAATTATGTGAAAAAGAAATAATTTTCCAATCTAAATCAAAAAATAAAATAAATTAGAGAGAATTTTTTAAAGAAATTTTAAAAATTTGAAATTTTATCAGATATGAAAATTCTTCAAAAATAACTCTAGAAAAATTGAAAATATTTGTTTAAAAATTTGAATATTTTGGGAAACAAGTAATACTATATAAGATACGAGAATCGTGGAATTTTTTTTTTTATTTTTTACACAATCATTTGGATATATAAAGCAATTGCATATAAAAAGATAGTTTCGTTCATATGTTCTACAATTTTACAGGGCATTTGCTGCGTCGACTTGACTTATTAAATTTTTTCTTATTTATTTTTTTTTCGCGCGCGCAACGCTTGACTTTGATTCGCATTCGCATTCTCATTCATATTCAATTTTTTATTGTTGTCGCCTTTTGCTTTGCCACGCGTTACGTGTCCTGCTTGGCTAATCAGCAGCCCCAACCCCCTCCCCCCTACCACAACCCCCGACCCCAACCCCAACCCCAATTCAAGCAGAAGGCAAATCGCAACTGAGCCAGCGAAATTTGTTATTGTTGAAACGAGGCGTGAAAGGGAGACAGCAAGCAAGGAAGGGAGAAAGGGAGTGAGAGTGAGAGACAGAGAAAGAGCAAAGGGCGTCGGTTTTCGATTGTCAATCACATGCAATTTAAATAAATTGAGTGTTTTATGGGCTTTTCAATTTTGATGCGCCGCCCCCACTGGTCGCATATTTCCATCTCCCTCCCGCTCACTCTCTCTTTCTCTCTCTTTCCCTGTCAACGCGTGTATTAATCATCATCATCATCGTTGTCGACGAAGTCGCGCCTGAAAACTCAGCTCACATGTGCCGATGCTGTCTATCCTTCCCTCTCTGCCCCCTTTACTACGCCCATGCCTGCGTCTGGCGAGCAAATTGCAATGGACTCTCTGATGAGCCGCACGAAAATAATCAGCCATCATTTTGCATATTGCATGGACGCAGTGCACAAGCTGGCAGCGGGAGCAAAGAGAGAGAAGGAGTGGGGAAGAGTGAGAGGGAGAGGCGGCTATAGGGCAACGACTAGGCTCACTGGCCGGACTATGCAATTAATGCACGCACATTAAATTCAATTTCGGTTCACGTTGCACGTTTATGCACTGCCAAAGCATGCACTAACATGCACAGCGACACGCACAGACATGCACAGCGCGTCGAGTGAAAATCGAAACGCAAAATCTTGTTTTGCCAATGGTCAATTTTGGCGCAACTAATGGGCCACAGGCCAAAAGACCTCAAACAGTTTGGCCAGAGTTCGAGTTGCGCCCCTCAATGTGCGTTGTTATTGTACAGAATTGAAAACATAATCGCCTTACTATCTCTCCCTCTCTCTCTCTATATTTTTAGCTGATTTTAAGGCCTATAGCAGATTTAGTTTCTAGCCATTTAAAGCTAGATGAGTTACAAAGGTTTTGGGCCTCAATTAAGCTATGCGATTTAACAATGAATTTCGTGGGAATTATAGATTAAAACAAGTAAGGAAGGCAACAGTGCAGCGTGCACGACTGTAAAATACCCTGCACTCAACTTTTTAGCAGCAGAGTCTGCTACTTGTATTGCGCTCTTACTCTTGCACACTTATGCAGACATGCGCGATAAAACTAAAGCGACGCCACTGCAGGCAGCAGAAGTAGGGTATATCTTTACTTGAATAACTTACGTGTTTTCAAACCGATTCGCATGAAATTTGAAATATATATGCATAGAGTACACATCTATGTGTATGTTGAAGTAGAAAGTTATGAGCTTATGCATTTCGCCACAAATCGAATTTAAAAATTTATTTATTGATTTTCGTAGGCGGTGGGCGTGGCATCTAAAATTTGACATGTACTTCTGAAGCAGACAAATTATAGAATTCTGCATGCCAAATTTGGTGCCTCTAGCTCTTATAATAGCTGAGATCTGCGTGTTCATACAGACGCACATGGACTTAATCCATGGATAGAGCAACAATCTAGGATGGTCTGCCTGTTGCATAGTTTTCAACAAAGTTGATATACCCTTTTTTTGCGGCCACTTGCAATATTAACATGAAACTTTGCTGGGATTAACAAATCGTTGAAATTTGTTAATAATGCAGGCGAGTATTAACGCGAACTAACTATATATTTATCCCCCCTCCCACTCGCCCCCTCCCTCGCTCTTTCTCTCTCAGTGTGTGTGTGTGTGTGCGGCACAGTGTCACATTAACTCGTTTAAAACGCAACGAGCGTGCAGCGTGAAAATTGCAGCTGCTGCGTCGCACAAAGGCAAGCAAGAGGGCGTGGTAGGTGGGGGCTGCTGGAGGGGGAGGGGGGACAACAAGGACAATGAGCGTTAAGCGTGTCGCGTACCAACAACAATTGTCACAATTGTTAAATATTTATAATAATAGAGTTTTTATTGCTGTGGCCATGTAAAATATTAAGCGCGCTTATGCGACAGCCCGACTGGACGTCGAGGCGTGGCAAGGCGGAGGGGCGTAGGGGGGGGGGAGTGCAGCACGCGGCAGGCGGCGAGCCGTGCACAATGGCGCATTTCCGGGGCCGCTGCCGTTGCTTATTACACAGCATCGCGCGACGGCTGCAACGTGGCAGCGTGCGGCATGCAACAAATTGAAAAACATTTATTTACTTAAATGCGTGCAACTCTCTCTCTCTTGTTTTTTTCTTGTTGTTGTTAGTTTATTTATTGTTGTTTTTTTTTTTTTTTTTTTTGCTTTGTTGCGCAAATTTTTGCTCATTTTTTTGTGTTTGGACTCTGCGCATTTTGACACTTTTGCGCATTCTCGTTTATTTATTTACTTTTTACGCCTACTAATTTTATTTGCATTGCAATGTGTGCGTGTATGTGTGTGTGTGCCACACACGTGTCGACATTTGCAGAGAAAATTGTAATTTGCCATAGTTGATATTTCTGTTGGCCGTTGATGAGGAAAATAAACTCAACTCGCCTGTCTGTGTTGTGGTTGTTGTTGTCGCTTGTTTTAATGAATTTGTATATTTTATGTACAGCATATTTTGTGGCGCAACAACAACAACAACAGCAGAGACAACAACAACAACAGCAGAGACAACAACATTATCGTGCTGTGTCGCCCAAAGAGACTTTTGTCTACTTCGGTCATTAGATTAAAGAGAAGGCAAGGCCAGGCCAGGCGACTCGACTCGATTCGATTCGACTCGACTAAGGCGTTGCAATGTGCAGCAAAGAGAGAGAGAGAGAGAGGGCGGAAAAGAGATAGCTACAATTTGCTGGCTGCATACAAAACATGCACAAATAAAGTCGACGCTAGCCTCGCTTGAGTTATCAGCAAAATAAATAAGTTTTCGGGCAATTTAATGGGCGAATTGCAATGAAATTTAAACAGCGCGTAAAAAATATATTAAAGTACGTAAATATGAAATTTGCTGATTATAAGTCGAGCAACGTAAATGTTAAGGCAGAAAAACGCAGTTTTTCATATGCTCGCAAGCTTTGATTGTAGTGAAATTTCAACAGCTTGTGCAAATACGAATTTTAATTGTAAGGGACATTTTTTTAAATGAGTAAAGGGAAGTAGTAAAAAAGTAAAGCCAGAAAAACTCTAAAGAGACATGATATAATATGGAAAACAAGAAAGAAAGACAACCTTCGGTACGCCCAAGGTTTCATACCATTGCAGTTATTCCAAACATGAAATCGACCGATAGGTTCTATAGCAGCTATACGATATATCTGTCCGATTTTAATAAAACTTACATAGCATATAATTGACATACTTAGACATATATCAGAGAAGTTTCACAGCGATATCTTGAAAAATGTCGAAAGTTGGCCGATAGGTTCTATGGCAGCTATACGATATATCGGTCTAATTTTAATCAAATTTTGACAGCCTATAAAGGGCATACTTAGACATATATCGGACAAGTTTCATAGCGATAACTTGAAAAATAACAAAATTCGACCGATAGGTTCTATGGCAGCTATACGATACATCGGTGCGATCCAGCTCGTTCCGACTTATTTATAGCGTGCAGCAATAATAAACATGTTTACCAAGTTTCGTCAGGATAGCTCTAAAACTGAGAGACTAGTTTGCGTCGCAACAGACAGACGGACAGATAGACAGACGGACATAGCTAGTTTAATTTCCCTATTGATGCTGATTAAGAATATACACACTTTATGGGGTCGAACATGTGTCCTAAGGTGCGTTGTAAGCTTCTGGCCAAAATTAATATACTATCTGCATTGGTATACAAATTTATTAAAATACGTAAATATAAAGTTAGCTGATTATAAGTAAGAAACGTAAATGTTAAGGCAGAAAAACGCAGTTTTTTCAGCTTTGATTGTAGTGAAATTTAAACAGTTTGTGCAAATATGAATTTTAATTGTAAGGGACAGTTTTTTTAATGAGTTAAGGGAAGTAGTAAAAAAGTAAAGCCAGAAAAACTACAAAGAATCAAAATATAATTTGGAAAAAAATATGAAATACGGAACTGCAAAGAAGTCTATGGCACAAAGAGCTATTTGAGTGATTTGAGACATTAAAGACGGGCATAAAATAAGCGAAAATCAAAGAGAGTTAGTTTTTACTGTAGTCCACACAGACAGACACAGCTGTGGACAGAAGTGTGTATTTATTTATTTGTATAGCGTTTTTTTTCGGGGCCAACTACGAGGGGAGGGGAAAATCAGCAATGGCAGACGCTGATTGCGAATGAATATGAATTCGTGAACAACAACTAAAAGCGGCCAAACTAACGACGCAAACAAGCAAAACAAACGCCCCCCTTTCGCACACACACACACACAAATGCTGGGCAACTTTTTAGTGCGAAGAGAGCGAAACAAAAATAAACATAAAATAAAATAATATGGCATGCGAAATGTGGAAGAATTGATGCAGCGCACCCGAATAATTTGATGCCATATTTAAGCGTCTGCATAATTTGGTGGGTTTTTTGAGGGTTTTTTGCTATGAATACTCACGCGCTAGCGACGATATTCATCGCATTAGGATTATGTGTATAGTGAAATGAATGCGAGGGGATAGTGCTATAAAAAATATAGACAGGTGGGAGTAAACTAGTGTGGGGTATGCGCGAATTGAACGTATGCGATGAATACTCACGTGTTAGAGATGGTATTCATCGCATAAGTAAAAGAAATGAGAGTAGATAATGCAGCCAAAACAAAGGCAGGTTATCTAGAGGTGACTTAGAGGTAAGCTAGAGGTAAGCTCGGTGGGCTATGTGCGACTTGAACGTATGCGATAAATACTCACGCGCTAGAGATGGTATTCATCGCATAAATCAAATAGGTGCGGGTAGATAAAGTTATCAAAATACAGGCAGATAAGCTAGAGGTAACCCAGAGGTAACCCAGAAGTAAGCTAGAGACAACCTGGAGTGGGGTATGCTCGACTTATACGCATACGATATATACTCACGCGTTAGAGATGGTAGTTATCGTATAATGAAATAAATGTAAGTAGATAAAGCAATATAAATACAGGCAGGCAACTTGGAGGCAACCTAGAGGTAACCGAAAAGTAAGCTAGAGGTTGCCTCGAGTGGGGTATGCTCGACATATACGTATGTGATGAATACTCACGCGCTAGAGATGGTATTCATCGCATAAATCAAATAAGTGCGGGTAGATAAAGTAATCAAAATACAGGCAGATAAGCTAGAGATAACCGAGAGTGGGGAATGCCCGACATATACGTATGCGATGAATACTCACGTGCTAGAGATGGTATTTAATGCGTGAACAAGAGTAAAGCGTGTCGAAAATGCAATAAAAATATAGGTTGGCCTTTAAAAATAACCTAGAGGTAACCCAGAAGTAAGCTAGAGATAACCTAGAGTGGGGTATGCTCGACTTATACGCATACGATATATACTCACGCGCTAGAGGTGGTAGTTATCGTATAATGAAATAAATGTAAGTAGATAAAGCAATACAAATACAGGCAGGCAACTTGGAGGCAACCTAGAGTTAACCGAAAAGTAAGCTAGAGGTTGCCTTGAGTGGGGTATGCTCGACTTAGGCGTAAGCGTGCTAGAGATGGTATTCATCGCATAAATAAGAAGAAAGCAAATGGATAATGCAATATATATGGAACTTAAAAGAAGAGGCCAGCTAAAGTGAGCTATGCACAACTGTCACATACCCTGTAAACTCAACGATAAGCAATACAATCCACCTATATACCCTACTCCAGCTTGCTATTGCTTACGGGGCATCAAATCTGTATATAATGGCCACATAAGTCGAGCGGACACGAGTTCTCATTGGTTTTTAAATGTTTCTAGTTAAGCTGACTCCCCAGTTAAAGCTTAGCTTACAGGCTAAAAGGATACTCCGTTGCTTTCGCACACACTAGGTGTGTGCAAGTGGGTGTGCGAATGGGTGTGTGCGAGTGTGTGCGAGTGTGTGTGCTTAAGCATCTGTATTGTGGGCCAGACAAAAGGTTCAACTGACTGTAAATGCTTAAATTGATTTAAATGCAGACACAACTCGAACCACACACAGAGACAGAGAGAGAGAAAGAGAGAGAAAGAGAGAGGTAGAGAAAGGAACAAACGAATAAATGAATGAATGAATGAGTGAACGAATGAATGAGCCGGCCAGGCAGTCAGTCAGTCAGCTAGCGAGTGCACGAATATGAGCTCAGACTACGCTGGGTCAGCTAGCATATGTCAGTCTGTCCACCTCTCCCGCTCCCTCTCTCTCTCTCCATCTCTATCTAACCCCCTCTCTCTCTCTCCCTCTCCCGCTCTGTCTGTTTGCCTACTCTTTCTCAACTATGTAGAAGGATTTCAATGCCAGAGCACATGGGCAACTAATTTGGCTGAAGCAGCAGCCACGGCGGCATAGAGTGGCAGCAGGGGGTGTAGGGGGTGAGGGGGGGGGGGTAGGGTACCGTCAGGCAGGCAGGCAGGCAGGCCCGCAAGTTGCTTGGCTGCTTGTTATAATTTTAATCAAACTTAAAACAAATTTCCTAAATAGTTTTCTCCAGCTATCTGACGCTTCTTAGCCTCGTCTGTGCGCCAGCACTAGGCTCTCTCTCTTTCCTTCTCCCTCTCTTACTCTCTCTCTCACTCTTCCTCTCTGCTGCTGCTGCACTAAGGATGTTTATCTCATTTTCTTTTGCCTTTGCTGGGGTGTAAAAGTTTTTAAGCTGTGGCCTCGCAAAGTTTTTTGACTCAATGAGCTCAAAAATCTCTTTTTAATTCTTAAGCATAACTAAATTAACATGCCAGTGTGTGTGTATGTGTGTGTGTGCTTGTGTGGTTATATGCATTAGCAGTCTCTCCCTCTCTCCCTCTGTCTCTCTCCCTCTCTCGTCTCTGGCAGCATTTAACAATTTTTGCGCAAATTTAATTTGCTCAACGTTGTAAACCAATTCGCCGCTTTTTGATGGCTTAGAGACGACGCGGCGACTTTGACGCCCATGTGTGCATGTGTGTGTGTGCGTGTGTGTGTGCGTGTGGGCGTGTCTGGTTGCGGCTTAGTTAAGCTGTGTGCACATGCAATTTGATTTGCCGGTCGAGCCGCACGACAGCAACAAAAACAGCTGGCAAAAACAAGTAGCTGATCCACTGGGGTATGCACGACTAGCAGTTACCTTGCAAAACTTGTGATGAAGCTGACACTTGTCTGACTTTGTCAGCAGACTTGCTAGACTTATGCATACCCTGTAGGTAGGGTATACAGCAGTCTATACACTAAATTGAACTCAACTAACTTGCTCAGATTTTGCTCTCTCTCTCTCCCTCGCTCTGTGTAGGCATTTAATAAGCATATATAAAATTCACAGCGCCGCAAAGTATGCAGCACTTTTTGATAAGCCAATTAAACGGCAAACATGTAATAGATCTAATGTGCCAGGGGTGGCGAAAGGGGGGGGGATGAAGGAGTAGATAATTAGATTGCTGAAGTGGGAATCACTGAGCTGCAAGGCAAAACTTATGCTTAGGCGACTTATTAAATCAAACTACTTTACGGACATTTTGCCGCAGCTACAAATAATCTAATAGTGCGTAGCCCCCTCTCGCCCCCCCCCCCTTTCCTGCGTTTTGCTTTGTTTCTGTTTATGCTGGGCATAAAACAAAATGATTTGGCATAATGTGCGGCAAATAAAACATGAGCTTGGCCAGAAATTGAGTCGACGCGGCGCGGCGTCCCTAAATGCCATGTACCGCTATCTAGCACTGCGTGTGTGTGTGCTGTGTGTGTGTGTGTGTGTGTGTGTGCTGTGTGTGTGTTGCGAGTTTATTTGTATTAGACATGAGCGCAAAATGAATGTGGCAAGTTCGTCAAACCAAGTGAATGCGTTGCGCAATAGTAGACGGCGTGCAGTGGCGTGGCAGAGAGGGGGCCCGAGGGGGGGGGCGGGTGCGATTTGCAGTGCAGTCGCCCTGGACTCGGCCTCGGTCAAAGCCAAAGCAAATAAACGCGGGCGCAACATAAAAATTTTATATGCAAATGAAGGCAAACAAAATACGTACAAAAAGCAGAAAACAACAAAAAAAATACCAAAAAAAATACGAAAAAAATACGAAAAAAATACGAAAAACAAAAAAATAAATACATAAAAGTCAACAGAAAATTTGCTCAATTTTTGTTGTGGTATTTTGCGCTCGTTTCCCCTCCCCTCCCCCTCTCCCTCTCTCTCGCTCAGGTGAAATGGCCAAGCCTGGACAGAATAAAAAATAAAAGGAAAATACCAAAAGCAAAAAAATACATATAAAAATACAAAGCGAAGTCGCCACGCGAGCACTCGACAGACAGACAGACAGAGGCAGTCTGAAGGCGAATCCCCCCCTGCGCCTCCGCCTCTGTCTGCCTGCCTGGACTGCGCTGCGAAATTTGGTATTCGTGACTGCGACTGTGAATGCGAATGCGAATGCGACGCTCAGCCCGTGACTGAGCCTATGAATTGAATTATTAAGTAGTGCGCGAGTCTCCTTCTCTCTCTCTCTCTCTCTCTCTCTGTGTGTGTGTGTGTGTGTGCGGGGCTGGGGGCGTGACACATTGAGCAGGTCATTCGAATGCGCAGCGCAAGCTGAGTGTGGGGCAAATTGAGCCAAAAGCAGCAGTTGAGTGGGTGAGCAGAGGTAGGGGTAGGGGGGGGGCGGGGGGCGTGGCCAGCTGAGTGGGTCGCCTGAAAATGTGCCGCAGGCCTCAGACTCCGCCAAAGAAGGAAAGGCTACAATACGAGTAAAATGCGCCTTTAGTTAGGCCATTGTTTGCAGCAGCTTGCAGCGGGAAAGAAGGAAGGGAGAAAGAAAGAAGTCGGAGGGGGGGTAGGATAAAGGGGTAGGGAATGAAAGAGCAGGCACTACCGAAATTGATAATTTGCAGCCAGGCCTAGGTTAAGCAACAACAACAACAACAACAACAACAAAGCGTAGCAATCAAGAATGCAAAACAAGGCGAGAAAAGAGAAGCAAAAGATAAAGCAGAAGAGTCCGAAAATTCGTAGAAGTCTTAAAGCAGTTATATGCCGGATTTGTTTGAGGTTATGTTGCCTGTTTGTTTTGACAGAGCTAAGAAAATTTTCTAAGCCATGTAGCGTTAGTAATGGAATTAGCTTGGCTCTAGTTAAGAAAGACAATCCTTTTGCCTAAACACACTCTTTCTCTTTCTCTTTCTCCCTCAACCTCTCTCTCTCTCTCTCTAATTGTTATTGGCTCTCTTTGCCCAAGTTTCCTTGCTACCATTTACCTAATGACAGTCGCAAATGAGTCCAAGCGATGACTAAACGCTACCGAATTGAGGCGATTAACATTATTCGAGAGAGAATCCAAGACGTAGTTTCCCGAAGTTGAGCTCTTTAATTGCGAGCTAATTGCAAATGTGTACGTGTGTGTGCGTGTGTGTGTGTGTGTGTACTTGGTTTCCATCTATCATATGCATAAACACTTAGCAGAATAATCAATCACGCTGCTCGGACATGACTCAGCGCAAAGACTTGGCTGCGTTGCCCGCAAAAGTATGCTATCATTTTGCATTCCCAGCTGAATTGCCCTACGCACTTGTACATATCAAGTAGCAGCACACACGCACACACACACACACGCACACACACACGCATACAATCACACATCGTTTATGTTTTTCCTGCTTCGAAAAGTTTCAATTTCTTCGACGGCGCCCGAATGTAATTATAGTTGCTTTTGACACCTGCCAGGTAGGCAGGCAGGCAGGCAGGAGGGGGCAGCAACGTGGGAGGGGCAGGGAGAGGGGGAAGGGGGAGTGGGAGTGTAGGGGGCGCCACTCCCCGCTACCTTGGGCAATCCATTTGTTATAACTTTTCAATGTGCTGCGCATTTTCCTGCTGTGTTTGCTGCATTTCATTGAGTTCGCGCTCTCTCTTTCTCTTTTGCATACCCTGCGACCATTGAAAATGCTCAAAAAAGGGTATACTTGCTCTGTGCAAATGTATGCAACAGGCAGAAGAAGGCGTGGCACAGACTAGAAAGTGTATATATTCTGGTTTGGCATCACTAGCCGAGCTGATTGAGTTATGTGCGTCCGCCTGTCCGTTTGTCCGTCTGTATGAACACACAGATCTCAGCTATTGTAGAAGCTAGGCACACCCAATTTGGCAGAAAGTTTTCTGTATGTTGTCTGCCTGCATAAGTTTATTTCAAATTTGAGCTGCCACGCCCACCGCCTGCATAATCCATAAATATATTTTTGAATTTGATTTGTAACGCAAGTTAAGCAGTTACAACCTTCTGCCTCGACATACACAAAGATATGCAAGAAGCAGTAGAAGTAGAAGACTTTCTTGTTGGCAGGGTATCTGACTGTCAGGCATGCAGGAGCGCAGCTTTTGTTACTCCCTCTTACTCGCTTTGTTTGTTCAGTTTTTTTGTTGTCGCCGTTTGTAATTGACATGAAAATTTAATGGCATAATTTTATTTTTCTACTGGCACTTACTCCTTACTTCTTACTCCCCCTTCGCCCCGCCCCCTCCAACGCCGCCTATGCTCATTTCTTATTCCACATTTCACATGCCTTGCTGCTGCTGCTCTGTTTGGCTTTGCGCTTTCTTAGATTAGAAAAGTTGCTCGTTGCTCGTTGCACATTGTTTATGTGGCCAACGCGCCTATGCAGCGCTGCCACTTGCCACCTGACCCACAACTAGTCGAGAATGTATATATATAGCACACACACACACACACACAAGCTGACCAAAAGTTTGGGTCAGCCTGGGCGACATTGTCTGGCAGGAAGAATGGAGGGTGAAATCCCGGCGGGTTCTTTGACTTGAAGTTCGCTTTGCTGTGCAGCTTAAGACTTCAATTTGAGTTTGCCACAAGTTGCACAGCAAAGGAGGTGCCTCAAGTTGCACGGCAAAACTGTTAAAGAAATTAAACACTTTACCTTGGCTCTGTCTTATTTAACGAGCTCAATTGCCAAAACAAACAACATATTTATTTGCATCGAGCAGTTCAGCATATGCCATCTACGATATACCAAATTATATACGATATTTGACATACGATATTCTCAGCTGAGCCAAGAAGTCAGCCAGACAGTTAAGCCAATTGAAATTGCGACCGCATTTAAAATCGAAATTCAAGAGATTCTTGTGCAATTAGCTGCCTCAAAATGCACTTGCTATCTCGCTTGCTCTCTCTCTCTCTCTCCCTCTCTCTCTATTGAGATGCTGCTCATAATTTTATTGTTATTTTTGCTTGAAATTCCAATCGGCATATTTGGCTTACACGCTCACGCACATTTTGTCTCGGCTTGCTTCCTTCTATTCTTTCTGTGCATATATTTGGCATCGTTTCCGCTGCTTCTTTAGATTTCTTTCTCATTGCTTTCTCTCTCTCTCTTTGTATACCCTGTGACCATTGAAAATGCTCAAAAGAGGGTATACTAAGTTTGTATGTAACAGGCAGAAGGAGACAAGGCAGACCCCACATAAACTATGTATATATTCTTGCTCACTGGATCACTAGCCGAGTCGATTGAGCCATGTTCGTCTGTCCGTCTGTCTGTATGAACGTCGAGATCTCAGCTATTACAAAAGCTAGAGACACCAAATTTGGCATGGTGGTTCCTGTATAGCATACACAGATGAAGCTTATTTAAAATTTAAGGTGCCACGCCCACCGCCCACGCAAATCGATAATTTAAAGAAAGTATTATAGTTACAGACACCAAACTAAACCAAACAAACTAGTTTACTAACTTTAGTTTACTTACTAAACTATATATATTCTTGCTCACTGGATCACTGGCCGAGTCGATTGAGCCACGTCCGTCTGCCCGTCTGTCTGTATGAACGTCGAGATCTCAGCTATTCCAAAAGCTAGAGACACCAAATTTGGCATGGTTGTGCCTGTATAGCATACGCAGATTAAGTTTATTTCAAATTTGAGCTGCCACGCCCACCGCCCACGCAAATCGATATTTTACGAATATTTAAGAAAATATTTAAGCTACAGTTTTCTGCTTTGGCACATAAAGATGCTGATAATATGCACTTATTTCCCAAATTTCAATCCGATTGGATAATAAACACAGAAGTAATTCAAGAAAATGTTTTGCATAGTTCTATTATGCTGATAATCGTCACGCATCGTTTTAGTCCTTGCATGTGTGTGTCTGTATTTGTGTGTGAATGCGAATTAGTGCTAGTTGGTGCAACCAGGAACTTGTTTGTACGGTATCTTACAGTCAGGCGCGCCTTGACTGTAGCTTTTCTTACGTGTTTTCTTGCTTCTTTCAAAATATATATTCCTATGCCATCGCCCTAATTGCTCTGTAATTGAACACTGAAATTCTTCGAATAATTTTTTCTCACAAATTGAAATTCCAAGTAATAAATATAGCAGCCACTCCCCTCGTCCCCCTTGCCGGCACTTGCTGCTCGCTGTCAACGCTCAAGTTCCGCTTAAACTGTGTCATTTCTACCTATAGAGGGGGGCGTGGCAGGTGGGCGGCTTGGTTTCAGCATCAAGTGTAGAGCTGCCAGGCTGCCAGGCTGGCATTGTCTGTCTCTGTCGCGCTGCTTTAATGCGCTGCATTGTGCTGCGCTGCTGACTGCCTTTACCTCCCCCTCCCCCCACTCCCCCTTGCTTTATTCTATTCCTATTTCTATGCTGCGCTATTCGCACCTCTCTCTCGCTCTCTCTCTGTCTGCTTTGACAAAAGTTTTTTGCGCTAGTTTTCTTGCCTTTTATTTGCTTCACACGCTGCGCCTTCAGTTTGTTTGCCTGGCTGTGTGTGTGTCTGTGTGTGTGTGTTTTGCCGAATGCCGAATAAAACATTAAATAAAAAAGGAAAATAGCAGAGGCAGAGAAGAAGAAGAAGAAGAAGAAGGAGGAGGAGGAGGAGCAGAAGTGGCAGCAGGATGAGCAGGCAGAGACAGCAGCAAAAAGTAGGTAAAAACTTTCTGGCCACCTACTTTGCTGCTGTTTGTTGTTGCCTTGCTTGTTGTTGTTGTGGCTGTTGTTGTTGTTGTTGTTGTTGCTGCTGCTGCTTTTTGGCCAATTTCCGGTAATTCAGTTTTATGCAGGAACTTTTTTTCGGTATTTATAAATAAATATGATGCCCATAGCAGAGGCAGCAGCAAAAGATCGCACGGCTTCGCCAAGGTCAGCTGTGCCTGCCTGTGTGTGTGTTAGACTGCCTGCGTATCTATGTGTCTGTGTGTGTGTGTGTGTGCGCTTGCTTGTGGCGCACTTTAAATCGCTCGGGCTATGGCAAAAGTTTTGCCATTCGCGCGGCGCGCAAAATACAGCAACAAATGATGAGCATTATTTATGCTTTGTGTGTGCGTGTGCGTGTGTGTGTGTGTGCGTGTGCCTTCGTTGGGCACTTGGTTTATGCGGCTCCATAATTGACTTTGATAATTTTCACTTATTGTTGTTGTTGTTGTTGCCGGCGTTGCCTAGTTACGGCAACAGATTCAAATTTTCTGTTAATTTGATTAGAAAAGTTTGCGATGCGCAGCGCCGCGTGTATTTCACTTCATTCCCATTTCCACTGTTTCTGTGCTGTGTTTCATTGCCAGCGTTTCACTTTTATGAAGCGCAAATGTTTGACATTTTTTTAGAATTTTTTTCAATTTTTTTAGAATTTTTTAGAATTTGTTTTCCAACTTTTTTTTTGAAAGTTTTTCACTTGCTGCAACTCAGCTCAAGGCGAGTGGAATCTATGGCAGACACATGTGTGTGTGTGTGTGAGGTGTGTGTGATTGTGTGTCTATGTGTGTGTGTGTGTAGTTGTATCTGTCTGCCTATCGAGAGCGTGTGGCATGGCTGAATTGGGGGCGCACTTGAAAAGCGTTTGCACTGCGGATTCGCAATTTTTTTTTTCTCCTCTTTTCGACAACAAAATTGTTTGCGTCTTCTTCGTGTTGTTGTTGTTGTTGTTGTTGTTGGTTTTTTGAGGTCTGCACTTTGCTTGTTGCCCTGGTGAAGCAACCGCAGCAGCAGCAGCAGCAGCAGCAAAGGCAGCAGCTCGCTCTTTATCCGCTCTCGCGCTGCTTTGTTGTGGTCTAAGCCAAATTCTGCACGCGGATAGTTGAGAGGGGTAGGTGAAGAGGGACAGGGGGGAGGGGGGGAAGCGAGGAGAGCGCGTGTTCAAGTCACGCAAATTTTGATTGAGAGCCCGAGCTGAGGCAGCAACATCAACAAATGTTTTTGCCATTGACAATTGGCCAATCTAGAGACGGCAAAGTGTTGCCAATTTGCTCAATGAATTTGGCCTAAGTTGAAGTGGGGCAAATGTGAATGATAGCCAAATTGTGACAAGAAATTCAGAACAAAAAGAAGCATAAAAAGTAGCTAAAAATAACTGTCTAACAATAAAGTCTTTTGCTGCTATTGCTATCTCACACGTCTGTATAAAACTAAAGTGAGGCAGCGAAAGTATGCAAAATGTTTACTTGCATAACTTTTGTGTTTATGATTCGATTGATATGAAATTTGGACTATAAGTGCATAAAGTATATATCTATGTCTATATCAAAGTAGAATATTGTAACTTTAATACTAACGTTACAAATCAAATTCGAAAATTTGTCTATTGATTTGTGTAGGCGTTGGGCGTGGCAACAAAAATTTGAAATGCACAATTGAAGCAGACAAATTATAGAATTCTGCATGCCAAATTTGATGTCTCTAGCTTTTATAACAGCTGAGATATGTGTGTTCACACAGACGTACAGACGGACAGCCTGACGGACATGGCGCAATTGACATGCCTAGGTATGCTAGGAGCCTCTGCCACTCCTCTTTCGGCCTGCTACATACATTTGCACGCATTTAGTTTCTTTTTGCAGTTCGCAGAATTTTCAAATGAATTGCTTTGGTTTTTATACTCAAAGAATATGCTGCAGTTTTTAGAGAAACTCATAGACTATTTCTTCTCTCTCTCTCTCTCTCCAAGAAAATCTGCCTTTCTTCTTAAAAGTAATCCAAGCGATTTTAATTGCTTCCCCCCTCCGCGCGCAAAGTTCTCTGATTAGCAAGCTAATCGCTTTTAAGGGGCGTCTTCATTAATAATGCATTAATGCAAAAAAATTAAATGCAAGTCGAAGTTGCTGCTTAAGGTTCACAGAAGTTTACCCCACTTCCCCCCCTGCTTCCCCCTCCCTTCCTCCCTCTGTCGCTGCCCTACCCCAGGCAAAATATGCGCTATCAATGCGGCCAATTCGAAGGGGTCCACTTAAATGCAACGCGTTGTTCAATTAGCTCGCCCAGCGAAATCAACACCAATTGCTCACGCACACACACGCACACACATGCACACACACACGCACACACAGGCACTTATCGACACACAGTTACATCCTTACACACAGTTGGACACATTGAAAATTCTATTTCAGTTAAGCTGATAATTTTCGATTATTGCAAGAAAATTCCCTTTGATCGGCCCGATAAGCTACTTAGCTGCAGCACTCTGCTTGTGTGTGTGTGTGTGTGTGTGTCACGCCAACTATAATGCCATTAATATTGCAGACATTTTGTCAGCTCACTTTGGGTTTCATACACGATTTAAGTTGCTCGGTAAATTTGCGTGGCGAAATTATTTGGGAGGCAAAATTGCATTAACTGCACACGGCCACGGATTGATAGGTTAATTGACTCTTATTGATAATCAAAGCGAGTAGCGTGCACACACACACACACACACACACGCGCACACACACACACAGGCAGGCAGCAAGCTCAGCAAAAAAAGTGTAGCATACTTAGCAGCGCTGGCAGCGCTTGCAGCTGCCTCAAAGTGCATTTACAGCACTTAAGTGGCAAGTACCTCCCTGCCCCTTCCACCTAACTCCCTCTCTCTCTCTCCTTCTCTCTCTCACTCTCTCTCTGTCTCCTTCTGGCTTGCGGCAGTTTTAAATATAAATAACTTACCATAAAGAAAATGTCCACAGTTTGAGCAGCCGGAAAAGCGCACAACAAAATTTGCAGTGTGTGTGTTTGTTGTGTGTTTGTTGTGTGTGTGTGTTGCAGTTGCTTAGGTGTTTGGCTTGTTGTTGCTCGGCCTTGGGCTGCCTGCGGCTGGCGTCGTCGTTGCTGTTGTTGTTTTGTCGCTTGTTCGAGTTTAGCAGCTTCCCGAAAAAACGAGTTTTTCTTTTAGCTTTGCTGATTATTTTCTGCCCGTGGTTGTTGTTGTTGTTGTTGCTGTTGTGGATGCTGCTGCGGCAGTTACGCTGGTTTTGCAGGTGCAGCCGTTGCACGTTGCAGCAACGTTGCCCGTTGCCGCCTCTTGCGGCTTTGGCAGCTTGTTACTTGTCGCCTGCTGCCACTGAGACCGGTTGCACAGGAAGCTGCCGCACACTCACTCACTCACTCACTCGCACACACACACGCACCAGAACAACAAAAAAAAAGAATATACGCTTGCCAGATATTGTCGCTGATATTCACTTCGATCGGCACTTGCAACAACAAAACGGAAAGACACACGCAAAAAAAAGAAAGAATGAAATGCAAATGAAAAACGCCAAGCCGAATTTGCAGCACGTTCGAGTTGTGATTGAAGCTGCGCCCCCGTAACGCTTCTTCTTTTTATATAGTTGCGCGATTTAGCGACACTCGTTTCAGTTGTTGTTGTTGTTGTAGTTATGATTTGCAGTCACTGTTAACAGTCGCACCGCACGGCACGGCACAGCACAGGCTAAACGTTGCCCGAAGTAAACGCAGTCAGAGAGGCGACCGTCGCACAGCTTGGGCGCAGTTGGGGCGACGACTGTTTGCTAACACGGCGGAACACGTACTAAAACTTGTTTCACGCGCCTCAACTGCGTCCAAAGCAGAGCGCAGCGCCAAGGCAGCGACAGTGGCAGCGCTGCCAGCGTTAACAGTGCAGACGGCACGCGCACAAGCCAAACTGTTCCCAGCGGCAGCAGCGGCGGCAGCGACGTCGTCGCATTGTCGCTCTCCGAAGCGTGTACTAAAAAAAACCCGAGGCTGCCTGTCGCTGCCGAGGCGAGACGAAGCGAAGCGACAGCGCACACGAAGCACAAGCGCAGCGAACGTTGGAGCAAGCTATGCAGTGAGAGCGCGACGCGGCGAGGTGAGGCGAAGTGAGGTGCGGCGCGGCGCGGCGAATGCGATTCCTTGGCAAAATCAGGTCGTTATCTTCGTGCCCTCGTGCCGTCGTGGCGTCGTGCCTTCGTGCCTGCGCTGCCCGCGTGCTGTCGTCTGCGCTGCTGTCGCTGTTAAGGATAACAGACGTGTGCGCGCTGCGCTGCTTTATAAATAACATTGAGAGAGGCAGCAGCAGCGGCAGCGGCGTCGGGTGAGCTTAAGTGATATTATATACAAGCATAAATTAGCTCAGCCTCAGCCTCAGCCTTCCCCTGCGCTGGCCATGCACACCCACGCATAGCCTCTTGATTGGTGGGCAGCAGATGCAGCGGCAGCCGGAAGCATCCAAAGTGACAGCAGATTCCCCCCCCCTGGCTGAGGTATGGCAGCAGCAGCAGCGGCAGGGAAGGGGGCGGGGGCGCGGACGATGTCACGCTGCATCAATAGCCGATCGCACGCTGTGAAAGTGTTACGGGCAAACGGTTATGGGGACTGCGATTGGGAATGCAACCGAGAATGGAACTGGGAATGGGGTCTTTCGCATGCAACATCAGCAGCAGCAGCAGCAACGGGCACAAATGCATGCAACTGGCACAGCAGAAGCAGAAGAACACAGAAAACAAATCTTTCGCTTTGCCCAGCCCCAAACGCAAGTTGCGCCCAGGCGCAGCTTAGCAGCGCGTAGCACGTGAAGTGACAAGCGGTTACATACATATATCATCGTATATACTGTACAAATAATCCCCGATGATTTTGTTTACGCGCAGCTTGTCAGCTTCCTCTATTAAAGTGCAACTGCAGTAAAAAAAAACATCTTTATTTTGTTATTTTTTTTTTATAAATTTTTCATCTTTTTCACAGTGATTCACCGTGACTTTTCATGCGGTAAGCCATAGTTATTTCAGCGTATTTACTTCGATTTGAGTATAAACATAATACAATAAAGATTTTAAGTTTTTTTTTTAATAAGAAATTATTATAATCATTTTTTTTCCATTACTATTTTTTAATTTCATTTGAAGAGCTGAAAATATTTTTTTAAGTTCCTATTTTATTTTTATTTAATTTTTTTTATTTATATTATATTTTCATCATATTATTTGAAGAACTAAAAATATTTGTTTAATTTTATTATTTTTATTTTAATTTTGTAATTTATATTATATTTTCATCATATTATTTGAAGAACTAAAAGTATTTTTTTAATTCTTATTATTTTTAATTAATTTTTTTTATTTATATTATATTTTCATCATATTATTTGGAAAAAGAAAATTATTTTTTTATTCAAATAATTTTTTAAAATTTTTTTTATTTATATTATATTTTCATCATATTATTTGGAGAACTAAAAATATTTTTTTATTCTCATTATTTTTATTTTAATTTTTTTATTTATATTATATTTTTATCATATTATTTGGAGAAACAAAAATTTTTTTTTATCCTCATTATTTTTATTTTAATTTTTTTTATTTATATTATATTTTCATCATATTATTTGGAGAACTACAAATATTTTTTTATTCTCATTATTTTTATTTTATTTTCTTATTTATATTATATTTTCATCATATTATTTGAAGAACTAAGAATATTTTTTATTCTCATTATTTTTATTTTAATTTTGTAATTTATATTATATTTTCAGCACATTAATTTTAAATTAAAAAATAATTTTGTTTTTAATTTAAATTAATATTTTGTAATTTTTTTTATTGAAAAATTAAAACCCCTCTGATTATATAAAAATATGTTATATTATTACAAAATTTGTTTGCCTTCTAACTTTAATATGACAGTGATATACGATATATACATATAACTGTGACTGTGACTGCGCTTTGTCTAGCCGTGATTCAGTAAATCTGGGATCTTAAATTCTGTGAACAGTGCTCGCTCGTTGTGATTATTCACACTATTGCTCACAATATAAACTGTGATTCACTGTGATTTATTTACAAATCATACAAACTGTGATTTGTTGGCTTCAAAGAACTGTGTTCTTGACTTTGACTCATTACTGCGACACTTTACTGTAACTATTCATAGTGACTCTTAGCTGTGACTCCCCACAGTGACTCTTCACTTCGACTTTTCATTGTGACGCTTCACTTTGACTCTTTACTGCGACTATTTGCTGTGACTGTGCGTTGCGACTCTTCACTGCTACTCTTTACTGTGACTCTTCACTATGACTCTACACAGCGTCTACCAACTGTGACTTTCCACTGTGACTTTTGGCTGTGACTCTCTACTTTGACGTTTCTCTGTGACTCTTTACTGCGTCTTTTACTTGGTACTCTGAGCTATGACTCTTCACAGTGAATCTCTTCTTTTCTCTCCACTATGACTCTTCACTGCGAATATTCACTGTGACTCTTCACTAAGATTCTTCACTGCGACTACTCCCTATGCCTTTTGGCTGTGACTTTTCACTTTGACGTTTCTCTGTGACTCCTTTCTCTGTGTCTCTTCACTGCGACCCTTATTTGTGATTCATAGCTGTGACTCTTCACAGCGAATCTCTACTTTTCTCTGTGATGCTTCACTGTGACTCTTCACTTTACTTTACTCGCACTCCAAGTGATCGCCGCCAGCATCTCTAAGCCAGCGACTCATTCACACACACACACATTCGCACACATGTGACGCGACTGACGCAGACGCCCTCGAATCGCTTCGAGGAACTATTGACAATGCAACATGCGGCAGTGCTTGGCTGTCGTTGTTGTTGTTGTTGCTGCTGATAAAATTGTTGATTGTGAATGAGGCCAAAAATTTGAATAAAATGCGCCTGCAAAAATTGGCACAACATGACGAGAGAGAGAGAGAGAGCGACAGAGTGAGAGAGAGAGAGAGAGCGAGTAAGAGAGCAAGAAAGTAAGTGGCAAAAGGGAAGGAACGAAGAAGCGCTGAACAAAGAACGAAAGCAGAAGCCAGCAATAATAATAATAACAATACGAATGCGAGAACCTGAATAACAGCAGCAGCAACAGCAACAGCAACAACAACAACACAACTCACAGCAGCAACAACAACACGACAGCAACACGACAACGACAACAGTTGCCGCCTCATAATTAAAACGCTTCGAGTGGCCCAGAATGCAAGTAGCCCAGTTCTACTGCCCCTTCCCCTCCATACGTCTGTCTGTCCGTCTGTCTGTCCGTCCGTCTGTCTGTCCCTTTGTGCCACTGTCAGTTAGTCAATCGATCCCCCTCTCTCTCCCCCTCCCCTGCGCCAGGTTTCCATGTGCAAATTGTTTTCATGCCCAAATTGTTTGACGGCCCAACAAAATTTACGAGCAACGCCCCCTAAAAACACGAGGGTCGCCCCTGAGATTCTTTGCTACAGCCACAGAAAGAGAGAGAGAGAGAGAGAGAGGGCAGATGGGGGAGGGGGGACGGAGCGGGGGTAAGCCATTGGTTCTGGTTGCTGCCATATATAGCGTCTGCTGCCGCATGCGGATGCGTCGTTGTGACAGACAAATGTCAATAGTTTCTTGGCCAAGCGCATGTTGCAGCGGCTGTGCCACAGTGTCCCTCAGCCTCCCCACCCCCTCCCCTCCCACTCACCCTACTCTCCCTCTGCGGCAGTCGCAGTCGGCAACGAGAGCCGCCCATCAACGACAAATCAATGACGACGACACATGTTGGACATGCAACAACAACAACAGCAACAGCAACTTGAAAGAAACTGAAACTGAGTGGCAGCCAGTCGAGGCAGGGCAGGCAGAAAGGGAGAGGGGGGAGGGAAGGCAGAGGGAGGGGCAGGCTGAAGCTGGCTAAAGCAACAATGAAAGCATTTAAGCATTTGGAAGCAATTACCACAGCAATGAAGCATTGAATGGGAATGAGAATGGCCCTACGAGAATGAACAGCATAGTGTAGGGCAGGCCGCCCCTTCCCCCCTTCTATGCTACGCCCCCCTTTCCCCTGCGCCTAAAACGAATTTATGTGCATTTTTCCAGGGATCGGGATTACTTACTTAGTAGCAGCATCGACGACGGCGGCGGAAACACGAGACGCTTCAACTGCCAATGAGCCGCAGAGAAGCGAAGCAAAGGGAGGGGGAAAACGGGAAGGGGGGGCAGCCAAGGTAGACAGCTTGAAGATGCGTCGAGCTGATGACAACGTTGCGTGGAGCGAGCGAGCGGCCGCTTCCGCAGAGCGAAGTCGCAGCGGAAGCGCGTAAAGCCGCCGGCAGCAAATGCTGCTGCTGCCGCTTCCAGCGAAACATGCGTCGCTGGGTGGGCGCTACTGATCAGGCATAAAGTGGGGCAGGCAGCAGGAGAGTGCATCAGGGGGGTAGGTGGCAAGAGAGTGGAGTGGGGGCGGGGGGACTGCCCCAAGTGAGAGCGGGATCGTTAGCGTGTGCTCTAATTGCTGCACTTCAAAACTTTGACTTAAATAATTTATACCGTGCACGTGACAAGCTACTAGGTGGGTATATTAGTTGGGTCACAGCACTATGCTTATGCAAGCAAAGGTATTTATTTATTAAATTAATTACTTAACATTGACAGTTGATTAAAAAATTATATTAAAATTTAAACACTCAATGAAATTTAGAAATAAATATTAATTATATGATTTCGGAACTTAAATAAAATTTTAAGATTTTAAGTTGAAAAAAATTCTAGAAAAGTAAATAAATAAATTTATTTCAAAGTTTATTTTTATTTTTATTGTTTTATTTATTATTATTGTTTATTATTAACTATAAAAGAAGATATGAAACTAATATGAAAGAAATCATACTTAGAAAATTATTTCATTAATTAAATTTCAATTTCAGTGATTAATGTTCTATGTTTTTACGACTGATTTGTTATTAAACAAAAATAAAAAATTCAAAAATTAATAATTAAAATTATTTTTAATTTTTAGATTTTTAGTCAGCTATAGTTTTCAAGTATTACAATAAAATATTAACTATACAATTTCCAAAATTTAGGTAAAACATTTCTATTGCGCAGGGTATCTCTGCCTCGAGTACTCTATTTCTTCTGGCAGCTCGTGACATTTTGTTCTTTTTTTCTTGTATTTTTTGGGGCATATTTTACGAGGCGTCGCTGTCGCTGTCGCTGCCACGACCGCTGCCTCGGTTGCTGTGGCTGTCGTTGCTGTTCGCTGCTTCTTCTGCTGCCGCTGCTGCTGCGGCTTCTTTTTCTGCTTCTTCCTCTACTTCTTCTTCTTATTCTTCTTCAGCTGCGGCTGCTGCAGTTGCTCGAGTTGTTGGCTTTGTTTATGTTCTGCCTCTTTAGCGGTGTTATGATTGCAGTTGTTCGCTGCTGCTGCTGCTGTTGTTTGCGGCCTGCAAGCGTCGTTGACAGCTGACGGTGCAAGCGCCGCCGCTGAAGAGCAGCGCACAGTGGAACAAGGCGCTGAGATTTGCAAGAAAATAAAATAAAACTATTTAATAATTTCTAAAAATAACATTTCGTTATTTTTATTATTATTAATACAAGTATTTTTAATATTTTTGTTATTATTATTATTATTATTATTATTATTATTATTATTATTATTATTCTTATTATTATTATTATTATTTTTATTATTATTATTATTATTATTTTTATTATTATTATTATTATTATTATTATTATTATTGTTATTATTATTATTATTATTATTATTATTATTATTATTATTATTATTATTATTATTATTATTATTATTATTATTATTATTATTATTATTATTATTATTATTATTATTATTATTATTATTATTATTATTATTATTATTATTATTATTATTATTATTATTATTATTATTATTATTATTATTATTATTATTATTATTATTATTATTATTATTATTATTATTATTATTATTATTATTATTATTATTATTATTATTATTATTATTATTATTATTATTATTATTATTATTATTATTATTATTATTATTATTATTATTAATTATTATTATTATTATTATTATTATTATTATTATTATTATTATTATTATTATTATTATTATTATTATTATTCTTTTTTTTTATTAAGTTTGCAAAAATTAAATTAAAAATTGTTTGTTTTTTTTTGTAAATTCTTATAAATTATAATAAATTGTTTATTTAAAGTTTATTTACTTAAAATAGCTTGCAAAATTTGTAAAAAAATATATATTCATATTCCAGCCACCTTTTTCCCACTGTGCCTAACGTCAAATCAGTGGCTAAATTTTTGGAAAGCAGAAAAAAAACAACAACAGCAAATCGGAAGCGCTTTGCACTTCCGTTTTAACTTGTTATTTTATGTTTCAGCTTATTCAGTTCTTTTGTTTTCTTTTGTCAAGGGTTTCTGTTTTTTATTGTTGTTGCTTCACAGTTGTTGTTGTTGTTGTTGTTGTTGTCTTTCTTTCTTCGCTCGTGGTGTATTTCAAAAGAAAATTTTAAATATTTTAGTTGTTTTTAGCGCCTGCTGCGGCGCGGCGCATTTTTTGTGCACATGTGTATGATTTCGCTTTGTTGTTGTTTCAAAATGAGTTGCGCTAACCCCCGACCCGCGACCCCTGACCCCTGACCTCGACACCGACACCGCTGCCTAACCCTAAACACGACGCAGTTTCAGTTACGTTTCTCAGTTTGCTTGATAAGTGAATGGAAAACGGTGTGGCGTGAAGCAGGAGTGTGCGTGTGTGTGTGTGTGTGTGTGTGGAGTAGGAGTGCGTGTGCGTGTGTTGTTGTTGCTGTTGCGCGGCCTGATGAGCGCTTCCGTTTCCGCAATGCAAGGCCAATTATAAAGCTGTTCGAGTCGCTCGAGCGCAAAAGCATTTGCCAAAGTAGTCGAAAGAGCGAAACGGACGAAATATCAATACAAAAGGGAGCTCGCTGCGTTACCTCCCCTGCTCCCTCCCTGCAGCTCCTCCCCCGCATCAACATCAACATCATCGTCGAGTCTCAATGATCATTTGTTATTGTTGTTGTTGTTGTCATTGTTATTACTGCTGAAGGGGCACACGTCAATAATTGCGCTTGAAAATAAGTTAAAGAAAACACAATCAAGCAGAAGAGCGACCAGGCAGACGACGGAGAGACAGACAGACAGACAGACAGCCAAAAGGGGCGAACGACTGCCGCCAGCAGCGGCAGAGCGTGCAGCCAAGCGAAGCTCAGGAGTCAGTTGGCAAGGAGTCACCTCCTGCTCCCTGCTCCCGCATCCCGATCCCCGTTTCGCGCTTAATGTGAAAATCATGCAATGAACCAAATTCAAACGGAAATGATTCACACTCCCAGCTGAGAAAAACGCGCACTACTCGCAAGTAGGGGGAGTGAGCGCATCATCATCATCATCATCAACGTCATCATCATCGTCGTCGTCGTCATTGTCGTAAGCATCTACAGCAGACAGCAGGCCAAAAGAAATTGCGTTTTCGAACAATTGTTAGAAGAACAAAAACGTGAAGCATTTGAAACAACAACTCCCCCAACTTAACTCGTCGAAGGGGGGCTGCCTGCGAAACGGAACCAAACTGTACTGAATTGAACCACGCACACTCGCACTCGCACACACTCACGTAGAGCGTGTGGCACCGTGGCACAACATGTTGCACGTAGAAAACACAGCCCCGAACACATGTAAAAACATATTGCGAGCGATGTCAACGCAAATATTTCACTTCCTGTCTTCGATTTGCCGCTGCTCTCGAGTATTTATGGCTGCGGCGCCACCACTTGACTTGCGCTTCCTATTCCTATACTCATTCTCATTCCCATTTCCCCTCTCTCTCTTTCGCGTGCCCTTTCTCTAGTCTTTTCCCCTACGCTTTCTTCGTTTGCGTTTACAGTTCAAAGGTCAAGGATTTTTCACGTTTAATTAGAGATTGAGCATTGCAGTCGCGCAATTAACTGTGATTTCAAGCACATTTTCATTTGTTTCGTTGAGAAATTGTTAGAAATCATTAAGAGGGAAAGAGAGAGAGGGAGAGAGTGCTAGAAAAAAGATATCATATGCAGTTAAAAATTGAGTTTATTCACGCTATTTTCAACAATTTGTCTCAGCTACTCATTATAAATAAATTTGTATGCATATTTTGAGTAGCTTTAAGATTTGTAGGCAAAAAAAGGAAGTTAAAATTAAAAAAACAAAATTTTGAATATTTTTAAATATTTATAAAAAATATGCTAAAAATTTTAAAATCTTAGAGCCATTATTTTTAGATGCTAAATGAATCTAGAAGTTAAGTCATTTACAAAATGATATTCCAAAGCAAAACTGGTTGAGTCTTTTCAAAGTTATGACTGTCGGAAGGAAGCTAAAAATTTTTTGAAAAATTTTGAAATTTTTGTATGGAAAATATGCCAAAAAATTTCAAATTTTAGAACACTTATTTTTTGATGCTAAATCAATCTAGATTCAATCTTTAAATCATTAACAAAATGATATTCCAAAACAAAATCGGATAAGTTTTGTTTAAGTAATGACTGTAAGAATTCCAAAGAACTCTCTTAGATTTTTGAAAAATAGGTTTATTTTCGAAATTTTCCACAGTTCGTCTTAAAAACCGATTTAAATTGATTTTTATGCTAATTGTGACCAGTCTAAGGGTTTAAAGACATTAAATAAAAAATTTAATTTTTTTAAAATTTTTAAAATTTTTGTAAGGGGGAAAATATGGCAAAAATGTTTAAATTTAAAAACATTTATTTTTCGATAGAAAAAAGATCTAGAGGTAAAAACATGTGTAACATGACATTCCAAAGCAAAATCAGATGAGTTTTGCCGGAGTTATGATAGTCGGAAGTCCGAATAGGTGTCTAAGATCTTCAAAAATCGGGTTTATCTCGGAAAGTTTCCACAGCTTGTCTAATTAAGTGAAACAGAAACTTAGAAATCGATTTATATGTTAATTGTGATTAGTCTAAGGATTAACAGGCAGACATTTTTAAAAAATTTTGATATTTTAGCAAGGGGGTAGCATGAAAAATATGTTAAAAATTTTTATATTTGAGGATATTTATTTTTGGATAGGAAATGAATCTAGGGATAAAAACATATGCAAAATGTCAATCCAAAGGTAAATCGAATGTATTTGGGCAAAGTTATGACTGTTTGAAATTTAGTTAGGTCTCTTTGAACTTTAAAGGGAGGTTGGATGGATGACATATTGAAAACTCCAAATTTTATGAATCCTTAGTTTCTGCACTTAATCAATCTAGACCTAATACCATTCACAAATTGGCATTACAAAGAGAAATCGGTTAAGTTCTTTCCAATATATAAGATATAAGAAACTCCAGAGACAGGTCTCTCAGATCTTGAAAAATATTCATGTGAAATATCGTATGTCTTTAATAAGCCCCAGCCATCCACAGTTTGAGTACGCTGCACGTGGCTGTTGCAGTTCTTCTTCTTGTCATATTTTTCCCTTTTTGATATCTTCATTAATTGGAAAATCACATTATTTGCCATATCCACAAGAGTTTTAATTTTTCTTTACCTTTTCGTTTTCTCTCTCTCTCACTCTTTCGCTTGTTACACACGTTGTGCGTGCCTTTATGTAAGAGACAAAAACAAAGGCACGAGCTGAAAGAGACAAAGTGGAAGACGGAGAAAAAGGAAGATGGAGACGTTCGTTTGAAAGTCGGTTCTTTGGTTCGTCGGTTTGTCACTTTTGCTAAAGATGCTGCCCCGCCTGCCTTGTAGCCCTCTGCATCTTGCCGCCGTCTGTGCGCTGCCATTCAAGTCAAGCATCGACTTTGCCACTTGCAACGACTTGCAGCTTGCAACAAATGGCATTTGCAATATTTCAATTGAATTTCCATTCGCCTGAGTGTTTGCCGGCGCTTTACTTGCCACACATATGCACGTTTTCATTTTCATTTTCATTTTCCTTGCCATTTAACCCATTTGAGGCAGACAGTTTCGTGTGACGGGCCAGGGCGAGGCCAGAGAGGGTGCGACTGACTGTGACTTAAATAACCCAGCGCGAGTCTGTAAGTCTTATGATTTAATTTTTCTCCTTCTCTACCTAGGTTTTCCTGTCTCACTTCCTCACATTCTCTCTCACTTTGAGAATGCATCAACTAAAAAAGTGCTTAGGTATTCATATCCATTTGCAGGAAATTCAAAATTCGAAATGAATGTTGCATATTCGAAAATCGGTTAGGCTTGGAATCCCATTTGTATCAGATAGAATCGGTTATAGATAAATATTTATATCTATAGTTCCGATCTAGTTAATGTTATGGCAATATTTGATTGAAATTATGGCCAAACGATTTGAGTGGAAATATTCTCAAGTTATTTTATAAGAACTGAACAAGTTTTGTATCATTTTGAGTGAAGTTTTTGTTTGGAAATTCTTTTTACTCCGAACCATTAGGGTTTTATGTAAGTGATATTCCAGATATATATGCATATTTGTATATAATATCAAAATTTCCTTATAGAAGCAGCAACAATGAGCGAGAAAAAGTTGCTTTTACGCTAAGTTTCTGGAACAGAAGTTGCGCCTTCTAGTGGATCCCTGATACGGTGGGAGAGGCAGGGAGAAAGGGATTTGGGAAGGGAGTGAAAGAGGAAAGGCAGAAGAAGAGAATAAGGGACAGGGCAAGGAAGAGGAAGAGTGAGAGTGTGAGGAAGTGAAATTGGAAGCTGGCTTAACCCTTGTGATGAATTTTTGTCAGGCAAGCGCAGACAGCAGACTTGGACAGACTGAGGACACTTTTAGACGCGGCGCCGCTCAAAACTGTTGCATACTTCGTCATCTTCGAGTGCATGCGTCTGTGTGTGTGTGCTGCCTTTTCCGGTCTTTGACATTTATAACAGCTCGCCCTGAGTCCGTGACACAGACACGTAGGGCGGAGCAGGCAGGCAAGCAGCGGAGGCAGCGGTTAGTCATAGCATGTTGATTGAAGGGTGAAGCATGGGAACACGAATACACACACTCACACACACACACACACGCACACACACTTATACACACCTACCCACACCCACTTACACTCACATAGTTATGGACGAGCTAAGACCATAATGGCGTCATAAAGATGATATCATAATTTCCTGCTTTGCTTTCCTTCTACTGCTGCGTCTCCTCTTCCTTTCCCCCTCTCCCTCTCTCTCTGGCTCTTTTTTCACCTTTCTCGCTTCACTATTGCACACTTTGCGACTATTTGCCTTGGCATTTGGCTTTTTCCTTATTATTTCTTCTGCTGCCTGTGCGTTTTTCCTTGCCAGCTTTTTTTTTTGTTTTCTGTTTCGGCTTTCGTCCGTTTTGTCAAGCATTTTGAATTGCGGCGTCAATATTTGTCGGCGCAGCCCTTAAAGCCCATCACCGTAAGCCGGCCTAGGCCAGCTAGCCAGTTCGTGGGTCAAGCTGTTACCCCCCCATCTCTTCCCATCTCTTGCCCCACCTAATGCGCAAGGGGCAGCAAATCGTTCCAGGAAATTGAGCGAGCTGCACTTCAAGTGAATTCCGCTGGCAAATGCTACACTAAAAAAATATGAATAAATTTAATACTGTAAAGCTGTGCGAGAGGGGCAGCTGGAGGGGAGGGAGGAGGCAAGAAATACTTGTATAAGAAAATAATAATAAAGCAACAACGGCAGCAGCAGCAACGGCAGCACTTGCAACGGCGCGTGCCAATTCGCAGGCCGGAAACTCGTTGGGGGCGACTCGTCGCGTTGCAGCAAATTCAAATGAAACTGAACTGCCTGCTGCTTGCCGCAGCATGTTGCAAGCGCAGCGAATCTATTTTGAAGCACATGCCCCGGCCCGTGAGAGAGCGCGAGTTTTTAAGTGGAAGCGATAAAAAAACGTTGACGACGACAACAACATCGCCAGCTAAGTGCGCCGCGCGATGAGGCAAATAGTGAGGCGGATATAGACGGATTATATCGGCAGATATAGGTAGCTAAGTTGGCCATGGATAGGTATACAATATAGCATAAATTAAGGCATAGGCATATCTTTCAGTTATATCTGGAATATATGTTTCACATACTAAGCATATATCCAAGTCTCAAGCTACCCCCCTCACGCAGCTAACTGCGCTCTGATTAATGATGTGTTTAATTATACGGAATAAAAGCATAAATAAACGTGTGTTTTTCTTTCGTTTCGTGTTATCTGATTTTATTTGCGCTCTACATTCGTTCGTTTCTCTTTTTGTTGTCTTAATAAAAATTCATTAAATGAATTAAACATTTTTTATGACGCCTTCGCCCTAATGGCTTTCCATTTGGGGGGCGGGGGGAGGGGCACAAAACTTTGCGCTTCGCTTCGTGTTTCGTGTTAACATTTAACGCACCCTAAACCGCACCGGTTCGGACAGACCCACCCACTGTACCCACTGTACCCACTTCGTAACAGCCTCTCGAAACTGGCAACTGTAGTCCGACCGCAGTCATCGTGGCTGAGTTAATAAAATTTTATTTGCATTTCAATTCATTTACTTGCATTTTATTATTTTATTTTGATCGTTTTGCCAGACAATTGACATGAAATCAAATGAAGAAACTTTATGAAGCCCATTAAAATGAAAAACCCAAGAACGAACAGCGAAAAGCGCGAAAAGAGAGAAAGCCTGAAAGAGCGTAGGAAGTGAAAAGCGAAAAAGCAAGCGAAACCACAACATTTCGAGGGTAAAGCCAAATATTCATGTATTTATTAAAATCATTTAATGTGTTCGGGGCACGGGGAGGTAAATCAAACGGAAACTTGTAAAACGGAAACGGTCATCTTTGCAGAGTTGACTCAGTTGGATGTTTTTTTTTGACGCTCATCAATGAAGCATTTTATTTTTTCACACAATATTTTCGGTAGGGTTTCTTGAAAACTCGAAGGGTTTCTGAAAGTTTATTTTGTTAATTGAACAGCTTATTAGTTTTTGGAGTTTTTTCACTGCATTTCAAAAGTTTGCTACGTACAATGAAGCATAATATTATTTTACAAAATATTTTTGCAATCTTTTTTTGATTTCTGAAAAGTTTAGCAAAATTTCCTTGTCGAATTAAACAGTATATTATTTTTTAGATTTTTTTTTTAAATGTTACAGAATTTTTAAAGTTTTTTTCCAAGGATTGTTTCAAGCTCATGAAGTACTATTTATACTATTAATAATTTCACTAAATATTTTGACAATTTTTCTTTGAATTTTGAAGAGTTTTAGAAAATTTCTGTGCCTTATTTAACAAAATATTCTTTTGTAAAGTTTTTTAAAAAATGTCCCAAAATTTCTACAGCTTACTCTTTAGACTCTGTAGATAGATAGACAAATGGTTTCATCAAGAATTTTTGTAAGTTAATTTATAAAGCATTATATCATTTCTTAAAATGTTATAAATAATTCTAGATATTTTCTTTGCAAAATTAACCTCACTTTAGTTTTTAGGGTATTTGTTTTTACATTTTCCTGCATTTCTACAGTTTGCTCCAACGATTCTGTTCAGCTACACAAAGGTAGCTTTTATGGAATTATTTTATCTTCAAAATATTTTGGCAGGTTTTCTTAGAATGTCGTAGAGTTCTAGAGATTTTGTTTGGCAAATTAAACAGAATATAAGTTCTGAGAGTCTTTTCAAAAATTTCTAAGAATTTCTACAGCTTACTCTTTAGACTCTGTAGATAGATCCTCCAAGCAAAGCATTATATCATTTCATAAAATATTTTTGCAAAATTTTCTTTTAATCATTTGAAGAATTCTAGATATTTTCTTTGCATAATTAACCTCACTTTGGTTTCAAGGGGTTTTGTTTTTCCATTTTCCTGCATTGCTCCAATGATTCTGTTCACAAAGGTAGCTTTTATGGAATTATTTTATTTCTTAAAATATTTTGACAGATTTTCCTTGAATCTCAGGGAGTTCTAGAGATTTTCTTTGGCAAATTAAACAGAATATTAGTTCTTAGAGTTTTTCAAAAAATTTCATTGCAATTCTGCAGTTTGCTCCAAAGAATCTGTTAGGATATATGTAAACATGTTTTATGTTGAGGCATCCACTTCGTCTAAGCATTTCCTACCGTGCACA
Organism: Zaprionus ghesquierei; assembly: GCA_018904095.1. NCBI lineage: Eukaryota > Metazoa > Arthropoda > Insecta > Diptera > Drosophilidae > Zaprionus > Zaprionus ghesquierei. The sequence goes on along the minus strand of JAEIGP010000394.1, from coordinate 12,922,472 downwards.
TTCCTTTTTCATAATCTGAAATATGTTTTCGCTAATTCGCCAAACAGTTGAACACTTTCAGGCGGGTTTTTCAAGGAGAACTTCTGTGTTTTTTTTTTTTTTATTTTAATGGCTGCTCAGCGAATCCATTTAATCGCACTGGCCTCTGCCATCTGTTTTTTATAAGTACACGCTGCATAGCCAGGCTCAGGCTCAAGTCGGGCCAGAGAGGGTGAGCTCTGCTTGCCTTTTGTTTTGTGTTCTAAGAAAGTCTCGTAAATTTAATGATGTTTTTCTCTGGCTGTCGCTGAGAGCTGAGCTGAGGGTGCTGAGGTGGCATAGTGGGTAGTGGGTAGTGGGTATTGTGCTATTCGGGGTCTGTAAGCCACTTGGCGCCCGCCTAATGAAGGCGTTGATGAGACGCCAGCGACAGCAACAGCAACAGAGGCAGCTACAGAGCCAGAACTCGGTGTTCGGCTTTGCAAGTGTGTCTAACGTTCTAGAAATAACATTTGTTGGTAATAAATTCCAAAGATAATACACCCACTGGCTCTACGCAGTGTTGCGGCAGACGGCGGCAATGCGGCATGTGGCATGCGGCATAAGGCGTAAGGCGTAAGGCATACGGCGTAAGGCAGGCAGCAGCCATAACTCGACTCGGCTATTTATTGCAGCGCCGAAGCGGCATCAGTTGCCAACTTGTTGTTGTTGTTGTTGTTGTTCTTGTTGTTGCCAGCCACTAAGCTAAGCACAAATATAAATTTGCAAGCACAACGCACACGCTGACACTTACACACACACACACACGGAGGCATACACACATACAGACACACCTTCGCATTGAAATATTACACCTGCAATTGGCGCGGCGTGGAGGCGTTTTTCACACCCACACACAGGGATACAAATAAACACACACACACACACGAGCTGTTAATGAGCTGCCATGTGCGTGTGTGTGTGTGAGTGAGTGAGCATATAATGACGCGTTTATTAATGCCAGTCATAGTCTTTATTAACAAGACGAGCGCCCATCTAAACTAATTTCGGTTTTTTAATTACCCAACGAACATCTTGAGTTTCATCATATTATCTCTGGCTATGATATGATCCACACACTCCAAGCTGACGGTACCATTTACATTGACAGGCGACTAAAAGTGCTCAAGTATGTTTGCGCGACTTGTAATGTTGCTCTACAGAATTTGAGTTAAGGTCTTTGCGAAACTGTTTAGTTGTCTTTAAGACATAATGCGATAATCTTTAGATCTGGCAGGCTGAAATTTGCTGGAGATGTGTAAATATGTTTATTATAAAGTTAAGCATTGAAATTTCTGTTGAATAATGTATAACAATTTAGAAAACTTGAAAAAACTAATACAATTTTTTTAATGCTTTAATTTTTTTTATTTAGAATTTTCTCTCTTTCTTCTCTCTAGAACTTGATTTAAACTTTTTGAAAAATATTTTTAAATTTATTTTTTAACGAAAATCTTAAGAGCTGTAAAGTTGAAATTTGGTAAAATTGTGTAGAAATAATTAATATAAATATTTGCATTAAAATTTGTGTTGAAAATTGTAATTAGAATTAGAAAACTTGAAAAAACTTCCAATTTTTTTTCATAGGATTTTTTATTTCTTTTTTTCTGAAATTTGCAAAAAATGTGCAAAAATATTTACTATAAATTATTGTATATAAAATTCTGTTGAAAAATGTAAAGCAAATTCGAAAACTTCAAAAACTTTTCATAATTTTTTCATTATTAAAATATTTTTTATGGGATTTTATTTTCTTTTTCTCTGAAATATTTAATATAAATTATTGCATCAAAATTTATATTAAAAACTTTAAAGCGATTGACAGCTTTTTATAATTTTTTTTATTATTTAAATATTTTTTATAGGATTTATTTTTGTTTTCTCTGAAAAATTTAATAACTTTAATTTAAAGCGATTGAAAACTTTTTATTATTTTTTTTTTATATTATTTAAATAATTTTTTTAGGATTTTATTTTCTTTTTCTCTGAAATTTGCGGGAGATGTATAGAAATATTTACTATAAATTATTGCACTAAAATATCTGTTAAAAAATGTAAGAAGCATTAGAAAACTTGAAAAAACTCTGCAATTTATTTATTTATTTTTTATATTCTTACGAATTTTACTTTACTTTTTGCCTGGCTCGTTGCCACCTCGTTCGTTCGCAGTGCATGAAAACTTCGTTGTGCGGAAATATGACGGGGGCCACGCCTACTTCACCTGGGTGCGTTGCTCCTTGAATATGTAACGGTGCTTTTGTTTTTGTTTTTGTTTCTGTTTTGCTGCTTTCTTTTACAACATTTGCCACTTACTCAGGGCCAAGGAAATGGAATGGAGAAATGGGAACGTGGAGAACGTGGGGGAATGGGAACATGTTGCGCGTCGCTCTCAATGTGGGCGCAGGGGGGCGTGTCATTAGGTTACATGCCTGTAATTACAATTCACCGAGGAACGCACAGTGCGTTAGGTGGGGGAGGGGAGGGGTAGGCGACTGAGCCAAGTTCTTATGCGCGTATGTAAATCCGCGTTGGGTAAGGTAAAAGAAGAGGAAGGGGAGAAGAAGGTAGAGGGAGGGCAGCTGGGTCATCGATGCCAGAGTTCGTGGTGCCAGGCTACTCCCCCGCACACGCACACATATGCAGATTGTCTTTGTCATGTAAGAAAGAGACAGAGAGAGAGTAGGGGGGAAAAAAACTCGCTCACCTTTCGTGAAGTAACAACAAAATTATGTCATAAAATGTTTTTGCGTTGGCTGCTAATGTCGAGAGTTCACACACATACATGCGCACATCTGCACACACACACACACACGCAGCTTGCCACAAAATGCCGCATTAAAATCACAAAATACAAATACAATATGCAGGGGCTACAATCTGCGGTTGCTTCTGCCACTTACGAACCCATAAGGACGCGCCCAGCCAAGCGCCCCCCAAAGTCTTCCCACCCCCTCCCCCTCCCCCGTGCCACACGTAAAGCACAGGCAACTTTTATGTTTATGAAAAATTACGTGAAAGCCGGCAGGGGAACATTGTGGGCGTTGCACGTTGGGCGTGCCACAGTGGCAGCCAAGTGACTAACTTTCAAAGTTGCCAACGATAAAAGGCGCTACAAATTTCGATATGGAATATTTGGCGTTATTACTGCCACCCCAGCGTCGTCGTCGTCGTAGGCTCCTCTGCTTCGACTATCGCCTGGCATTCAGTATTGGGGCTATTAGTCGCCCGATTGCCCTAAGCGCCATTTACATGCAAGTACAAGTCGCAGGCAAGACAGACAGACAGACAGGCTGCCTGTGGCAGCAACATGTGGCACGCAAATTGGGCACGAGGCACGAGGCGCAGGGCGCTTCTGTGATCCATTGAGCCGCTGCATGTAAGCTGTCATTAGAGGCAAAATCAAGCTGATCTCTGAATCTCTGAAATGGCAAAGCCTTCGCATACCCGTAAAATCCTGCCAGCTTTCTCCGTCTCTTTCTTTCTCAAGGATGTGTAAACATAACCAAAGCTTTTTGCTGCCTGGCATTGCCTTTGTCTAGCTTAGGCTGTAACTGGCAGCAAAAACTTGTCTGCGGTTATGTAAATAGAGCTTATAAATACAACTGTACTACACTAGTATTTGCTACGATTTTGAAATGAAATGTAGAAAACATGGCAAACTTAATAACTGTGCAGTTTTGGTAGGGATGCCCCCTGCTTTGAGTTTGAATAATACAGAAATATTGCAGCTATAACAAACCCTACAGCTCACACTATAAGCAGTCTATATGCGTAGCAGAAACTGTAATTACAGCCACCCAATACAGTTTGGCTTGTTTTCTCATTTCCGAAACATTTCAATTTCTGCCTGATTAAAATCGTATAAATTTTCCTGTCAAATTTCGTTTTATGTCTCTCTGTGTTTTTATTCGGGTTTTTTTTTAAAGCTTTTTAAAAAATTTCCTAAAATTTCTACAGCTTACTCTTTAGACTCTGTAGATAGATATACAAATGCTTCCTCCAAGCAAAGCATTATATCATATCATAAAATATTTTTGCAAGATTTTTTTTTAATCTTGAAGAGTTGCATATATTTTCTTGCATAATTAACCTCACTTTGGTTTCTAGGGTTTTTGCTTTTAAATTTTCCTGCATTTCTACAGTTTGCTCCAACGATTCTGTTCAGCTACACAAAGGTAGCTTTTATGGAATTATTTTATTTCTCAAAATATTTTGGCAGGTTTTCTTAGAATGTCGTAGAGTTCTAGAGATTTTGTTTGGCAAATTAAACAGAATATAAGTTCTGAGAGTCTTTTCAAAAATTTCTAAGAATTTCTACAGCTTACTCTTTAGACTCTGTAGATAGATCCTCCAAGCAAAGCATTATATCATTTCATAAAATATTTTTGCAAAATTTTCTTTTAATCATTTGAAGAATTCTAGATATTTTCTTTGCATAATTAACCTCACTTTGGTTTCAAGGGGTTTTGTTTTTACATTTTCCTGCATTGCTCCAATGATTCTGTTCACAAAGGTAGCTTTTATGGAATTATTTTATTTCTCAAAATATTTTGACAGATTTTCCTAGAATCTCAGGGAGTTCCAGAGATTTTCTTTGGCAAATTAAACAGAATATTAGTTCAAAGAGTTTTTCAAAAAATTTCATTGCAATTCATTCAGTTGCTCCAAAGAATCTGTTAGGATATATGTAAACAAGTTTTATGTTGAGGCATCCACTTCGTCTAAGCATTTCCTTCCGTGCACATTCCAAAAACTTGTCTGCGGTTATGTAAATAGAGCTTATAAATACAACTGTACTACAGTAGTAATGTAGAAATGTAGAAAACATGGCAGACTTAATAACTGTGTATAACCGGTTTGGTAGGGATGCCCCGTGCTTTGAGTTTAAATAATACAGAAATATTGCAGCTCTACAGCTCACACTATAAGCAGTCTATATGCGTAGCAGAAACTATAATACAGTTTGGCTTGTTTCCTCATTTCCGAAACATTTCAATTTCTGCCTGATTAAAATCGTATAAATTTTCCTGTCAAATTTCGTTTTATGTCTCTCTGTGTTTTTATTCGGGTTTTTTTTTAAGTTTTTTAAAAAATGTCCTAAAATTTCTACAGCTTACTCTTTAGACTCTGTAGATAGATATACAAATGCTTCCTCCAAGCAAAGTATTATATCATATCATAAAATATTTTTGCAAGATTTTTTTTAATCTTGAAGAGTTGCATATATTTTCTTTGCATAATTAACCTCACTTTGGTTTCAAGGGGTTTTGTTTTTACATTTTCCTGCATTGCTCCAATGATTCTGTTCACAAAGGTAGCTTTTATGGAATTATTTTATCTTCAAAATATTTTGGCAGGTTTTCTTAGAATGTCGTAGAGTTCTAGAGATTTTGTTTGGCAAATTAAACAGAATATAAGTTCTGAGAGTCTTTTCAAAAATTTCTAAGAATTTCTACAGCTTACTCTTTAGACTCTGTAGATAGATCCTCCAAGCAAAGCATTATATCATTTCATAAAATATTTTTGCAAAATTTTCTTTTAATCATTTGAAGAATTCTAGATATTTTCTTTGCATAATTAACCTCACTTTGGTTTCAAGGGGTTTTGTTTTTACATTTTCCTGCATTGCTCCAATGATTCTGTTCACAAAGGTAGCTTTTATGGAATTATTTTATTTCTCAAAATATTTTGACAGATTTTCCTAGAATCTCAGGGAGTTCCAGAGATTTTCTTTGGCAAATTAAACAGAATATTAGTTCATAGAGTTTTTCAAAAAATTTCATTGCAATTCTGCAGTTTGGTCCAAAGAATCTGTTAGGATATATGTAAACAAGTTTTATGTTGAGGCATCCACTTCGTCTAAGCATTTCCTTCCGTGCACATTCCAAAAACTTGTCTGCGGTTATGTAAATAGAGCTTATAAATACAACTGTACTACAGTAGTATTTGCGATGATTTTGAAATGAAATTGCGCTTAAATGTAGAAAACATGGCAGACTTAATAACTGTGTATAACCGGTTTGGTAGGGATGCCCCGTGCTTTGAGTTTAAATAATACAGAAATATTGCAGCTCTACAGCTCACACTATAAGCAGTCTATATGCGTAGCAGAAACTATAATACAGTTTGGCTTGTTTCCTCATTTCCGAAACATTTCAATTTCTGCCTGATTAAAATCGTATAAATTTTCCTGTCAAATTTCGTTTTATGTCTCTCTGTGTTTTTATTCGGGTTTTTAATGCCCCATCGTTTCCCCTCAACATCGACTACTACCACTACAACGTGTATGCCATAACAGGGGCATACTTACAATTTTTATAGCTTCAATCTTAGGCATATTTTTCGGGGGGGTGTGTGTGCAGGCTGAACTTAATGTCATTTCCTGTCGAGGGCAGGGAGTTGGGACTGGCAATTGCTGCTGTGTGTAATACACATACATAATTTCCGTATACGCATCTGTATGCTTTATCTGGCCAGGTTTAGCCTTAGGATGAGATCTGACCTGGGGTTGGGGTAGCCGGAGGATTGTCGTATTCAAATTTAGCAGCATTTGAAGTTTTTCCAAGCATTTCACATCCTGCCTACCTTGTGAGCTCATTATTTTTTGGTCCCTCTTTCTCTTTTTTCGTTTCTTTGTTCTCATCCTGTTCGCTTGCTCTTTAATGTGTCAGCATAGACATGCATTAAAACTTCATTCATATTGCGGTCGACGGAATTGGACAAGGGGCACATCCCTTCCCCAACCCGACTCTCTCGAATCTGTTTCCAAAAACTGTAGCAGATAGCAGACTGACAGCGGGTAACAGTTACCAGTTACCCCTCCCCCCCTCCCGTCTGCACCTCCCTCGCTGAACAAGAACAAATACCAGAAATTAGATGAGCTCGGTTGGCTTCCTGGCAATCCTGCTGCTCGTTATGGGAGAGTCCATCTGTCAAACATCGTGCCCGGTGACAGTTTTTGTGACTCTCCTTTATTGTTGTTGTTGCTGTTTCTGTTGGGGATGCTGGGGGTGTGAGTTTCATGTTGATGATGTTGTTAGGTTCGCGAATGGGGCTGAGCTGCGGGTACGCTGCCAGCACGTTAATATATGAAGCACATTTCGCCGTATCTGCGGCATGTGGCAGCCACAGCTACCTCTCTCCCACCAGCTGAGCAACGGGCATATGTGGCCTTTTATTACGATTATGATTACGTGTAAGTGCAGGAGCGAGAGAGAGAGAGGGAAAGAGAGTGGGAGAGGTAGACCCCGCATTAAAGTAAACCCACAGCGGGGCTACACCTGGCCAAGCCGCTGCCACTTGCATCCGATCCGCTTTGGGGTCGCCCAACTAATTATGCTAATCATATTCATTAGCGGGCAGCCCAAAAAATAAAAGAGACAGCAACAACAACAACAAGGTAGATAGAGCGCGGCAATCGCTGCACTAACAATTTGTCACGCCGACAGACCTCGAGACCGTTGGGCTTATCGCAGCCGTAGATCTTTGAAATCGAAAATAAGCCGAACCGAAAATGAGACCAAAGACAGCAAAGGGCCCTAAAAACAAAGCAGGGTATAAAATGCTGCAAAAGCTAATTGGAATCATTGGAATTACTATAGTTATGATAACTGTTAGGCTAATGATGGGACTAACTGAAAATTGGAAGATTGTTGCAGTTGAGTTTGGTATGAAGTGGGAAACAGTTGGAAGGGTTATATCATGAGGTTATAGTAGATCGATTTCTATGAAATTTGGCCAGCATATTAAGGACATATAAAAGATAGCATATAGTGAATTTAGTTGTTATATCTTACTGAATAACAAAGTTAAGCCAGTAATACTTTGCTTGCTTTGCGTATACCATTAATGTTGCCTTAAGCTCGTCTCATTGAACCCCAAACAGATGGAAATCTGCAGCAGTTGTCGTTCTAGTTGTTATCCCTCTCTCTTCCTTACTCTCTCTCTCTTTCCCTACTCTCTCTCCCTTGCCTTTGTTGTCTCTTTCTCCTTCACTGTTTGTATTTAATGTGGCACAACAACGACGACGACCACGACGACGACGGCGTTGTCGATGTGCTCATTGATAATCATAATCAAGCTAATGATGCGGCAGACGATAAGCTGCCGGGTCCAGTCACAGTGCCAGGTTACTCAGACCACACCAATCCCCTTCCCCTCCCCCTCTCCCTATACCCCCTGCTCATTTGCCTGCTTCACTTCGGCATGGCAGCCTTTAATGATGATGTAGCGCTTGACCGTTGGGTCGATGGGCTGATCGCATTGAAGTGACGATATCTCCAATTGGTTCTAGCATTCCTCAACAGGCCTGGCTATCCGTCTGTCTGTCTCTCTGTCCGTCTGCCTGTCACACGACCAAGTGCAGGCAAGGCCTGCAAAGACATACGAAGATGTTAGATGAAGAAGATGTTTGCTGGCCTGGCCTGGCCACCAGCTTCACAGAGGGCATATACTTATCCAACGCAATTATCTCTCCACAGGGCTGGAGAAAAACGATTGGCTCATCGAATCAAAGTGGCTAAAGGCAGCCAAGGGGGAGGGGATAGTCTGGAGTGGCAGTTGCCAGTCGGGAGAGTCGACAGAGAGTCGGCACAGTCGGCTAATGAGTGCAATTTGCTTCTGTCTTGGCTACTAAATGCTCGCATTAGTTTAGATAAATAGCTTAATTAATACATTTTGTGTGCCCGACGCTAGGGACGAGGAACGAGCTGGACGTAGGACGCCCAATGGCCACAATTACAACAATAACGAGCAGCAATTATTAGCCTAATGGCATTGTTTGATTTCCGCACACCGCTGCACGACGGCTCCGCTTCGCTAAGTGCTTCATATTTGCACTTTTACCCAAGCTCCAAGGCAATTTTCCGGCGGCATGCCACACCATGCCTGTGATCCGCCCCTCCCCTATACCCCACAATGAGTAAGTGCCCCGAAAATGTGAGTATTTAGTTCGTTCCACTTTCATAACAAAATAAATTTTGATAGTGTGAAATGATGACTCTATTTTGCCTGCTAGAAAAGCTCTAGATGAATGCTTTGGGTATAATTTAGGTATTTCTTTATAGCTCTGATATTTGTGTTCCTTTCTCAGATAAAACTTGTTTGCATATATAATTTATCTAGAGTGTCTGATCAGCTTTGATATATGCTCTTAATGCGCTTTAGTTTTCCTGCTACACATAAGTTATGGAATCCAATAAAATTTTTGAGCTAGAGAAAGAGAGGGAGATCGATTGGTAGATATGAAAAAGTGTAGACTTGCATTGCTTTCCAGCCAATTAACTATGCTATCTATCCCCCATCCGGGGAAACTCTATGGTAGCCTTATAGAAATGGATATTTGATTAGACAACGTCCGGCGTGTGGAGCATGGAGCGATTGCAAATGCCTTCGGCTTGAGTTTTGGGTTCGCATGATTCTCTCTCTAATGTTTTCGATTTCATTTGCCTTCGGGCGTAGCGAATCGAAACGGTTTCCCTATGTCTGTATGTGTCTGACTGTCTAATGACTGCCATAGATAGGCAGAGCACAGAAACAAAGCGAACGCCGACAGGGGGAGACCTATAACCGACAACCGACAACCGTCGCTGTCGACGCCCCCATGGGCGATGCCACAATGGGCATGACTAATGCAAAATGCCTGACCATGCTCATAAACACCTCATCAGCGATCATTACGAAGCCTTCTACGAACGGAATTCGAAATAAAATAGCTGGCGGACGAGCGTCCAAATCAAAAGAGAGAAAAATGTCTCAATAAATTTGGGGCAGTCGACGCCGACGCCGACGCCAGAGTCATCAACATCACGTTGAGGCTAGTCGGGGCATAAATCTCGCAGTCGATCGCAGCTCGTTAAAAAATTAAATTAATAAAACTTAATTTGCACACAAGGCAAAAGAATTGAAGCAGTCGTCGGGCAGCACGTCCATCTTAATCTTGGAGAGAAAACCAAAAAAAAAACCCGAAAAAGACAATGGATCTCCACAGTTCAAATGACCAAATCAGCGCTCCAAATTAGCTGCCCACCAGCTGAAGATCGTTTCGGGCTGTTTACTTTTTTCTACTTGCTACCATAATACCCTATACAAATTTGTGTGACAAGGGGTATATAAGGGCAGCAGTTGCGTCGAAGCTGGCGTAGATAGAGAGCTGAAATTTGGTGTGGAGACTCTTTATATCATTTATAAAATGTTTCCAATTAAAAATTACTTAAGAAATGAAAATAGAGAAATTAATGCAAGAAACATGTTTCTTTTCCAACTACGTAGCACCTTCTAGTCGCATTAGCCGTACAGTTTGTCCCCTACTTATTTTGTATAGTTTTTGAGGGCGTTTCGCGCGTCGCAACTTATGACGGTCGCTAATGGCGCTGGCGTCGTCGTCATCGTCGTCATCGTCGTCGTCGCATCGCCGCTGATAATGATCGATTTGACGCTGTTGAATGTGTCAAAAGCAACGCCAAAACGAACAAGCGCAAAGTGACTGAGGGTCCACTCCAGCGATCATTTCTACCTACTGCCACGCCCATTTGACCGTGACAATGCGGTGGTGTAAAGCATTGACATTGGCACAGCGCTTTTAAATTTATGAACATTGCGAAAAAGTTTATCGGATCGAACAAAGGTTTGCATTCTTCATTCATCACATTTTTACAAAGAGGGTAGACCGCTTTTTACGATACTTTTTATGTGGGGTTTCTTCTGATTACCCGAAATTCCTCTTTTTATAATTTTATAAGATTTTGCGGAACTCTACACAACTCTACACTAGTCTACACTGCAGTACACTAATCTACACAACTCTTTACAACTCTACACAGCTCTACACAAGTCTATACAACTCTACACAACTCTACAAAACTCTACACAACTCTACACTACTCTACACTTCTCTATACTACTCTACACAACTCTACAAAACTACTCTACATAGATACACATTACTTTCCACTACTTTCCACTACTCTACACTAATCTACACTGCTCTACATAACTCTACACAATTCTAACCTATACAAAAATTGTTCCTTAGCTAGTCTTTATTATTGTGGAGTGTTTTTTTGAAAAGTCTCCACAAGTCTCCACAACTCTACACAACTCTCCACTACTTGGTGTTGGCTATACTTCCTGCCCGCACACCCTACCAACTAGACATCACTTCAAATTCCACTTACCCAAAGTCTCCACACAAGTCTACACAATTTTCCACTTCTCTCAACAACGCCCAACGCCGACAGCAACAAAGGCAATTTGTTTACTTGGGATGCCTGGGACACAAATCAATTACGTGCCCTCTTCAATTTCCACGGCTCACATTAATGAAAATCCAAGGAAAACTCCGACGACGCCACATGCAGCGAGAAGAAAAATGAAAATTAAAAAAAAAGAAAGAAATATACTTATTTATAAAAGAAACGAAATGAAAACTGAGACACGGTAGTTTTTTGGCTCAATTTGGGTAAAACAAATTCATTACGCAACAAAAATCGAGGCAGAAGAAGGGAAAGAGGAAGAAGAAGAAGAACAACAACAAGAAGAAGGGCAACCGCAGCGCAACGGATGCAACCCATGACAAATGAAGAGCCGCCCAGCGGGTGCGCTAAGCCAATAAAGCGAGCCACACACAATGCTAGGGCATCGATAGAGTTGCCGCCTCTCGCGAGTCTCAAGTCTCCAACGGCAACCCCAACTCCGATTCCGACTGCGACTGCGACTGCGACTTGGACTCTACTTGGGCAGGGTTTAGCGTGAAAAATGTGTGAGAAAAGCCACACAAGTTGCCGCAGTTGCCTCACTTGCCCTGCATTTCCTATCGAGAGCGGCTGGGAGTGAGCAAGAGAGCGATAGACTTTTCCGATTAAAAGGAAACCAACGGAAAACGGAAACTTTCAATGGAAAACTGTGCGTAACCGTAGACAACTTCAAAAACGCGCTTATGACGACCAAATGTTGACAAAACAAACAAATAAACAATAACTGAATGCGAGTGAGACGGCCGACGAGAAAGAGAGAGAGCGAGAGAGCAGCGCATAGGGCGCCCTATTCAAAGGAAATCCGATGCTCGAGGGCAAAACGTCAAAAGGGCCAAGCGATGCTAACAAAGTTGCGACTCGGATTACCAAAAAAGAACGAAGAAAAACCATTGAAATCGATGCCGGTACCCCCACTTCTAGTACCCTCGCCCCCCCTTCCAACGCTCTGCAGCTAAAGAGCAAATCTCTGGACGATCTCTTGCTGACATGTAAGTAACGCCTGTCATTATCCTTTTTCACTGCGTTTCCTGACCCCAGTAATTCGAGCAATGCGCATTGCAATTGCCAGAGAGACGGAGACGGAGAGGGAGGGGGGAGAGAGCGAGTCAAGTGGCTTGCAGCAGAAACACTTGACGTACATCTTGAAGGATGCAAGTGCTGGAGGCAAGTGCCGCAAGAGGTCGCCACTTGAGTGCGCAGGACATGCGATTTACATAAAACTCGCATTTGATGCCAACATGCGAGTGCATCCTGTGCTCGCTTTCTTTTGCCTGGCGCCCGGCATTAGCCTCGGCCTCAAGTGGTCACTGCTGTGAGGCTGCTCGCCCTGCCCTGCTCTGCCTCGTCTGTCCTGCCCATCCATCAGCGGCTGCAAGGACTGTTGCACTAATTGCCAAAAAGTGTTTGGGAGTTACGAGTTTGGGAAATTTGATTTTCATGTTTTGGATGCTTTGGACTCGCCCCGCAACTTACCTAAATTATTGCACTGAGGCATGTGGGCGTGGTTAGCCTTTACCTCCCCCGACATTGTCACAAAATAAAACATAACTCATCTCAATGGCAATTGCCACAAGTGGCAGCTGGCACTTGGCTGAGAGTTGCACAACTGGCAGTTGCAGCTGGCACTTGCAAAGCGCCGTTAATTGATGGCGATAATGTCGGGCACTTTCGGAGAGTGGGAGGAACCCTCTTTACCAGAGCATTACCAGCATTATCAGGTGTCGAGGGACGAGTTCGACTATCGCCATAAATGTCTAAGGCTGCGCACTTCTTTAAGATAAAAGAAAGGCGGGTTAAGTTGGGAAATCCTTGAGATATTATACCTATAATGTTTCTTGAAGGATTCTGGAGTATGTTGTGGTTATAGAAAGATATCTAGTTGGATCTAGTGCCTAGGTATGCCACTAACTATAGCAAATCCGAGTTTCAGCTAAGAAAATCCTTCGAATTCCCTTTCCTATATAAGTTTAGAAAAGGTTTTCGAAGTTTTCGGGAATTCTACAAGGATATCTAGATGCCTGAGGGAAGGAGTAACGCTACTTACTGACTCTACTCAAAGTTTCAGTTTATTAACTGAACTAACTTGTTGGATATCCCTCAACCTGGAGTACCCTGTAGAACAGTAAGTTCCTTGCTCTATCAAACTACGCAAACTTCCCAAATTCACTCGGGTACTCTCTCACTCGCAGTACTTCATAAGGTATACCCTCCTGATTGTGATTGATAGATATCTGACAATTTAGAGACTTTAATCGTCTGCGAGCTGCTCCAAACTGTTTCCGACACGAAGATCTTCCCTACGGATCAGTCAGCCGAGCCGAGAACGCATGGCGCATGCTTTCATTACATGTTCGTCAGACTTTGCCCTGGGACTTTGGACTTGTGGACCCGCCTGTGCGCCCCTGGACTTGTGGCCTGTGTGGCGTCAGCTGTCTACTGTCTGCCGACGGGAATCTGCATCCGAATCCGCATTGGAATCTGCTGCCGGGCCCCCAAATATAGATGCATTTTGAAAAGAATTTTCAGCCTATGTCAACGTCTCGACGCGACGGCATGCGTACAAAAATAGATGGAAATTCTCGCCCCCAGTTGGGGCTGTTGCCGTGTGGATGTTATTGTCCCCCTCCGTTCTCATCGCGCCCTATCTCTCTGCCTGTTGGTTTTCGCATTAAACATGTCAAACGCTCGTCTGGCTGGGCGCGTCTGCATCATCGTCGGCTGCAATTAATAAAGGTGCGACATGGCAAGCTGCCGACTTCTAGGGGGGGCAAACTGATCGTTTCACCCCACCCGCTGCACGCCCTGCCTCCCTTCGTTTTCCCCCCATAGACCATTTATGTTTCCCCTATTTGTGTCTGTGTCTGCGCTTTAAATAGATCGCCTGTTGACTCGTCTTCGCTTTGATTCGCCAGCAGCAGCCGCTTCCTGCATGTTCAGCGTCTTAAGTGGTAAGCTAAGACTCCGCTCCCCCCCTTATCCTCTCTCTCTCTGTCTATCTCTCCCATACTCACTTTCTCTCTCGCTCATCTTGTTATTTATTTGCTGCGTCTGTTTGTCATTTGAAGAGTGGAACGAACAAAAGTCGCTCGCGTCCCCATTCCGAGTGCGGCCTTTTTATGACTTTGGCTTGCAACATTTTTCACTGTTTCGGGGCTTACCTGGCTAGGGTGGGCCCTGCTGGGAGCGATTATTGATCTCTAAGCATAGATTGTAACATTTCCGTGCCTATTTTTGGGCACGCACAGATCCCACAACGCGCGTTTAGCTCGTCGATCCTCCCCCAAAAGTGAAAGAAAAGAAAACACTTCCGTTAATGCATTCGTATCACGTGCCACGTTGACAATTGTATAAATAATCGGGTTACCCTGATATCGATAAATCTGCTGGAAATGTTCTAGGGTTGTTTCTTGAGTGGGTGACCTGATATGAGGAAATTTTTGATATACGTGTATGTAATGGATTTTGAATTTCTTTGTAGTTTGCAATTGATCTAGATTACTTGGAGGTTAATTTTCGAGTTACCAAGTAGTAAGTCTCCTCATCAAGCGAAAAAAGTCATCTCACCATGCGAGGTAAGTCATCAGCGAGAAACCCCGAATTGAGTCACTTTACCAAGCAAAATAAGTTACCTAACCAAGCGAGAAAGATCACCTCAATAAGTTAAGTCACCTTACCAAGCGAACTCGGTCAAATTGTCAAGCGAAATAAGTCAACAGAGAGTAAACTCACCATGCAGAGATAGATTACTTGATTGGTTGCGAGAAAGAAGGAGTTCGATAACAAAGTCGTAAGGATCTTGACAATATGAGACTGAAAGGTTAACTAAAATTTGTAGATAACCCACTCAGTTTTCGATGGTAAGCCCTTAAAACTTTATGCACCTCCCACTAAATTCAAAGTGTGACCTTATTGCAATCATGGGCAGTAAAGTGAGTGTGGTGAATTAAGGTAAGTCAACTCCGTAAAGAAGGATGGACTAACATGCCTAAATGGACTTTCCCTAAAAGTACGCAAAACCTTTCCTATAGCCTCTCAATTCCATTCAACGCATGTTGTTCTTGAAAGAAATTTACGGTCTATACAAATAACTTTCGATATATAGGATATATACTATATACACTTCAATATATATCTATATAAATGGGTTTCCCCGGTAGATAAAGAGCATCAGATGCCGCTGTCAGCTGACAGTCGAGGCCAGATAAAATACTCGCCTACAAACGGCTTGTACCTCACCCGCCTACCTCGTGCCGCTGCCCCCCCCACTCTGATTCCGTTGTTGGTGCCGGGCTTAAACCATTTTATGCCTGCACTTGAGTGTGCCCCAATCGCAACCCCATTAAAATGTCATGGAATTTCACTTAAAATTCCTTGCAATTTTCCCATTTGGCCAAACAGCTTTTTGTTTTGTTTTTGTTTTGTCGCTGCTGCATTTGGGGGCAATATCAAGTGTGGTTGCCACCACACGGCCAGGAGTGCAAGCAGCAATGCCGGGGCACCCGGCCGGGAATTGGGGATATTTCGCTGTGTGTGTGTGGCAAAAACTTTGACTGGCATTTCTATTGCCCCAACGCATTTTCACAGCCATCGCACGTGGAAATGAAGTGCGTGTGGTTTTCGTTTAACGTTTTCCACAGTGCACAGTGTACCCCCCCTCCCCCAACCCCCTTTCCACACCCTCTTGCCTTGCCACTGAGAAATTTCAAGCCTGTTAATATGCGTAAGGCTGTTGGGTTTTCCTATTCTATCCTGGCCTGCCTGCCTGCTGAGCGTGCTCGCATTTTCCGCTTTTCCTCAGCGTTGTCGCTGTCATTGATATGGCGCTGTGTGGCCGCGACGCAGTCGTCTTTCTTGACGTTGTTGTTGTTGTTGCTTTTCCTCTTGTTGTTGTTGTTGTCGTTTTGTCGCCTGTTGTTAATTGTCATTGCGTTGCTTTAAGCTGCTCAGCGGCTGCAACGTTGACGGCAGCGGCAGCAGCTTCTGCTCACGTTGTTGTTGTTGCTGTTGTTGTTCTTGCAATTACCATTGCCATTGCCGCTGCTGCTGTTGTTGTTGCTGTCGTTGTTGTAACTGGCTGTGTTGCTATTTTCACGCGCGGTTAGCGGCTGTAATTGCATTGCCAAGTAAACGACGCACCGCATGTGAGTCGCGCTGCCAGGGTGCGTGTGTGTGTGTGTGCGTGTGTGGGTGTGTGTGTGGGTGTGTGTGTGTGCGTGTGTGCGTGTGTGTGTGGGTGTGTGTGTGCGTGTGTGTGTGTGTGTGTGCACTGCGTTGGCGTAAGTGAAATTTATTTCAACAGCCCGCCAGGCAACAGTCGGCAACAGTCGTTTCGCCACTCTCCGCGGACAGGCTCATGTGCCCGTGCACAGTGGGACGCAGTCGATGGAAAAGTGTAGCAATTAACTTTGTTGTAGTGCGCAGAAAAAACCATTCTTATACCTCTGCAAAGGGTATATAAATTAAGGGAAGAAGCTTGCAATGCATCTTAGGAGATACGTCCGACTCTAGTCTTATCCGTCTAGCTACTCCGCCTGTCCGTCCGTTCGTTTGTCCGTCTGTCTGTTACAAGGCAATCTAATGTGTCAATTGTAGAGCTTTCTTAATAAAACTTGGTACACATGCTTCCTATTCCTAAAACAAGAATATTTTATAGATTGACATTTGAATTGCAATTGATCGTGGTGCCCAAAACACTTTCTACAGATAACCCTTCTATCTGCGCTTAAGATATTGCGCTACCATAGCTGAATTCGTATGCCCAAAGAGTTCCACAACTTCTTCACTTCTCCAGGCGCCACTTTATGCCGTAGATTTTCATTTTCATTGCCTAAAGTGGCACTCGAAGTGATGATTGCCGCACCGAGCTGGATTCAGTTGAGTTCGCTGATCGATCGCTCGATCGATCTGCTGTTGATCGCTCGATCGATCTGCTGTTGATCTTGTGCAAACAATGCGGCATAGATTAAGTACTTGACACGCTTAGAAAGCCAGCGAGAATGGGCCTGCTCTTCACTTCGTATGCCTGCAGGGCTACTAACGGGATTATAATAATGCGAGATCTTTTTCGGTGGAGGTAATGAAGATTATGCATGGTGTTGCTATGGATGATATGTGCGATCTGTGCACGTGTAGAATCAATGCGAATTGCTGCGTTGCAGAGAAGAAAGCGTGAATTGTTTCGGGCCTCTTTTTGCATATCATGGCGGGGTTGAATCGTAGCTATAAAAGCTAACGTAGCGCCGAAGCAGAGCAACAGTCATCGATCGAGAATTGGTTGAAAATGATCAAAGCTCTTTGCAATTGTCTCCTGGCACTGTCGCTACTCACAGCAATTGCTGCGGCTGCCGATAAGACGCGTCTGGCGGGCATTTATGTCAAGGATGGCAATCAGAATGGACAGCTGCGCTTTCTGGCCAATGGCCTAACGGGTAACAATGCCGCTATCAATGAGTACATTACCAACAAGCAGGACATGCTGGAGCAACTGCGTCCCACGACCTCCAACAGCGGCACCGGTCTCTCCTCGGTCACCGGCACCAGCGGCAGCAACAATGCCATCTATGTGAATCTGGGCGCTGGCACCGTGAACACAGGCACTGGCTCAGTCACAAGCGCAGGAACAGGAACAAGCGCGACAGGCACCAGCACCTCCGGCACAGGCACCGGCGTCAGCAATACGCAGGCGGCCCTCAATCAGGTCATCTATGGCTCGACGCCAATTAATAGTCTGCTGCCACAGATTGTCGGTCAAGCTGTTGCCCAGCGTCGTCGTCCGGGCAATAACAATCGTCGTGTTGTCGCACAGCGTCGTCGTCCCGCCAACAACAGCAACACACGTCGTCGTCGCAAGGGCAACAAGAGGGGCAAGAACGGCAAGAAGCGGCCACAGGTGATAATGGTGCGTCCCAATCGCGGTTAGGTTGTGCCGACCATCCTCGCTCCCTTCTCTTTGGATGGGCAACTAATCTAGGCTAAAGTTTTTTTTTTTGTACTTACAAAATTTAAATTATTTATTTATTTGCACAATTTGAAAAAAAAATATACAGCAAGCAAAGTGAAAGAAGAGAAGTTTTGAGTTTATTGAATTTGGATATTTAACGAAGTTTTATTTTGTGAAACTTTCTAAAACTTTAAACTGAACAAAAAGTTGTTCTGTCTTGATTTGGCTTCCAAGCTTCATAACTTTTTTGAAAATCAATCAATTTTACTTTGGTTCAATAATGCTATCATTTTTTGTTGCCATTCTTGATTTGACATTAAGAAATTACCATTAACAAATTTTAAGCTTTTTTTATATTTTTGCAAAATTTGTAAAATTTTTTCAAAAATTTTTGTTTTCTGTTTTTGCCCTAAATTAGCAAGTGAAAATTAGTATAAAAATCTATTTTGAAATGGGTTTTCGAGTCGATTTGCGAAAAATAACAAAAATATAGCTTATTTTAATGTATTTAATGAGTAAAGGGAAAATTTTCTTAACGGACAACTCTCTTAAGCGGACACTTTTTACAGCGAATGCTTTTCCAACGTTCCAACATTCGTGTTATTGCAAAACATATATATTATATTCTCTTAGGCGCACACCTCTTTCAAACGGCCGCAAGCTAGCCTGTATTAAGTGTCCGCCTAAGAGAGTTATTGCTCTATTAACTGCAAAACATGTGCAGCAAGTTATCTACAAGCGAATTGAATGTGCCTTCTGCTGCAGATAAAAAAGTTCTGCATTCCCCGGCGTGGGATTTCCCTGACTAAGACTTGACACCTTGGCCGACCACGGGCCACGTGCCACGTGCCATGCCGTGGCAAGCTCGGCCTGTTGATTTAGTTGCTCCGGTTAGCTGCGCTGGTCAAGTGCAAGACAAACGGCCGCTGCATGTGGTGGCCAATGGCTTGATAAATGTACTCGCACCGTCCGCTCCCCGTGGGCTACTCCCCTGTGTGTTCGTGTCCGTGTGTCCGTGTGTGTGCATTATGCTGTTCATGACTGTAATGAGCCTGTAAGTGGCCCTAATCAGTGTCATAATAATAGAAATTAATCACACCCAGCGCTGTGGCAATGGCGTCCAGCTGCCACCTGCCTGACTGGCCTACCTTTCCCTTTGCTGCCCTGCCACCCACTGGCACCTGCTGCAGTTTGCTGCCGCTGGCGCTTGCTGCTGCTCAAGGCTGTTGGCATCAAGTTGAGGCGGTGTGGCGCGGTGCTTAGATTCCTGCGGTTTTGTGCAGCGTGCTGCGCATACTTTGTAAATGTTTTGTAATGATTTGATTTGAAATTCATTTGAATTATTGCTTGCTTCCGGCTTCCGGTGCCTTCGAAATACTTTCCTGTTTCAGTTAAGTTGA
Source organism: Zaprionus ghesquierei (assembly GCA_018904095.1). Classification (NCBI taxonomy): domain Eukaryota; kingdom Metazoa; phylum Arthropoda; class Insecta; order Diptera; family Drosophilidae; genus Zaprionus; species Zaprionus ghesquierei. The sequence goes on along the minus strand of JAEIGP010000394.1, from coordinate 12,902,862 downwards.
GCCACAGCCCAAGCCGGAGCACGGCAGAGCGCCACAGAGCGCCACAGGCGGTCGCACAGTTGTATGCTATGGAAAGGCCACTCTAAAGGCCACTGTGACTTGCAGCCCCCTTTCCCTTCTCTCCTCCCCCCACACTCGCCTTCGTCTTCATATGATGTACGAGCAACTAAGTTGGCCCGCTCCCCAGTTACATACGAGTATTTGCCTCTACGTCTGTCCAACTGCTCGTCATCTCTGCTCTGCCCCTCTCCCCACTCCCTGTGTGTGTTTCTCTGTGTGTGTGTGTGTGGAACAAGTCCCGGGAGTTTATTAAGTACTGCCAAGTATATGCAAGCTGCCCGGCGACTAGCGTCGACGTCGCTCGCTGCCTGTGCGGAACTTTGTTAATATGCAAGTGAATGGACATTTCCGGTAGCTAGTGAACGTGCCAGGACCAGGCCCAGGTCCGGACCCAAACGCGCGCCCCGTGTAGAGAGCTAGAGAGAGAGAGCGAGAGTCGAGAGACCAGTGCAGAGACCAGAGACTGGCACAGGCCGTAACCTCATCCCCAGCCATCCTCCTCGTGTGCCACTGCGAACCTTGCCCAGCTGAAGGGCATAAGCTTGGCCCACGGATAACACACACACACAACCACACACACAATTACACACGCACACACAGTAATAGAGAGAGAGAGAGAGAGAGCATTACACGTGGACTCATTGGATACATTCGGCTGCCCTTTCCCACTGCGAGCCTTACGCTTTGGGCCATCTGTTTGCGCCAGCTCGACTTAATGCAGCAAGAGATGATTTTGATTTGGGTTTCCTTTGGCGCATTTGACAATGCTTTGAAGAAAGTTTGGCCAAAAGTAGCTACATTTTTTAAAGGAAATGGAAAATTTGCTGGAAATCATAAAGTTAACAATTAGTGCAAAACTAAAGAGCAGAAGATGATATAAGTTTGGTAATACTTATATAGAATTATAACAGAGAACAGTTAAACTTTTAGAGTTGTCGGGAAAAGGTTGGTTTTTTTTAGAGATATTTTAAGAAAGGGGTAGAAAAAAGTTTAAGTTCTTAAAGAGAATGAGTTAACCATTCAATTGTTATTTGTAAGAGCCACATATAATATTTAATGTTTTATAAGAAATATATATATTTATTTTGTAAATTTTAATATTGATTAATAACTATTGATTAAAAATTAAAGAAATAAATTAAATTAAATTTAAAAAAAAATTAAAGAAGTAAATTAAAATATTAAGATAAATAAAATAATAGAAAATAAATAAAATATGAACTATAAAAATTTTATAAAAAATAAATATATAAAAATAAAATAAATAAAATATTAAAAAAATAAATAAAGACTATGATTATTATAGATTCTAAAGGTTATTCCTTGGATTATTTCAAACTAATTTGCTTAAGCAAAAATCTCGTGAAATATGTCAGTTCGCTTAGCCTTCCCTTACGTCTGGGTATTCGCGCTTCGTTGTCAACCTGCCGCTTTCATATTTCATACGTTTTTCTGGCTTCGCTCATGTGTAATTTTCAATTAAAATGATTTGAGCAGACAACTTTGAACGCTGGCCCGCTCGAGGCTTTTGGCCACAGAAATACTTTTGGCAAAATCATAAATCATGCAGCAGGCAGCAAGGCAGCAGTAGCAGCAGCAGCACAGCAAGACTGTGCCTGGTATGGAGGGGGAAAGAGCAGGAGGAGGTGGAGCAGGGGGACTACAGTCGAGCAGTATTGGGTCAGACATGAATCGCATTGGAAATCGACGTCAGGAGGCGGCAACACTGAAAGCGTTGACAGTGCTCGAGGGGAGGATGGGGGGATAACAGGCAACAAGGAGGGCGGTCAAGTTTCGCTTTACTTTTGAAATAGTTGCAAAGTGGAAAAGTTTGAGCCGCATGCCCCAATGCCGCCGCATCATCTGGCTCTGATGCTGGCTTCGACTTTGCTCCGCCTTCGGTATTGCCGGGAACCACCACAACTAATGGCAGTTAATGCTCGAATTTGGCATGCAGAGTGCCAAAGTCAGCATCAGCAATGGAGATGGAGTCACAGATCCCGATGTGGCTGCCCAGCAATCCTGATAGTTACCCCCCTCCCCGCTTTCGTGGTCAACGTGCGGTGGGCAACCATAATTGTAGTTTAGTTTAATAAATGGCCGCCTTTGTCATTTATCAGCCAAGCTTGAAGCGTTTCTGGGCCAACATTTCCAACTGTTCAATTGGCATTGCAAGCCAGAAAAAACGGCTAAAAAAAAATGCCAAGAAAAAAGAATCAGCTAGCATTTTCATCATTTGATTATTTTCATGTTTTTTTGTCGTTGCTTTTTTTTCTTCCTCTTTTTTTTGCCAACTTACATTTTTCATACATTTTTGCCCACTGTATGTTTGCACTGACTGCGGCTTCGCGTTTGAGTTGAGCTCGAGCTGAGCTGAGCTGAGCTGAGTCCGAGCCAAGTCGTTGCGGCAGCGTCGCGTCGCGTCGCTTTTAATTGCCGTGACGTGTTTGATTTGCTTGCTTTGCTTCTGCTTCAGCTACTGCTTTGTGGCGAGTGCGTGTCGACGGGGAGTATTGGTTCAAGCAGGCAATTTGTAACAGTGCGAGGTAGGAGATAGTTTTATATTTATTTATTTATATAATAAATTTAATTTAATTTATTTAGTCAATTTGTGTATTCAATTTAATTCTTTTTAAAAAATAATAAAAAATTAAATTTTAGAAAATAAAAAGAAATAAAACAATTAAATTACAATTTTTATAAAAGCTTTAAATTGAATTAAAATATTTGTACAATTCTTTTAAATTTAAAGCTATTTGGGATTTCTGTATATGATTAGAGCTATCCTAAGTAATCCCGCAGAAGATTGATTTTTTCTTTTTAAAAAATTTTAGTTTTTAAAAATTAAATTATATTTTATTTACCTTTTACATTTTAAGTTTCCATTATTGTCTTATTAGTTTTTTTTTTGTATTTCAGATCTTTTTGATTTTTATTTTAAGCTCGATATAACTGCAGCTAACTCTAAGATTTTCAACAACTTTTTTTAAAGTCTTCCGAAAAAGTGTTAGCATTTTTTTTTTGATAATTAATTAATTTAATAATAATTTAATTATTTTTTTACAATCTTCAGTTCTGTAAATTTTTAATCTTTAAGAAATCGATACTAAATTTGAAGCCGCCTCTCTGCGACTCATTCCCCCCCTTGTCTGTTTTGTAATCCCCTACAGGGTATTAGCTGGTGCCGTTAGAGCGTCTGTTTAACGGTTTTTCCTTTTGGCCACTTGACGTTTGATTTACTTAGTCGCCGCTTGGCCGCTTCACAAGCCAATTGTAAGCCAATTTTCGGCTTTGCGGCCTCCGCAGCCAACGCGACCTTGTCGTGAATGTTTTTTAGCGCACTTGTCCACTTTGGCTTGACTCCGCTCGCAGCGACTCGTATCGAATTGTGTGAAGTGAAGTAGAGACTAGTGTTGTAAGCTCTATGTGTGTGCGTGTGTGTGTGCGTGTGTGTGTGTGTGTGATGTGTGTGTGTTGCGTGCTGCTGTTGCTGTTGTTTACCCGCAGCGTTCATTGAATTTTTGCAGCTTCGGCTTTGTTTGTTTCTTGGCTTTTTTGGCTGCTACTCTCTGACCTGACACATTCTTGCTGATTGATTGATAAATGACTTTTAAAGTTAATTACTAAAATCAAGATATTTCTACATACTGCACTCTATATGTGTCTCTCTCTCTCTCTCTCTCTCTCTCTCTCTGTCGGCACGAGTATGTGGAGCAGCATTGCCCCCCGTTGGCCAACTGTTTGGTTTGTCTCGCCTGCTGCCAAATATCGAGATTGTTATCACGCATAGCAGGCAGATATGTATCCCCTACTTATATAGGAGACATACATATATGAAATGTCTGTCAATCAAACTTTGCAACATTGTCTGGCTGAGTATATCATCATATTGTCAGACAGTCTGTGGAATGAACTGATCTAGCCAGTCTGGGCGGAAAGAATTTAGAGTCCTGCTAGCAGCTGCATCAAATTCCTGGTATATCGTTCAGTTTGATATGAGAAAATTTAATAATGATTAATCGAACTTAAAGTGCTTGCCTGTTAATAAAGATACAAGCGAAAATTTCAACTCTAGCTGCATGATTAACTTAATTTAAATTTTAACTAGAAACGGAAGCTACAGTTAAACAGGCCTGACAGTCGGATATCCTTCGCTCAACTTTGCAGCTTTTCAATTTTGTAATGTGTGTCTAGCATATGCATGCCGATGCAGAAGGTGGTAACTTATATACTTTTGTTACGAATCAAATAGGAATATTACATTTTTGATTTCTGTAGGCAGTGGGCGTGGCATCTCAAATTTGAGATTAATTTATGATGTAGACAAAATACAGAAACCGTCATGCCAAATTTGGTGTCTCTAGCTTTTCTAATAGCTGAGATCTGTGTGTTCATACAAACGTACAGACGGACAGCCAGACGGACAAAGTATATACACGCTGTAGAGTGTGCCACTCCTCCTTCTGTCTGTTACATACATTCGCATAAAGTAAGCATATCCTTTCTGTATCATTTCCATGTTCGCGGGGTATAAATTCAGAGCAGCTGGCCCAAACCAGCATAATTCTTTAGCTAGAATTCCTCTACGTCCCTATTAGCCTGTTGCTGCTCTTTAATTTTATTGGATTAATGCGTAAGGCCAGCGCTAAAATTCCTGCACAGCCGATTTGCCTAACTACAGACGGGATTAGCTTTAAGCTGTAATTAAATTTAAATCGAATTGAATTCCTTTTGAGTTGACTAAGTGGCAAGGAGTGGGCCGGTCGCAGGAAGGTAGGAAGAGAGAGGCAGGAAGGTGGCGTTTAAGATGAGGTCGGGCAGTTTCCTGGCAACGTTCACAGCGCCAAGTTGACCTTTCCAGTAGCTCTCTCCCACTCTCATCCTCCTTCTTCGCAGACATCTTCGGCGGCGTGCGAACAATGCATTGATAAGAAATTAATTGATTGATGCCGCTGCTTACATAATTGCAACACATTGTCTCGCTGTTGGTGCGGGCGCGACACCTCCCCCCGCCTGCCTGCTGCTTGGGCTTGATGGATGATTGAAATTTGAGGCGTGCGCCAACTTCAAGTACAGTTAATTAGGCGCAATAAATGGACGAACAGCAGCGGCAGCAGCAGAAAATAATTAAATCTAATTAATTTGCAGCTGTCAAAGAGAGAAAAGCAACAGCAACAAGAACAGCAGCAGTAAAGCAGAAAAAAAATAACGGCAACAGAAAAACCCAAAATAAATCGAAAAAAAAAACAGCAAGAGCAGAGGGTGTAGGGTGGGGGGGGAGAAGCAGCGGGGCAACACGAGCTGCTGCTGCTGGCGCTTTTCAAAGGCTTGAAGCGCTCACATTCGTGCTAATTGGAGTTGCCTGAGGGGGCGGGGGACAGTGACTGGCGCTGACAAGGGTTGGGGCTAAAGTTGGCACCTCATCGATTTGTAGCCACGTCATGCAGCGTAGGTGGAGGAGGGGGGGGGGAGAGCGGGGCCTAAGCAATGCCGCCTGCAGTCACCCAAGTCAATTTGCCAATGCGCCAAATTTGTGCGTCGTAATGATCAAGCGAAAAGGCAGCGGGGTTAGTGGGGGAGAGGGGGCTGTAGGGGTAGCGCGACTGGTTGCCGAGGCGGTTAAGGGTGCCTGCCTGTCTAAGACGTGACGTAAATCAGCGTTTTAAGTGTTTTTTGAGCTGTCAACGGCAACGTGGCAACTTTGTTTGCAGCCCCCCCCCGCTGCCCCCTCTTCCCCTCTACCTCCTCTGGCAAAAAAAAAGAAAAGAAAAATGAAGCAGCAACAGCTTCAGCGAGCTACACAAATCAAGGCAGCAAATTCGATACGCAGTCACAGCGACTTGGCTATGCGCTACCTGTGAGTGAGACGTAAAGGGTTAAAGGGGATTTTTGGGGGGTTAATTTTTAGGCGGGGTCTTTGGTATTAGAATTGAATATATAAGAATACTTAAAATTTGGGTAAATATTTTTTGCGCTATTTTATTTTATTTTATAATATTTTTTTAAGAATTATTTTACCTATTTAAAAAATGTAATAAATAAAAGAAAAAAAATATTTGTGCCCAATTCAAAAAAAAAAGAATATTAAATAAAATAAAATATAATAAAATAAAATAAAAAGTGCATACAAATATTTATGTTTTTTGGTAAAAAATAAAATTTAAATTTAATATTAAATTTTTAAAATTAACTGATTAATTTTGTTAATTTATATCCAAGTTTAATATATAAAAAATAAAATGCCTTATAAAATTTCAGCAAATTTCACAGTTCAACCAGCTAGTGTGCCTGGCTCAGCTAATACCCTGTAAAAACACAATGGGCTGCAAATGGCAACGCGTTGGCACTAAGCAGCTCGGCAAAGTGTGGGACAAGTGTGAAGTCCACAACTAAGGCAACAGTTCAACATCTAAATCAAATTAATCCTTGCGAGAGAGACTTTGCCCTGCCTGCCAGACACCCCTGCCCCAGCACTGCCTCCACTCTGCTGCGCCGTCTATGTTGTAGTTTTTGTTGCTGTTGTTGGCTTGTCTTGCCTTGGCTTGGCTTGCCTCAAGTGGCAACTTGTTAAATTTACGCAAGGCTCGAGCACTGCACACGCATACACAATTAGGCAGGATACCGGGGGGCGAATTGTGCTGCGACTGGAGCAGCTGGAGCTGCTGGAGCTGGAGGGTGAGAGAAAGTTGGCTCAGTTACGCAAACAGCAAATCAAAAAACAATTTGACGCACTTTCATCATCAACAAAAGTGGGCGCCCTTCGCCCCTGTCCCTGCCCTCTGCCCCTGCGCCTCTCCCTGTTTGCCTGGGCGCGGCACCTGCTGCTGACACATTGAAACTGCCAATAAGTCTACGCCCCACTCAACTTTACATGCCTCCCTCCCTCCCACTTGTCCAACCTAGCCTAACCACGCCCCACAAGGCCTGCAGCCAGCCGCCCGCCTTGGCTGGCCAAACAAGTGCAGGCACAACAGGAGCAATAACAAATTGCAGCGCACCCTCAAAAAGCTGCCAAGTCATATGGAGCCGACTTCACAGCAGCAGCAGCAGCAGGAGACAGGACAGGCCGAGGTGACGAGAGCAGGGGGCGTAGGGAAGGCAGCATCAGCTTTCTCTTAGCGCTGCAACTTTAATGAACGCTTAAGTCTGGCCAAAGCATTTTGCATAGAACGAGGCGGGGTAGGATGAACAAGGCAGAAGGAACACACATAGTAAGGGCTGCGGCGATCAGCGCTGTGCAGCCAGTCACAGCTTATACTAGGTAGGAAGGCATGCAATAGCTTATGTGATGGGAAAGAAAAGAAAATTAAAATTAAATAATATATATCGATAACATATATCGATAGTGTATTTCGATAACATTTATCGATAATGGTAACATGCATCAATAACTTACCTCGATAATGTATATTCGATAACCTTCACCGATAATGTATAACGATAACCTAAATCGATAATGTATATCGTTAACATATATCGATAATGTATATTGATGACAGGTAGTATGCATCAATAACTTACCTTGATGATGTTTATTCAATAACCTACAACGATTTATATAACGATAACCTAAATCGATAATATATATCGATAACCTACATATAATGATAGTATATATCACAAACAAACTTCAATAATGTATTTTAATCACGTATTCAGACATCGATAATCTGGAGATTGCAATAAGTTATCGATATTAATCTGCTACTATCGATAAAAACACTCACTACTGTATATCGATAACCTACATATAATGATAGTATATATCACAAACAAACATCAATAATGTATATTAATCACGTATTTATAGACATCGATTATCTGGAGATTTTAATAAGTTATCGATATTGATCTGCTACTATCGATAAAAACACTGACTACTGTCGCAAGCACTCGCAATCCCCTACAGAGTGACCCTTTTTAAGGCATGCCCCCTATGCAACTTAAACAGCTTAAATAACTAACGACATCCCTCAAAGGATTCGCCCTCAAAGTGGGTGAATGGGGCGGAAAACTGCATCGATAGCGATTCGATATGCTGCAGCTTCGTAGTACAAGTAGCAGCACATAGATAATCGAATCACATTTCACATTTCACGTTCACGGCGCTTCACAGCGCTTCCAATCACGCTTTACGGCTTACGCAGCGTCCAGAAAATTTACCGAATCCCGTGTTGACTTTGTCTGCTGCAAAATATTTTTTTGGACCAAGCGCAGTTGTTGTTGTTGTTCACGTTGTTGTTGTTGTTGTTGTGTGTTGCTGTGTGTTTCGTATTTTTTGGGTCAAGTGTTGCCTTGGCTTGGATGATGCCGGTGCCGGAGCTGCCGGTGCTGGCGGCGCTGCTGGCGGTGCTGCTGCTGCTGACGTAGCAGAGCGCTTTTATTTTTTTGGAGTAGGAATGAAATATCAAGCAATATGTGTGTGCGCCAGCTGTGTGTGAGTGTGTGTGTGCGTGTTGTTGTTGTTTGGTAGCAGCTTTCCCTTTGCCCGAATCTTGCTGCCCGTGCTCTTTGGCTCCCGGCTTGGCTTGGCCTTTTTTGCATATCATCATCATCCAAGTAAAGTTTGCTTTTGCTTTTTGCTTGGCTCCTCCTCAGTTGCCCCTGCTCCCTCCTCCTCCTCCTTCCCCCCGCAGGTTGTTGTTTGTTCTCTTGTATTTTTGGTGTTCAAAAGCCCACACATCACTTTTACACCCGTGCCCCGTTCTAGCCCCCCCCTCCCTCTTCCCCACTGCCCCCCCTGACCAATGTGCCACGTCTTTGTGTGCTCTGCTCCCTCCTCTGGCCCCTCCGGCCTCATGCGAACGCTCTCGTACATCAACTTGAAGTTCTTGTGTTTGGGTTAAGTGAAAAGTGATTGAGCAGATTTCTGTTGCGAATCTTTGGTTTCATCTGCCTCTATCTCTCTCTCTCTTTCTCTTGGTTGAGCCCGCATGTTGTTCATTTCTGCCAGCTGCTATCGTTGCTGTTGTTGTGCGGAGCCACTTTTGATGAAGGTGGCCAAGTGTTTTACTGTGTTAATTGTTGTCTTTGCTTCGTCTTCTACTTCTTCTTCTTCTTCTGCCTTGTCTTCTGCATCTTTATCTTCGCTGTTTTTTTCTTCTGTTCTGTGTTTTGTTTCTGTGTTTCCCACTGCGAAAAGATCTGATAAAGTTGAGGCGCAAAAAAAATTGCACATAGAACAAAACAGCCGCCAGAGAAAAAGAAAGAGAGAAAGAGGGAGAAAGGGGAGAAGTAGAGGGGCATAGAGAGTCAGCTCGAGAAACAAAGAAACATGAAACTTACAAAAAAAGGCCGTACAAACAAATTTGGCCATGTTGAGTAATTGCGATGGGCTCGATTGAAGCTTCCATGTTAATGGATTCATTTCCGGCATTCTTTGGCAATATTTGCGAATGGTCGAGTTGGCTTGGGGTCACACGGAGGTCAATTGAAAGAGGGAGACAGATATAGTACTCGAGGCAGTTCAATCATCTGCATCAATCATTGCCGTTCATCAAACTCTTCTTTGTCCAGCATTCAATCAATCAGGGAGTGAGCGATTTCTATAATAATCAAGCGGTATTCCATCATTGCAAACCTAAAAACTCAATCTAATGAAGTCATCAATTTAACGTCAATCATTAAAAAGGCTTTCAATCGCTGCTTCAATCATAATCACAAATCTGTCATCAATCAACAATCTAAGTGAAATTTCGCAGCAAGTTTTTTCTTCTCCTTATCAATCTTTTTTTCAATCAATGCTTCAATCATAACCATCAATCTGCCTAAAATTGAGAATCCTTAAGCTGGAATGTTTGATTGAGCTCTACTTTCCACTATTTTAACTCTAGTAAATCAGGCTTTCTATCATCGCATCAATCAAAGCCAACAATCTGCCGTCAATCAATGATTTTAAAGCTTTCCAGTCTTGATTGCTCGTCTCAGCAAGTTTTACTGTCCACCGTTTTAACTCTACCCGAACAGACTCTCAGTTATTGCATCAATCATAGCCAACTCAAGCATTATTCAATCTGCCATCGTAACCCCAATCAATCATTGCGTAACTTCATGCCAGTTTTTCAGCAAACGTTTCATTTAGTCATCGATTTTCAATCAAGTCACCAATCTGGCGGCAATCCAGCATTCGAGTAGCTCTTAAGCTTTGATTGACCACAGCTAAGCGAGTCGTGCACTCGCAATGCATTTAGCTAATCGTGTCCAATAAAGTGTGGTAAAACAAGTTCAATTGATCTGCCGCGGGACCACACACTGGCAATGTAATTGCGCACAGGCGGCAGTGCAACATTCAATCAGCGTACATCAAAGCTTAATGAATTAATGATTGAGCGTATGCAGGCGAGATGATTTGCTATGCCGCATAGCCGCACATCAAATTCAATCAGCAGCAGCGGCAGCAGCGGCATTTGGCCAATCAATTTGATTGTTGTCGTCAAGCGATACTCGATTACCGATAGCCGATTGACGACTGCCGATTGCCGATTGCAGGGTCTCTAGCTGCGTTTTGCCTCTTTTTTTGCTGCAGCATAAATCAAAAGCGGAAATTGCCAAGCAAAAGGAGACTAGAACGCATTCGTATGCAGCGCGCTGATGAGATGACTTCATTAGCAGCTGCCCTCGTTGTTGTTGTTGTTGCTGCTGCAGCTACTGATTGTTTGCACTGGGCCCGAACTCTGTCCAGCCTGGCAAATCCAATCAAATCAGAGGCAGCGAAGGCAAAGAAAGTCTCTTCGGCCTGGGCACAATTAGTGCGCAATGCTAATGAAAGGCGCTGAAAGAGCAAATGTAACACGCGCCTGTGTGTGTGTGTGTGTGCACTTCATTAGGTACATCACGAAGGATGCTGCGACCACCAGCAACTCATAAATGCTAACCAACTCACAGATTCCCACTTCCCTCTCCGCCGGACTAGACCCGCAGCTAATTAAGTTCCATTTCATCTGGAGCCTGAGCTGGTAGCCAAGTTAATGTCTTATGGTTTATTGGTTGTATATTTATTTATTTCTTAATTCCGTGCACCCATATTTATCTTCGTTGCTTCGCTTCCCCCTCTCTTTCTTTAGCCTGTGGTATATCATTGTCGTTTGTCGTTTCGTGATAATAAAGATTTATGCGAGCAGACCTAAAACCGAAGAAAAAAAAACCCAACAAGATTCGAAAACCAAAAATTATATAAAACATATACAGCGCGCGAGTGAGTGAGATGGCAAGCTGAAAAAAAATAAAACCAGAAGCCAACGTTGCCCAGTTATCGAACTGTTTTTGGAGCCGGAGCGTCCAAAGACGAATGCATTTTTAATTAGCGGTTGCTGCGGCTCCAACAATTTTCTTCGAATAAACTTCTTGTCAATCTTTGTCAGTCTCAGCTCAGTTTCCGTTTAGGGTTTCTTCGACCAATTCAAGAAATATAAAATACAAATTTCAGTTAAATTAAAGGGCCACGAAGCGAAGCGGAAGGACCGAAAGAGATCGAGGGAGTAGGTAGAGCGAATTATGGGAGTGGCGGCGGTGGCTTCAGATCCTGAGCAAAGGAGAGCGCGTGAGCTGAGATGAAGGTGGAAGAGAAGTGAGAGAAGAAGTGGAAAGAGAGAAAGGGTATCATTGGATTACCGAAGGTGTTATACCTTTGTAGTTACTGAATTGCTTGAGAAAGAAAACAGCGAAATAAGAAATTCAACCGATAGGTTCTTTGGCAGCTATAGGATATATCGATTCGATTTTGATACAAATTTTCACAGATTTATATGGAGATGCTTAGGCATGGATAAGCAAAGTTCTATAGCGTTATCTTGAGAAATAACATAAATGAACCAATATGTTCTACGGCAGCTATGTGATATATTGCTCTGATCCATCCTGTCTTATTTACAGCATGTAGCAATCAGAAAATAATATACCAAGTTTTGTTAGGATAGCTCTAAAGCTGGGAGACTAGTTTGCGTTGTAATAGACGAACAGACGGGCGGACAGACGGACAGACGGATAGACAGACGGATGGACAGATGGATGGACAGACGGACGGACTGACGGATAGACGGACGGACGGACAGACGGACGGATAGACGGACGGATGGACAGACGGACGGATAGACGGACAGATGGACAAACAGACCCACGGACGGACAGACGGACTGACTGACGGACAGACAGACTGATGGACGGACAGACTGGCGGGCGGATGGACTGACGGACCCACAGACGGACAGAATGCTGGAGAAACGGAGAGACAGACTGACAGACAGAAGGACGAGCGGACAGACGAACATTGCTGGTTCGACTCACCCATTGATGCTGATTGCAATAATATATACTAAATAGAAGATGTCTCCTAAGTTGCTTTGCAAGCTACTGACCCAAATTAGTGTACCCTCCGCAAGGGTATAAAAACATAGATAGACAGGTAGCTAGCAAAATAATTAAGGAATTCTAGGTAAAAAGAACATCGCATTAATCTAAAATTTTCAATAATTTTTGCTCTCTCTCTCTCTCTCTGTTGCCTTGACTCGCTGCGGCTTTGGCATTATTGGCTTACGTAATAAATTAACGTAAGCTGGCAAAATCGTAGCCGATATTCTGTGCCGCGGCGATAACGTCGCATCGGGCTCTGCTTAGAGAGTGCGTTAATCCTCCGTTGGGTTAGTCGTAATAATAATCATGCCATAAATTGTTCTTATCAATTGGTGAATACATTACCAATGCCAGTGCCATATCTGGTATTCTATTTTTTTTGCATATTTCTTGTTTTTTATTTCAAGGCATATCTTTTTAATGCGTTTCTCAGCCATTCTTATCGAGTGGGTAGGGTAGAAAAGCAAGTGGAAATCTGGTTTGAAAAGTCGATAGATATGAAGGAACATGTTTGCGGCGTGGCTTACTTTACTAGCTTACAGGGCATGCACGCATTGCAGTTACTTACTCTACTCTCTCTCTCTCTGCAGGGTATCTGCAAGTTGGTATCAATAATTCGCAGGCCTAACCCTTTGGAGAGCATATTAAATTGGAATTTCTATCGAGAATTCTTTCAAATGTTGTTGCTGCACTGCAGTAGGCCGTAAATTTATGTTGCATTAATTTATTGCATTGTTTTTTTCTGCCTGGCAAGACAGAGACAGCAAGAGACAGGGCGAGAGTGAGAGGGAGAGCGAGAGCAATTGTAGTTGAAACGTTTGGCAAAAATTGAAAACAACTGAAAGGGAGCGCGCTGGCAATGGAAGGGAGTGACTGTTGGGGACGTTGGAGACTGACTTCGAGGGTCTTCAAGGTTCTCTCTCGTTGCACATTAAGTTGTCTGGCCTCGTGTTGTTGCCGTTGTTGTTGTTGTTGTTGTTGTTGTAGCTGTTGCTGTTGTGGCAGCTGGCTTGCTGTGGGGCGCTTATCTGCATGCGGCGCAATTATTTCAGCTTGTCACACGTCTGCAAAAGTACTGCGTGCGCGCAGCGGGTTGCAAAGAGAGAGAGACGGGGAGAGAGGGAGAGGGGGAGCGCAATAGACTGTGCCACAGCGCGCTGCCTTTGCTGAACTTTACAAATTGAAATTAATTACTTTGTGCCATTGTCCAGCACAGCGCCCCCTGCCGGCCGTGGGCAGAAAGCAGGACGGGAATTAGTTGCCTTTGGGCACAGCAACCGCAGCAGCAGCACCGACCAAGCCATATCAAGCGTGCCAGGCAGCGCGGCCCACATGCCACGCCCCCCAACTACGCCAGTTTATTTGTTTGTTTGTTTCGCTTTGCTGTTGTTGTTGCGCATTGCGGCCACGCCTCCTTGCGGGCAGCCCACACACACCCTCTCTCTCTCTCTCTCTCGCATTGCATTTGGTGTGCTCCACATGCATTTGTCATATTTGCCCCCTCCCCCACCCACTTCAGTTCTCCCTTTGCGCGCTCCATTTAGTTTTGTGTTTCTTGTCTAACATCAGTTTTTTGACCGCTCACCGTGCTGCAACGTAGCCACGCCCCCCCGCCTGCCTCGCCTCATACGCTCCTCTGCTCCTTGCCGAGTTGGCCAACCTTCTTGCTACATTGCGCTGCAGTTGTTGTTTTTGTTTATTTCGCTGTGCAAGTTTTGCAAATTTTGCCAATTTTCGGGAACTAAACAACGCACCCCCTCTCCCCCTCTCCCCCCTCCCCCCTCTTCGACCCCCCTTGCTGTCGCTGTCACTGGTTACAAGTGTGCGCGCTGCTTAGTTTTTTGCTAAATACAATGGAAATTGCTGGACCGCGGCTCCTGTTCGCCACGCCCTTTCGCCCCCTACATCGCCTGCTATTCCCTGGCCACCCCCCCCCCCTCTCTCTTGCCGTGTTGGTCGACGCCTCTGCTGTCACTTTTTCATTGCATTTTGTTAGTTTGCCATTGCGTTGGCAAAGTTCTTTGTCATGTTTGCTGTTTGCCTTGCCTTGTTGCGCATACGCCGCGTTCGCCAGCGTTTTTACTCCGCTCTCCCTCTCTCTCACTCTCTCTTGCTGCAGCTATCTCTGTCTCTTGTTGCCTGTCGCCTGTTGCAGACGAAATGTTTTCATTAGCGCCGGCTTAATGGACTCCAACAAGCAGGCCGCGCCATTCGCTTCCAACTGAATGTTTTCGCATTGCCATCGATGCGCAATATGCAATTCTTTAGGAGAAGAAAAATTGTGGAAAATATTGCAAAAATGTTAAAATATTCCATTTTTTAGTGGCTTTTATTAAAGAAGTGTGTGTAATTTTTTTCAAATTTTTTAAGCAAGGTAAAGCATGCTAAACGGAGCAATTGATAAGGGAAGAGCTTAAAGGTTTTCTTGCTTTAATTACTCTATATATTCATTACAAAAATATTATAGAAAATATATTTATGATATTTTTTACCTTAATTACCAAAAGAGTCAGAATACATATCTAGTTAATAAACTTAAAATATTTAATACATTTTTACATATTTTTTTAAAATTTTTCTGCAAGTAAGCAAATTTTCTTTCATAACTTTCAGCAAGTTGCCCACCTTTAAACGCGTTTTTCAAAGTTTTAAACTACATAAAAAATTCTTTAAAAAATGTTTAAAATACTTCCATTAAATTTTATTCTATATCTTAAAGAGTCAGCATATATATGTATCTAGTTAATAAACTTAATAAATTTTTAAATTTTTTTTTTTACATTTTTCTGCAAGTTAACAAATTTTCTTTCATAACTTTCAGTAAGTTGCAGCAACCTTTGAAGAAGCTTCTTAAAGTTTTAAAGTGCAGAAAAAATATTTAAAAAATATTTTAAAATATTTCTAACAAATCGAAATCTATAGCTTCAATATATAAATGTAATTCAGTTATTCAATATAAATTTGTTTCAAAAGAAATGAAGTTATGGCAATGTGGGCCAAAAAAGCGTGTTCCAAACTAATAAGTTGCTGCACTGAAATTTATCATAAGCCAACTAGAAAGATGTAGTGCAGTGTGTCAGTGTGTGGGTGTGTGGCATGTGCGTGTGCGTGTGTGTGTGTGCGTTGTACTTGCTGCAACTTCTTCAATTTCATTCCGAGAGAACGCACATAAATTGCTTTTGTTGTTGCAGCTAAACATAAGTTATGTGTGTGTGTGAGAGGGAAACTTACGCAGCCTCATGAATATGAACAAGAGCAGGGCATGCATGTGTGTGTGTGTGTGTGTGTGTGTGTGTGTGTGTCTGTGTGTGTTTGTGTGGGTGTCATAAGGCAGCCAACTGTTGCATGTCGCCAGCTGAAATATCGCGCATAATTGCTGCATATTTCTCAGCTGCTTGCCGCTCCCTCGCCCTCTCCCACTCCATCTCTCTCTCTCTCTGTCTCTGTCTCTGTCTCTGTGTGTGTGGGCCATTTGTCAGGCTGTTTTACAACACTTTTTCTAGGTCTGCTGCCAGTTCGTCAGCCAGTCAGCTAGTCAGTCCAACAGTCAGTTAGTTAGTCGCTGCCAAGTCAGGCAGCTGCTGTCGATGGCGCCCAACGGGGGCAGCAACAATTTTCCCATCCGCAAGCTGCTTTCTTTGTCAGTTTGTTGTTGTTGTTGTTGTTGCTGTCTAGTAGAATAAGTTATCCGCATGCGGAAAATACTTTGGTGCTCAGCACGTTGATTGGCATTGTTGATTTGCAAACAGCTGATTAAGAGTGGCCTAAACGCTTGCGTAATCGCAGCCCAAATACAGCAGGGGGAGGCAGACAGAGACAGAGAGAGAGGGAGAGAACTAAGCCAAGTGGCAGCGCGTCAAGCGGCAAATTACAGCCTGGCCAAGGCATTTGCGAAACGCTGCTGCCGCTGCCACTGCCGCTGTCACAGTCGCCGTCGACGTTGATGGCGTTCGCTGCTTGCGCAAGCGCTGCGAAAATTGCAGGTGGGCAAATGCAAATTGAAATCATTATTAATTATAGCAGTCAGCTTCCGTCCTAGACCCCAAAAACGGCCCCCACCGCCGCCGCTGATGTCGACTCCAATCAGATTAGCGCCACAAGATGCCAAAACAAAAGCCTCAAGCAGCAGCAAGTCAGTTCTGTAGGAAAGGAGAGGGCCAGGTGAGGAGGGAAGGGAGCGGGAAATGACTTGGATGAAGAATCTGGGAAATGTTCGCAATTTAAGCGACTTAACCAACTTCATTGTACGTACAATTCTGTGAGAAAATTGCGTAAATCAGAGGTTAAGCCCCCCCACCTCCCTCCTTTCCTTCCCATGCAGCAAACTTGATAGAACTTGTTGTTGTTGTTGTTCTCTAGCCGCAGCTAAAAGCGAGCGTGAGCTTTGGGAAACTGCCACAATGAGTGGAGAGGGCATTATTATCAACTATAATGCAGACGAGTCTTTAAATGGGGGGTATCTAGTTTGACTAAAGATTGTGCATTTCTAGGTGAGCTTTTGTCTTACTGACCTTGCCAAGTGTTTGGCTTAGGGAAGTGGAAATAGATCAACGAAATAAGGCATACTATACAATTATATATAATGTACTTTAGATATACTATGAAATTGTATAGAAAAAATTCTGAAGGAGAAGTCAGGTAAAGACACTTTAAGCAGCATATAGCATATATATATATTCGTGTTCAATCAAAGGATTCTAGAGAAAGATAAGAAGAATTCTCTTTAATATGCTACATAGTATGGTATATGCTCCAGTTCAAAGAATCCTTATGTGCACTACACATTTATATATAAATATATGCATATAGCATACGTGTATATATATTCGTGTTCAATCAAAAGATTTCAGAGAAAGATAAAAAGATTTCTCTTTAATATGCTACATAGTACGGTATATGTTCCAGTTCAAAGAGAATCCTAACTACAAATTTATATATAAATATATGTATATATATTCATGATCAGTCAAGTAAATCTTGCAATTTCGGCCATTTTTTACCTTCTTCAAAAAAATCATAAGAGAGCGTTGCTTGCTCTGCAAATATATATCATATATATTCATGAACAGTTAGGTACACTCTGCTCATATTTATAGCCCCAAAGTGTTGCTGATCTTAGCTGGAATCAAGACTATAGCGAAGAAAATATGGCCCAATTTCAATTGAAACTTAATTTTATGCCTTTCGATTGTTCTTCTTCGCTGCCAAGCTACCCTATGCAGACTAGCTGTTGCTGCGCACTTGCAGGGTATTTGCAGGCCAAGCAAATCACAGCTCATTGCTGTTCGCCAAATTGGAGGTAGGCAACGTTTTGCTCGCTGCTAGGGTTTGCTTTGGCTGCGGCTGCGGCTGCTTATTAGCTGCCGTTGCTGCCGCTGCTGCCGTTGCTGCTGTGTTTATTTGTGGCACGACCAACTGTTGCAACAGTTGTTGCAGCCAACAATCACCACCAAATTGACAACAATAAAGACGCTGTTGCAGTTGCAGTTGCAGTTGCAGTGGAGGCGCGTGCAGCACCTGTCAACAGGAACAGGAACGTGAACGTGAACGCGGCTACGTGAATGCGGCTGCACGCAACGCTCGTTTGCATACTACGTGGCATCCCGCGCTGGACATGCTAATTTTCAATTGGTCACTCCACAACGACGACGGCGACGGAGACGATGGCAACGTTGGCGATGGCGAATCCGTGGGCGCATTCGAGATTAAGTTGCCGCCTGCCGCCGACTGCTGCAGTTGCTGCCGTGGCTGTTGCTGCCTTTGTTGGCAATTACTAAGCAACAACAACAAGAACAACAATGTGCGCGCCACACGGCACACGGTAGCTGCGCGCCACACGGCACAATAACAACAATTTGCAGCAGCTCGCAGGCAGCAATGGAGGCAGCAGCTCGGGAATGTGCACAGCCGCCTTGGCAATTTCATTATAATGATAATGATAATGATGATGATGATGATGGCGATGGCGATGGCGCTGACGCTACCAATGACGATGGGGCAATCGGCCCCGCGGCCCCGCTGCCCCCGGCGGATTCGACTCCGATGCTTATCCGTTTTTAGAATATCAATTAAAAGTCATTTCGCTTGGCTTGCACGTCCGCACTTTGTTTGCTCTCTCGCTCCACTCACCCAGTTACAGTTACCCCTTTCCACCTGTGATTTTTGACTACCCCTGCCCCTTTCCCCTAAGTGTGAAACAGTTCAAGTACTTTTTAATTTGAGCTCGTTTTAATTGTGAGAACTCAATTCCATTTGTGTCCAAAAAAAAGGTAGCACCACAAATCTTCGGCCAATCTGAATCACATTAAAGCCTCCACTTGATGCGGGAAAAACTTGCGCAGCTACATAAAGTTTTTCCTCTTAGTTAGCTTAGTTTTCGACTTTTCAACTGCGCATTACCGCCTCACTTAGTCGGAATTACATTTGATGAGTCTTTTCACTTGGCATTTTCTCCAATTAGTCGCTCAGAGTTTTGTTTTATTTAATGCTTTATATGAGTTTTGGTGGCACTTGAGACTGGAAGTTTAGTGTGGAGATGAGCTGGGAAAATTATTTTGATAAATGAAAGCAGGGAGGAATAACTAAATAAGTTAGTTTTATTATGCACAAAAAGATTTTAGTTCGAGAAGAATTGCTTAGCATAAATTTCACTTTAGTTTCAATTTGTAATATGTAATAATAAATATTTAATTCAAGAAATTGATAATTAATAATTGTATTAATTAAATAGAATAATTGTAATAAAAGAAATAGAATAATTAAAATAGAATATTATTTCCTTTACTTGCTTTCATTTTTTTTAATTTTTTAAGTATTTTAGTATTTTAAAAAAATATTTTATAAATTAAATTTCGCTCTTTGAAAATTTGTGTGATTTAAGTTGACATTCAGTAAATAATTAAGACTGGGAGAAGTGAGCTCAGAAAAGTTCAGCAATAAAATAAATAAATAAATAAAGGTAAAAAAAAAATTTGATTGTTTTAAAATTAAATAATAAAAACACTGTAAAACCAAAATAATTAAAACCTAAAATTAATTGGCGTAACTATAAAATTGATGCCTTTTTTAGTCTAAAATAATTCCCAAAGAAATAGCAAAAAATTAAATGAAAATCGTTCAAATTTTAACTTCAAGCTAAAATTATTTATATTATATATATAAATAATTAACTTATATAACATATTTTATTATATACATATAAGCTCATATTCTTATGTCTCTTATATAATATAAACTACCTTATATAGTGCCCAAAAACTTATCACGCTCCTTAGCACCTACCAATTAATTCCCACAAATAAGTAATATCTTGAGATCTGCAGCATTTTTTGGCTACTGCTTCGCAAACACCTGAAGTTTGCCACGCCCTCGCGAAGGCGGCCTGCCCTCCCAGCGTGCATGTTGCACAAGCGGCTGCCGCTTTTTATGATCTTCATTAATTGAGTTTTTATCGGTTGCGGATTATGTCAGATGCCCGTGTAAGGCGCGCATTGGTTTCCTGCTCAGGGATCTCTCTCTCACTCTCTGGGGATTCGGCAATGCGACGGCGGCGCCTGATAACTCTGGGCAGCAGCTCGAGCAGCCCGAGCAGCTCAGGCTCTTAATTGATGCGCCAGTTAATTAATTGTAACAAGTCCGGCGCAGTACAAAACACCGCAAATGATACGAGCCATTTATGGCAGATGCGAGATACGACGCGATGCGAGTTGAGTTCAGCTAAAATCGACCTCATAAGCACAGCCAGCTACGTTAACTGCCCAAGAAAGGGGGAAGGGAGAGGAGGGGAGGGGAAAAGACGCAACACAACAACAGAAACTAAATCATTGAAGACAGCAGCAGCAGCAGCAGCCGCGTGATCTGCAGTTGGGGGAACTCGAAACTGGACCTGAACCAGAATCAGAACCCAAACCCGAATCCGAATCCGTACCCGAAGTCGCAGCTGTAGCTGAAACTGGACGCGGCACTTGCACTTGCAGCGTAGACTGGCAACTGGGGAGCAAGTTACTGGGTACTGCATAGGTTGGGGCAGCTGGGGGAAGGTAGAAACGGCGTGTTGATGCCACTTGAATGAGCAAACATTGCAGGCAAAGCGAGGCAAGGCAGGGCTAAGAAAAAAGAGTTGAGGAAATGAGGAAGAGTGCAAGGCGCAGAGTTAATGCGCTGCCTGATGGGGAAAAACAAATAAAAAAATATATAAAAATATAAAATACTAAAAATATAATATATTTTATATTTTATATATTTTATTTATTTGTTTTATCTATTTATTGCATTTATTTAATTTATTAGGTTAAATTATTATTTTATTTATTTGTTTAATTTATTTATTTTTTTTTAGATATTTTGTTCATTTTTTCTTACCAACTTTTTTCATAATTAATTATATCTATTTAATTATTTTATTTTATTTAACCTCATCTATGAACAGTCGGCTTTATGCTTACTAAATATAATTTTTACAAACAAAATAAAAATAAAAAAAAAAAATATTAAAATATTATATTTAATAAAAATTTAAAGCTAAAGAGTTAAGTAATTTTATTAAATAAATTAAATAAATATTTAATATAATTTGAATTTAGTTGAATTTTAAATTCATTTTAATAAATTACATATTAAATTTATATAGAAATTAAAAAAAAAATTTTTCTTATAAATGAAATGCACAAAAAAATAACAAAAATTTTTTAGTTCTTTATAGAATGTGTGGCACAGGGCACTGCCCAGGCCATGTACTCTGTGGCAAGGTCATTAAAAAAGCTGTGCGAGCGGCGGCAGCGCAAGAACGAAGGCAAAAAACTAAAGACTTAAGGCACAAACCTGCGCTGGCCGAGCTGCAGCAGAGCGCGCGCGCGTGTGTGTGTGTGCGTGTGTGTGTATGTGTGCGAGTGTCTGTTTAGGCCCGGTTTAGAATCAGCGCTCGTTGGCCAACGTTGGCAGACATTCCGATGCAGCAGGTGTTTAGCATAAGTAATTGAAATTCTACACACAATCACGGAGACGGCAGCAGCAGCGACTGAGGCAGCGGCAGCGCAACTCGACGTGGCATGAAAATCAGAGACGCAACAACTTTGGGTGCAACAACAGCGGCAGCGGCAGCAGCAGCAAATTAAATGAAGCAACTTGAAATTGCAAAAGCAAACTCAAGTTGAAACTGCGCAGGGGCAGGTGGGAGGGGGCAGGGGCAGGTGCAAGGGTGCCTGCAACTTGTTGAGACGAACGTGAAATTAACTTGCAACATGAGGCTAAAATCATTTGAAATTAAATTGCCCCAGCCAACGCCTCAATCGGTTACAGCGCATCTCGCGCCCCTGCGAAACGGTTATCGATTAACGATGCAGCCAACAAACGAAGGTCGCTGTCGCCGTCGCCGTCGCCGTCGCTGTCGATCTCTGGCGGGCGCAACATCATTATTTATTATTATTAATATCGATTTACATAAGCGCTGAAAATGCGAGCAAAACTTCACACAAATCAGAAGCTTATTGCGGCCGTTTAGCTGCGTTCCATTATGATTTTCAGGAGGGGGGGGAAGCCTCATCGAAAACTGGAAATGGAAATGGAATTGAAACGCAGACGCCAGGCAGGCGTCGCTTAGTAACCTCCCCCCCCCCCGCTCCCTGCTACAGTTGTCGCGCTCAATTTTGCATTTGTGCGCCATAAGTTTTCTCGTAATTTATGTTAATTTTTCACTTTGGTTTAGCATACAAAAAAAATCGAAACGAAACGCCTAAACAGTTGCCAGAGAGTCGCGCCAGTTCGAGCCGCTATGCAATAAGGCGACTGCGAATGCATATCAACAACATGCAGTGGCGTAGACGAAAGGGGGCCCCTCTAGCTCAGTCACTCCCCTCCGCTCAGCCAGCTGCAAGCTGCTTTGCATAGTGAGTTCACCTGACCCCCCTTTGGGCTACGCCACTGGCATTTCAAAATGAAAAATTACATATGATTTCAGCTGCCTGAAAAACCAAAAAAAAAACAAGACGCCAAGCAACGCCCACACGACACGTTACGAAAATCAACTCGAATCGCAACGTAACGAAACGATTCGAAACGATTTGAGCTGAAAATGAAATGAAAATTGGGGAAAAATCGCCGTTCGCTGCTGTGCGGTCAGTTTGGCATTGAGGCAGCAGCAACAACAACAAAAGGTCAGCAGCGGTGGCAACTCTGGCGCGAATCTAGAAAAACCTGTAAAGAAACGTTTGCCCCGCGGTGCAGCGACTCTGCGTCGCCATCGCATTTTATTTTATTTATTTATGTTTTATTAGGTTTTTTTCTTGTTTTTTATTCTGCATTTAATTAGAGCAAGCAAATCGTTCTGTTTGCCAGTGGCGTGCGTTGAGGGGGCAACATAGAGTCTCTCTCTCTTTCTGTCTTTGCTACTCCCTTGTCATTTATTGCGCCAAAGTGAGCCATTTCTCTTAGTTCGCTTTGATTGTGCAGCTATCTGTCCGTCTGTCTGTCCGTCTGTCTGTGCCCCCTCATTAGGCTCAAGTGAGTTTGTGCTCCATGTGTGACCTTTTCTTGTTTTGATTACCGTTTTTTCGGCTGCTTGTCCCTTTTTTTTCCCCCCCATCCCCGTTCCTTTGCCTTGCCTTTGCCAGAGAATTGCATGAATCACAATTTAAAATGATTCGCATTCACATTCACATTGGCCGTAAAGCAGCAACCTTTTGAGAGGTAGGGTAGCAACGTGTGTGGGGTATGCACGACCGCGAGAGAAAGAGAGTGAGAGAGAAAAAGAGAGAGAGAGAAGGAGAGCTGAAAATGTGAAGGAAAAGCTTGCTTTAGCTCACCCTTGCAGTTACTCCAAGCATAAACAAATGTTGAATGGCTGAAGATGGTAATCGATAGCTTCTATGACAGCTATACGATATATCGCTTCAAATTCGATCAAACTTTGACAGCCTTTAAAGAACATACATAGACATATATCGGGAAAGTTTCATGGCAATATCTTGAGAAATGATAAAAATCGGCCGATAGGTTTTGTGGCAATACGATATATCGGTCTGACTTTGATATAATTTGCACAGCTTTAAATAGACATACTAAGGCGTACATAAATTGCGAAAGTTTCTTGGCAATATCTTTGAAAATGACAAAAAACGGCCGATAGGTTCTATGGTAGCTATACGATATATCGCTTCAAATTCGATCAAACTTTGACAGCCTTTAAAGGGAATACTTAGACATATAACGGGAAAGTTTCCTAGCAAAATCTTAAAAAATAACAAAAATCGGCCGATAGTTTCTATGGTAGCTATACGATATATCGGTCCAATTTCAACAAAATTTGTACAGCTTTTAAAGAACATACATAGACATATATCGACAAAGTTTCATGGCAATATCTTGAAAAATGTCAAAAATCGGCCTATAGCTTCTATGGCAGCTATACGATATATCGGTCCGACTTTGATCAAATTTGCACAGCTTTGAATGGACATACCAAGGCATAGATTGCGAAAGTTTCTTAGCAATATCTTAGAAAATAACAAAAATTGACCGATAGTTTCTATGGTAGCTATACGATATATCGGTGCGATCCGGCTCGTTCCAACTTATTTACAGCGTGCAGCAATGAGAAGCATGCATACCAAGTTTCATCGAGATAGCTCTAAAACTGCGAGACTAGTTTGCGTTGTAACAGACAGACGGACAGGCAGACGGACAAACGTATTTCCTAGTTCGACGTGCCCAGCAATGCTTCTTCAGAATATATAGTTAATAGAGACTTTAGACTTTAGCGTGCCTTATTTGATGTCAGTTCCTTCGCCTAGTCGTACATACCCCACACACTTACGCACTCTCCTCTCATCTTCGATGACTCAACAGAAAAATGAAACGAGCAAAAATGTTGCCTCGTACATTTTGTAGGCATTTTCATTAGGCAGCCATCGATGATGGCAATCAGTTGTCGGCCCTGGGTCATTCGGCCGCAACAGGATAAGGGCCACGGGGCCGACTTCCGTTCCGTTTCGTATCGTACGGTTCCTTTTTTTTTTTTTTGGCGTATTCCAATGATAAACTCGTAATGATATTCCCGTTGCACGCGTTATTGTTGTCCTTCTGCTTGCCCTTCCTCCTGCCGGCTGCCTGCCTATGGCTCACTTAATGCCGGACGTGTTCGTGATCTCGCAACAGGAACAGGCAGCAGGCAGCGCATTGTTGTGTGCTCTCCTTTGGCGTGATAAATGTAGCGTCATGCCCGAATTGGAAGCAAGTCAAAAGTCGAAGGTCGCCAAGGTAGGGGAGAATTGTGAAATTTGCCTGCTTGTTAATGGAATTTGCCCATTGTTGTTGAAGCGAACTGAGCATAATGTGGAACTAGTTGAACTGCTTTACAATCGTGTTGAAAACTCTTTGCAATGCAACTGATATAGAAACTACTGCCGCGACTTTGTGTTCTCTCTGGATTTATTTATGATGCGCTGCAACTGTGCGTGTGTGTGTGTGTGTGTTTTGTCTATTTCTGTCACACAACTAAAGTAAAATTTAGTAACTGCACAGAGAGAGAGAGAGAGGAGGGAGGAGGGAGAGGGAGGCAGCGACACTGGAAATCCCCCTATGACCCTAGGTAGTTGTAACTCACCAATTTCTATTTGTCCTTTCACTCTCTCTCTCTCTCTCACCCCCGCGTTGTTTCATTTATCCAGCCATAAATAAATATCTCTCTCCCCCTTCCCCTCACCCCGTGTACTATGGCATGGCGTAAATACTAACCTCTGGCATTAGTTTCGATTCCCCCTCATCGTTCCTGCCGTTGACAGCGCCGCGCCAGAGTTAAGCCAAAAAAAAAAAGAAGAATGAATGAAACGCATAAAATTTGAAACGCGTTGCCATTTGCAAGCGTATTTGCCGTTAGTCCGCCCTACGCTCTGTTATGCCGTTAGTTCAGGGCGCAGCTCCGTTGTTCCGTTGTTACAGTTATTTCAGTTGTGCGCGACTTAAAGCCTCCTACCCAAAAATGCTGCTACATTTCGCTTGTTTGGCCAATCAATTAGGATATTAGAGGGGAAGAGAGAGAGGGGGAGAGAGAGAGAGGGGTAGAGTGTGTGTGCTGCAGTGGCAAATGTCATGGGGCGAGGAATTCAATTCTATATGCCACAAGGTGTTGCAGGGTTGTCCCTCTAGGGCCGTCCCCTCCTCTCCCTCTCTCTCTCCCCCTCGCTGTCTCTTTGAGTGACATATTTAGTTTTCTTTGCTGGTCATTTGCGGCTTTTTGTTTGCCTTTCTTGTTGGTTTTCATTTCGTTTTTTCTTTCTTTTTTTTTTGTTTCTCTTTCTGGGCCAAATTGATATGCTAAGTAGCTCGGCTTGGGTTGTTTCGGTTGGGTCATATAAATTAGCTACCCGAGTTACCTGCAACGCTCTGCTTGTGCTGCTTTATCCCATTTCCATTTCGATCCTAATTATCACAGCTCTTTATCGCCAGAGACGGACGGGACGTAGCTAATTTGGAAATGAATGCCCAAAGGAGGCCGCATTTCCGTTCCTTTGCTGCACATCGATTGCGCATTAGAATCCCCCAAGCTGCTCCAATTCCCGATTACCTTTATGTTGTTGTATTACAGGCAGGCAGGGGGGCTGTGGGCGTGGCCGTGTTGATAAACCGCAGCGACAAAGGCAGCGACAGCAATGAAAACGCGTGGGTAATAAATAAAAATTGTTTTTAAACAACTTAATCGAATTTGTGTTTTCTGATTGACTTTGCCTCGTCTGTCTGGCTTTCTTTCCGCTCGCGAGAGTTGCTCGTACACTTTGCCTGTGCTTAGCACTAATGCTGCTGCAACTCTGGTGGCAACCCTCGCTGTAGCTATCTCAATGTTTGGCCCTTTTTGCCCTTTGACTTTCACATAAAAAAAGCAGACGCTGCAAGCTGCCAGGGGCGGGTGCAGGGAGGGGGTAGGGGTGGAGGGGGAGTTGACAGTGCGAGGGTCGTTAAGTCGGTTTGGACGGGGGGCGGGGCGGGTGTACAGTTCCGTGTAGGTGCTGCCAAATGCGTTTTTGTTGTTGCTACAAACAATTTTTATGACGCAAGTGCTCGTAAAAATGCGTAGCTCGCGTTGTTGTTGTCGTTGTTGTTGTTGCTGCCTCTGTTGTCATTTGTCGCCTGGCATTGTCCTTGTGACTTGTGGGCAACAAAAAATTTGGTTAACACATTTTCGTCTAATGGAGTAGCGTGTGTGTGTGTGTTGTCGCTTCACGAGCTTCATAAACTGACAGCGTCGCTTGCCACGCCCTCCCTCCCCCTGCCTCCGCCCCTGCCTGACAGACAACATGCCACATGCAGCACCCACACAATGCGTTGCCTCTTTGCATTCCAATTTCTGATTTCGCTCTCTCTCACTCTCTCTTTGTCAGTTTGAGTGTTCTGTCTCCCTCTCCCTCTCCAGCCTCTTGCCTATCTCTGTCTGTGCGCATTGCCAGACTTGGCAAAACTTTGCTGACCACCAAATGACTTGGCCAAGTGAAAGTTGAAACAACAAACATGACAACAACAACAACAACTTTTTTAACAAGCATAACAAACTGAGCACCAAGATTACACGTGTTCGTCTTGCCGTTGTTGTTGTTGTTGTTGTTTGCCTCCTTTAAAAATCTGTTTACTGCGCCTTCCTCTCTCTCTCCGCCTCCTCCTTCCCCCCTCCCCTTTGCGGCTGTGGAATGCCAGCAATGTTAACAATGTTAATAATGTGCACAATGTTTTTTTGGGCTCTTTACAACACACAAACTTACAACAGCAACAACAACAACAACAACAACAACAACTCGCCTAACTACACACAACAACAACAACAGCAACAACAACAGGGACAGCAGCTCTAATTGATTGCCGAAGATTGTTAATGGTTGCTAACTAATTCGTGTTGGCCTGGCCTAGCCTGGCTGCAGCCGTAGAAACCGAACTTGATATCAAATATTGCTTTCGTTTCCAAGAGCAACACTCGCTGGCGTTGTAAACACGCCTTTAACAGCAATTTAAAGTTTGTATTTTTATTTTGATTTTATTTTTTCAGATTTTGGGAATTCCAAAATGATCTCAAGCCGCCGCTGAAACTCTTTGGGTGAATCAACATTTTGCATATATTTTATGAGCCGCTTTAAAAGCTAAGAGGCGAAACGTGTTCTATATTCACTTAATTTCTTCGCTTTATACAATCCCAAAATTGTACAGGGAAATATCAATAAATTTCAAAAAGAATTGCAGTTTGATATAGCTAGGACTTAAGTGAGGTATAGCTAAAATTTCGGGTTTGTAGTGTGAATAGGTTATGAGTTCGCTGAAATTGGAATTGGATCGACTCTTAAATTTCAGTTTTCCTTTAAAAAAATATTATTAAATTTTTAACTTTATTTATTTATTTACAATCGACTTCAGATCAGTCAATAAAAATTTTATAAAAATTTTCAAAATTTATTTATTGTCTTAAAATATTTTTGAAATTAATTAATTAATTTTAACAAGTTTGCTGACAACTCTAATTAGCTTGTGGTTTACGAATAAACTTTCCCCCCACATTATGCTAACAAAACTATACTACCCCTTCCTCTAGCTAACAGCCAAGCAGGGTATACGTATAGTACGTATAGTTAGAATTTTGGGTTTGTAGTGTGTATGGGTTATGGGTTCGCTGAGATTGGAACTAGTTCATATTATTAAAAATTCTATTCTATTATTATAGATATATTATTTCTTATCTATTGTTTTTAAAAAAGAAAACTTAAGAAAATAATAATTGTTTTAAGATTGGTTTTAGGATTGGTTTTAAGATTGGTCATACAAAATTTTATAATAATTTTGAAAATTAATGTGCATAGTATATGAGTTCGCTGAGATTGGAACTGGTTCATAATATTAAAAATTCTATCATATTAATTTTTATAAAAAAAAAACTTAAAAAAATAATAATTGCATTTTTTTAATATACAATTATCTTAATCGATTAGTCGATTAGTCATACAAAATTTCATAATAATTTTGAAAATTAATTTACAAATCTAAAATTTTTTTTAAAATTAATTTTTCATAATATTTTCAAAAATGTTTACCAAGTCTGCTTGCGGCTCTAATCAGCTTGTATTTGGCATAAAGTCTTTTACCATTAGTACTCCTCTACACATTGTGTCAACAAAACTCAACTACCCCCTTCTTTTGCCCCACAAACAAGCAGGGTATACGTTGCGCCACAAAAAAAAGGGAAAACTGTGTCAAGCGCGTCTCGTACCTCGCGTTGGGTTCGCGTCTGTTTGATTGTCCTATCTCACTGGCAGATACCTGTGTGGCATATGCCGCATGTTGGCTGAGGCAGAGACAAGAAGCAGAGGCAGAGGCAGAGACGAGAGGCAGCAGTCGAGGCACCATCGATGCGCGTGCGTTGCCAGCTTTGGAGCTGGCGTCGGCGTCGGCGCAGTCAGGTAGACTCGTTCAGGTAGACATGAATGAAGGAGCCTGTGCGATGTCTTCATTGCAGCAACAACAACAACAACGTGTGGGCAGTTGGCTGCCGTTTTTCGCGCACCAAAAAAAAAAAAAAAAAAAAAAAGCCAAAGAAAGAGGCTAAAAAAACAACAAAAGCAACAACAACTCGAAGCGAACTTTGCGCACGCGCACGACATGTGAGCAGCGCGCGCATGTGCAGGACAGAGACAGCAGCAGCAAGCTGAGCGGGGGAGGTCGAAGGAGAAACAGAGGGAGAGAGAGAGAGTAAGAAGGAGAAGAAGAAGGAGAAGGAGCATGAGTAGGAGGCGGAGTGGAAGCTGAGGTAGGACAGCTGAGTGCGTTCCTGCTGTAGTTGGCTACTGTCCACGGCGCGTGAGTGTGAGTGTGAATGTGAGTGTGAATGTGAGTGTGAATACGAGTGTCAGTGTGAGTGCCAGAGTGAGTGCTAGTGCGAGTACTTATTACGCGCTCAACTTTGAACTTTCAAGCTGTCCAGGAAGAAGCGAGGCGCAAGCTGAGGCCTAGCAGACTTTGAAAGAGAGGGAGAGGAAGGCAGAGTGAGAGAGAGTGAGAGAGAGAGAGAGAGGTTGCACTGCTTGCTTTGTCTCTGCCTCGCTTTGGGGTTGCTGCTGCCGCAGTTGCACTTGGGGTTCGCCTTGGTCTCATGTGCTGCAACCTGTAAACGATACAAATCACACAACGCTAACCGCAAGCAGGCTGGGGTTGTCTTCTTCTGCTTCACCTTCTGCTTCTTCTTCTCCTTCAGCTGCTGCTTCTTCGCATGTTGCGGCGACCGCTGATGTTGTCGCTGGCAACTTTTGCGGCAACAAATTGAAGCACCGCAGCAAGTTCTC
Source organism: Zaprionus ghesquierei (assembly GCA_018904095.1). Lineage (NCBI taxonomy): Eukaryota > Metazoa > Arthropoda > Insecta > Diptera > Drosophilidae > Zaprionus > Zaprionus ghesquierei. The sequence goes on along the minus strand of JAEIGP010000394.1, from coordinate 12,873,151 downwards.
TGTTGTTTTTGTATGGCTTGCAGCAAAAATGCGCCCCTATATATCGCTTCAGTTGTATTTCTGCGAGAACGCAACGTGCAGCGTGCAACATACGCTCGGCCATAGCCCAAGTAGTTATAGAACCAGTTATGCCTCCCCTCCCCCCACCCCTCTCCTCATTGCTTTCCTCTTCATATCTGTTCCCCTCCTGTTGCTGTTGCTTTGGTTTTCATATGCTATATGCACGTACATATATGAAAAGTGATTTCTTTGCATAAAATACTCTTCCTAAAATACACTCAGAGAAATTGGGGAAAGGCCATAAAAAATTTATATTGACATATATATATTTGATAGTATTATGAGAGAATTTTTTTCAGATTTTTATTATTTTTATTTTGTTGAAAAAAAAAATCTATCAAAAATTTCTTAAAAAAAATAGGGACTACTTAGGAAATTCTGCACACCATATTTTTTTTATAAATTTAAGCGATTTTTATGCAAAATAATATTCGGTTTTAAATCCTATTTATACTATATTTTCAATATTTTAGAATAGACAATTTCAATATTTTAGATTCTTTAGCGGATTTGTATAAAGATCCCCAAGTATCAATGTCAGAAAGATATTTTTTCAAAACTTTTTATGGGTTTGCGTTAGTAATAAGTATAGATCGGATACAAATTCTCAATTTTTTCGATATTTAGATCATTTTTAGATTTTAAAATCAATTTTTTTAATTTTTTAGATTTTTTTTCTCGAAAATTTTAAAATCCAAGATTTCTTTTGAAAATCTATTAAAATGTAGATTTGTAAACTTTTTAAACTTTGATTTTCACAAAAAATTTTTGTAAGTCTCGAAACCCTTAATACATTTCGAAAGTTTTTTTTTCGAAAATTTTCGAAATTTTTCAATATAAAGATAATTTTTAAATTTGAAAATTAATTTTTTAAAATTTTTTAGATTTTTTTTCAAAATTTAAAAGGCCAAGTTTTCTTTTTAAAATCTTTTAAAATGTAGATTTGTAAACTTCTTAAACTTTAATTTTCACTAAAAATTTCATATTTTTGTAAGTCTCAAAATCCTTAACAAAGCTACATTTCGAAAGATTTTTTTCGAAAATTTTCGAAATTTTTTAAGATTTAAGTAATTAAAATATGTTTAAATAGAATCAATGCCAGCGCAGAGTTGTATCTTTTAATTTCGGTTTGCTTTTTCTTTACTTCTTAATTGCTACTAGCGAATTTCTCTCAGTGCATTCGTTTGGGGTCCACAGATCCCGATTCTCAGAGCGGGACACACTGGATGCCGCGCGGCTGCTGCTGCTGCTGCTGCTGCCTGATGATGATTGGGTATAATGGGTTTTATGGAGCAGCTGCTGCTGTGCGTTGGACACCAGAGCAGGGGCTGGAACTGGCACTGGAGTCGGCACCAGAGACAGGGGGGCGCTGGGAGGGGCTGCCTTGCTCGTTGTTCAAGTTTGTGGCTCACACCTGTGCCCGGCTCTACCTGACATTTTGAAATATTGCCATTGATTTGCTGGCAAAGAGACTGCAAACTGATTTAGTTTGTGAATCCGATTTCGTTCAGTCAGTTTAGACTCTCGGTCGGTCCGTTCGGTTGGTCTGCCGAGAGGGAGGGAGGCAGAGATAAAGGTGGGGGGGGTCCAACGGGCGGCAGTTGCCATTAGGCTGTTTTGGTTCCCATGGCAAATGCTGTTGTTGCTGTTGTTGTTGTTGTTTCTCTCTTTACTTACTTCACTTGTCTCTCTCGCTCGCACGCTTGTCTTCTCCTTCTGTTGTTTGTTGTTTGCTGTTTCGGTTGTTCGTATTGTTTGTTCTACAATTAACAACAACAATGAGCGAGCAATGTTTTAATTTGGGTCAAGCAATTGGCGTCGCTCTGCCAGCGTTCATAATTTCCATAAGCGCCAAGCCCCCAAAAGAGAAACCCTCCCCCTGCCTCCCCTTTCTGGCCCGAAAAAAGGCGCAAGCAGCAGAAAAGCCAATCGCAATCACATGCAGAGCGCGCGCTGTGGCCAGGTGTATTTATGTGTTTATATATAGTCAAATCTATCGTCATTTACAGCAAATCATATGATGGGCACGACACACACACACCAAACCATAACCGAATTCATTAACATTTTCGGCACGCACAAATTGTAAATCTCTTAGCATAAACATAAAATTCTCTCACACACAGCCGCAGCACTCCCTCACACACACACACACATGCGCACAGACGTGCAGGCAAATGTTATGCAGATGTTGCTGTGTCAAAAAGTCACCAAGTTGATCACAGCTGCAGAAGAGCGCGAGAGCGGCAGCGAGAGAGCCTAAGAGAGCGAGCGAGCGCTTGCTGTGATCGACCGCGTTCGCTGCTGCCTGCTGCTGGTTCGGTTCGTTGCTTGCGGTTCGATGCGCGCTTGTTCGTTGCAACATGCTCGCGACGCTGACAGCGTTTATTCTTTCTTCTTTTGTTGTTGCGACCAGCTGTGCGCGCTCTCAGGGCCTAAGTCGTTATTAATTTAAATAAGTTTTGACTTAAATCGGTTTCGTTGGCCATTTGCCTAATATATCATTTAATAATGTATTGTCTCGCTTTGTCGTTTGTCGGCTAAGTTCGTTTATTTGAGCTGACACAGTAAACTTCTTTTGTCGCATTATTCAGATTAGCTGAAGAGATTCTGCTTCTTCTTTTTTTTTTTTTTTTGGGTTTCTTTTATCATTTTTGTTATGCCTGCGCAAACAGTTAAAACTACTGGATTTTTCACAATATTTTGATAAAGAATGCTCGGTAAATTATGCATTATTCATTTTGCATTCATTATAAAGTATATTTATTCCTTATCAGCATCCATAGGGGAGTCGAACTAGTCATGTCCGTCTGTCTATCTGTCCGTCTGCTGTTGCAATGCAAACTAGTCTCTCAGCTTTAGAGCTATCTTAATGAAACTTGGTATACATGCTTATCATTGCTGCACGCTGTAAATAAGTCGGAACAAGTCGGATCGGACCAATATATCGAATAGCTGCCATAGAACCTATCGGCCGCTTTTTGTTATTTTTCAAGATATTGCCAGGAAACTTTTGCAATCTGTGTATGCCTTAGTATGTACATTCAAAGCTGTGCAAATTATATCAAAGTCAGACCGATATATCGTATTGCCATAAAACCTATCGGCCGATTTTTGTCATTTTTTAAGATATCGCCAAGAAACTTTCGCAATCTATGTATGCCTTAGTATGTCTATTCAAAGCTGTGCAAATTATATCAAAGTCAGACCGATATATCGTATTGCCATAAAACCTATCGGCCGATTTTAGACATTTTTCAACATATCGACATGAAACTTTCCCGATATAAGTCTATGTATGTTCTTTAAAGGCTGTAAAAATTGTATAGAAATTGGACCGATATATCGTATAGCTGCCATAGAACCTATCGGCCGACTTTCATCATTTTTCAAGATATCGCTGTGAAACTTGTCTGATATATGTCTAAGTATGTCCATTAAATGCTGTGCAAATTTGATCGAAGTCGGACAGATATATCGTATAGCTGCCATAGAACCTATTTAATATGTGGAGTAACTTCGACGTGCCAAAGTTAGCTTTTCTTGCTTGTTTTGAGTTGTTTTTAGGAAGAAATCTTTAGCTAAAATTCGCTTTGCTTGTGCAGTTTGCTTCACTTGGCATATGTATTGATAGGTCGTTCTATCTCTCTCTCCCTCTCTCAGCTTAGCCACATCCTTTTTGGCAACTCTTGGCACACACACTCACATTCGTGCTCTTTCGGGTACTCGTGCAACTTCAGTTGAATGCCCAAATGTTTGAACATCTTTTGTAGTTGTTGTGTATGTGCTTAGCTTCCCCCCTGCCTGCCACACACTGTTCCCCAGGCGTCAAGTGCTGGCACTTTAGTACTTGCTCCTCCTCCCCCTGCTGCTCCTCTCCAGCTGCAGATTGAAGTAAAAGTGTGCTCGGAGTCAGCAGAGCTTCTGTTTGCCTTTGTGTGCTGCTGCTGCTCGGCTTGCCTGCGGGCCAAGTGAAATTTGTGGCCATCAATGGGTACTCGCTGCAGCTGCACTTCTGTCCAACGCCCACCCTCCCTGCCTGCCCCATTGAGAGTCACCTGCAACGGTTTTTTGTTCAACATTTACCCGGGCTGCCGCTCTCGGTTGACTCTCTGTGTGTGTGTATGTGTGTTGCATTTTAAAATTAATATTTGGATTTTAATTAGCAAGAAATTTACTTTGGGCCATGGCAGTTCGGTTCGCTGCCTGCTAAATCCAGGGTCGCGACAGGCCCCCTCCACGTCTACAGGGGCGCAGGGGGAAGGCGGCCGAGCTGATGCTTTGTGTTTACATTTGCTGGCTGCCTCGTTGGTTGGTAACTGCATATGCACACCTCCAACTCTGTGTGTGTGTGTGTGTGTGTATATTTAATTAGTGTACACATGCACAGTCACATCAATAGCCACACACACACATGAGTGCAAGCGAGAGGGGGAGAGTGCGCCCCATCAAATATGCAGCATTTGCTTAGTTACAAATTTAATTTCCGTCGACGCATACGAAATGCAATTTTCTCATTATGGAAAATATTGTGTTTTCCTCGCTTTCCTCGCTTTTTTTCCCATTTTTCGTTTTCCTTTATTATTGTTTATTTATTATAGTTTTTTTTGTAGCATCTGTTATTGAAATTGTAATTATCCAATACATTTGCATTAGTTGCTGGCGCTGCCTGCAAATGAATTGCACGACAAAAAAAGGACTTGCCTGGCCCTGGGCCAAATAAAAATTTTGACATTTTACTTTGCTTTTTTTCTTTTTTGTTTCTAGCCACAAATCCAGATTGCCTGTGCGTCCCATAGTCCAAGCCAGTCCGCTGCCGTTGTCGGTCGTCGACTTTGTTTGCTCTTTTTTGCTCTTTGGTTGGCAGCGAACATGTTCGAAGCGGCGCTGTTACGTTAACAGCAGCCAAGACTGTTAAAACTAAGGTTTCATACCCTTGCAGTTACTCCAAATATTAAATCGGGCGATAGGTTCAATGGCAGCTATATTAATATCTGTCCTACTTTAATCAAATTTGCACAGCATTTAATGGACATACTTAGATATATATCAGACAAGTTTCACAGCAATATATTTTAAAAAATGACAAAAATTGGCCCATATGTTCTATGCCAGCTATACGATATATCGGTCTAATTTCGTTAAAATTTTGCCAGCTTTTTAAGGGCATACTAAGACATATATCGGAAATAGTTTTATATGGTTTCATAACGATATCTTGAAAAATGACGAAAATCGGCCGATAGGTTTTATGGCTAAACGATATATCGGTCTGACTTTGATATAATTTGCACAGTTTTGAATGTACATACTAAGGCATACATAGATTGCGAAAGTTTCTTGGCAATATCTTAAAAAATAACAAAAAACGGCCGATAGGTTCTATGGCAGCTATACGATATATCGGTGGGATCCGACTCGTTCCGACTTAATTACAGCGTGCAGCAATGAGAAGCATGTATACCAAGTTTCATCAAGCTAGCTCTAAAACTGGGAGACTAGTTTGCGTTGCAACAGCAGACGGACATGGCTAGACCGACTCCCCTATTGATGCTGATAAGCAATATATATACAAGTAATTAAAAGATCTGCCCAAAATCAATACACCCTCTGCAAGTGTATTAAAAACAGCTAGCAAATATCTAACTGTTTTACGGCTTAAGCAGGCAATGAATCAAGCTGAGTAGAGCTTCAAGAATTGAAGCAAATTTTTGAGTAAAAAACGAACAATAAAAATATAAATTTTAAAAATGAAATTTAATAAATACAGAAATTTATTTTTGTTTCTATTAAAGCGCCAACTTAGGCTCTGCAGAATATACTAGACTCTTTCGACATTGAGTACAAACCCCTCTCCTGGCAAAATTTCAACACACTTCCCTAAGAGGTTCATCGAAGTGCTCTGGTACCGGTAAAAGCTAAGCCATGTTGACAATTATGAGATGCTTACAGATTGAGCTGGCAGAGTGGGGGGTTGATGGGTTTCGGTACCCTCTAATGATGAAACATGGACATGGCTAGCTGAACTCCCCCATTGATGCTGATAAGGAATATACTTTATAGGATCTGAGATGTCTCCCAAGGTGCGTTGCAAACTTCTGGCCCAAATTAATATCTTCCATCTTCAATACATTTTTGTCTGGTTTATATTTTACATACTTTTCTTTCTATTTGTTTTTTGTTTTCTACTTCTGTTTGCAAATTTCCCCAGCTAATTGTTAAATGTCCCAATTGCGTGTGTGTGTGTTTTTCATCTGTTGCACTGCATTGAACTTTGACCTAAGATAAAATATAATAATCCCTAACAAAATGGCGGTATAAAGCATAAACTATTGAACATAATTTTGCGAGCTCCCTAGAAGATACGTTTGTACCAGGGCAGCGGCTCCAGAGGCTTCTTGACAGCGACAGCAGCCCTGATGCGTTCACAATGGCAGGCAGCATTGGCAACCAGCAGACACATGGCCACAAAGGAGATTCCCATGATGATCGTGAGGGTAACAGAGCTGTAAAGTTCACCGATGCGATTCAACGGATGCTTCGCACAGACGAAAGTGTAGAAACGTTGGATCACACCCTTCGATTCGGCATCGACATTCTTTACAGGCTGCTTGTGCAATAGGGCGACTATATGCTTGTGGCGCATATTAACACGTCTACGTCGCTGAGCGAGTCGTGCGCCCATTCTCTTGCGGCATGCGGCTAGCTGTTGCATGCTGGTGAATCCTTGCGGCTTTCTGGCCACGCCCGGTAGTCTGCGTCTGCGATAGTAAGCCATTTTCCCCAAGGACGTATTCTAGTCTTTTTTGTATACTTCTAGCAGGATATCGAAAATATGTTCGAAAATTTTTTGTATAGAAAGTCGACAAAAAAAACTATATAGAATATTATTTTCTAAGTTGTAAATATAATTTTAATGTTATTTTTGTTATCAAAAATATTAAAAACGGACTAGGTGTTTCGACTACAAGTTCTAGCTGTATAAAGTGGAAGGTTGACTGCCCAGTCCAGGCAGGTGCACATTGGGAAAATCAAAGCTTGCTGAGTTCTTTAAAGTCAACTTTATTAACGTAATAAACCGGAGTGGAATACGTTTTTCTTTTGTCTGCTGAATTCGTATTCAAAGCAGGTTGCACTTAATATGTGCGTTCTTCTCTGTCTCTGTCGCTCTTTAATTAAAAAACTGTCGCAGAAAACTTGGCAAAGAGACGAGAGAAAAAATACAACGACGACGACGGACCCTGACCGCCAAAACTGCCAGAATTCTAAGCCATTTTTGCGGAATGCTGCGGGCAACGCGTCGTGTTATAATTCAAATAATAAATTCTATTTTACGGCCCTCAGCTCCGAAATGGCTAACAAATGGCCTCGTTGTGCGGTCTCCCTCTCTCTCGCACTCTCTCTCGCTCGTTGTCGCGTTGCGAAATGCGAAAATGCAGACAGCGAAAGGATGAATGAAAGGAGTTAGCCGACTTTGCTGGCACACGGTAACCGTTCAAGGCAGCTGGCCAGAGGCGTAGAGCAAGGGAGGGGCTACTGCTGTGCGCTGGGTAGGCTAAAATCGATTTAGCCCAAGTGAAACCAATAAAAATTATAAAGCATATAAATTGCCAGGCAAAATGTTTGTTGTCAAACTTCAGTTCGGGCGCAAATCACATTAGGGTGGCGCCAATCAAATTTTGTGTATTGTCAGCAGGCTCTAACTAAAAGGGGGGTGTGCTTTGAATGCGCTCGCATTTTTATGGCCCCCCGTCAATGGGAGAAACAACCACCCCGCACGGATACTAACTGCGTTTTTGGGCTTGCTTCGTCACTCAGTCAGTCAGGCAGTCAGTCAGTCAGTCAGCTCCGGCGCTGGCATCCCCCTTTGGAGCGGCGCCACTTGTCGGCTTTTTAATGTGACTTGGACTTGGCTTGGCGTCTCCAACTGAACTGCCCGGCACTTACTGAAGCTGGCAGATTTATTGGAATTTTAAATTCCTTTGTTCGCGCCTCGCAGGAATCTAATAAACGCCAAAAGGCGACAGCGAGCAGGGCTGCGAGCGGGCGAGCGAAGCTCGTACACAAAATAAGATTTTCCTATTTGGGCAAGTGTGTGAATTGAGTGGTGCGAAGGGGGAGAAGGAAGGGGGGGGGGCTGGGGGCTGCTGCACCTTATCTGGATGCCCCTTGCTCTAATGTGTTGTGTCGTGTGTCGCGTTGCTATGCGCGCCTGCGGCTTATCGGGCAATTAGCATAAGCATCAGGCCAGGCGTAGCTATCGATTTGCCACGCCTACAAGGCGTACAGAATTTTAATTTCCATTTTGGCCATGCGGTGAATTGAGCTGTGACAAGCAAATGGGGGGAGGGGCATATTCTGGGGTGTGTATGTGTTGATATCTATGTACTAAGTGACTGAGTACATTATATACACAATATATATCTATTTGTCTGCATATATTACTATTTTTATAAACTTTAAATAAAAATATTTAATATTTATGCAGCTAAGTTTAAAACATATTTTTTTAGTTATTTTAAATTATTTAAAGTTAAAATTAAAATATTTAACATATTTTTTTTAGTTATTTTAAATTATTTTTATAATTACTATAATTATTTATTATTATAACTAATTATTATTTTATAATTTTTTTATAATTTATATTTATAATTTTCTTGTGTGAAATTCCTTCTTTATAATAAATTTATATTAATTTTATGTATTTATAAACATCTATTAATTTGATTACTTACGTGTATCTATTAATTCTGCACATAAATTAATTTGTGTTTAGTAAAAATGAATTTAATTAATTTTTTAATATTTTTTATATTTATACTAAATATTTTTTAGTTGACTTTAAAATTCAATAACTAAATTAATAATTGCTCAGTCATCTATAAATTTAATTAAATCTGTGAATTATTTAATTTTGCTTATTAATTAATTATGTATAAATCTAAATTATTTATTTTAAGAATATTTAGAATTTTTTCTAGATATGATTGATATTTTTGACTTAAAGATAAGTAAATAAATAAATTTATTCTTAAATATCTAAATGCGCCTGTTTATTCCGATATTTTTAAAAATCTCGATATATATATGCATAACAAAGTTCACATATATATTTATAATTCCCTAAAAATATATATATTTATTTACTTTCCATGCCGTGTTATTTATTTCTAGCTTCCCCCCATATCTTTCCATTTGCATATGCCACACATTCCTATCAACAACCGCCTTCACACACACACGCACATTCATGCATAACATATCTCTCTCCCTCTCTCTTCCGCCGTATCTGGCCTGCCTGGAGGGTTCATTACACGCATCCTTAGTTAATTTAAAGGTTTTAGCGCGCCAGAAGCTGCTTTATTACTTCATCGGGCCCCGCGCCGCGAGGGAGCCAAAGTTCAATTGGAAATTGGGTTCGCTGCCAACGTTGGCGAAAGTTTCCTTTTGCTCACTTCATATGGCACTCAACAGATGTCGGATTGCTGTGCGCAAACTGAGGCAGAAAAAAAAAAAAAAAAAAAAAAAAACAAGAAGAAGCGAAACGGAATGAAAAGCAGGAAAAACCAGAGGCAAAAACAAAATGGCAGCTTCGTAAACAACCCGCTAAACGTTTTGGCGCTCATTTTGCAGCCGTTGCTTAATTTTTTCAGCTCCTCATTTTAGCCAATGTTGTTGTTGTTGCTTAAGGCTCTGGGCACAAGTGAAAGTTCAGCGGGACAATATGTGCGCGGGCTGCACAAGGTGTCCAAGCTGGTGGGGGGAAGGAAAGGGGGCAGGCGTTGCTGCGGCTGCCACGCATACGCCACATTTCGCATATTTTTCCCCCCCAATTCCCATTTTGACTTTGTTTTGTTTGCACTTTTTTTGCGCCCAGCTTTTCTCTCCCCTTTTCTCTTCTTCTTTTTTTGGCAGCACAGATTTTCCGCGCATTTTGCCGCCTGCTTTTGCGCTTTGTTGTTGTTGCTGTTGCCACTGCTGGCGCTGCTGTTGTTTTTGTCGAGTGTTTTGGGCAACCGGCAGAAACAAAAGGCGCGCACATTAAATTATGAAAATAAAATGCGATGCGATGCGCGATGCGGCCTCGATGCGCCCCTTTAGCTACCCATCAAAAGGTCGTCGGCGTCGCCATTGAATAACTCGACTCAGCGATGACTTAATGAGCAGGCATATAGCTGGATATGGATATAGCTCCAGTTGAGTTGAGTTCAGTTCAGTTTAGCTTGCGTTCAGCTCAGTCTGGGCCACACACACAGCACCGTGGGGAGCTGCAGGGCGTGGCCCAAAAGAAACTGAAAGAAAGCAATGCAAAGTGTGGCAGGGGGAAAGGCGGATGAAAGTGAGTGGAAGTGATTGCGACTTTGTCTTGCTGTTTTATGCAAAAAAAAAACCCCAAAAAAAACCCGAGAAAACAAAAAAGTTAACCGAAAAAGAAGCAGCGCACGAAAGAAACTTATATTTAATGTAACTTTTTAATTAAATCGTTATATGTATATTTTGTTTTGCTTTTTATGTGTGCTTCGGCTTGGGCCACCCCTTGCAGCCTCCTTTCCGGCCTGGCCACCTTTTGTGTGTGCTGCCAATGAAATTGATAATGGCTCCTCACGGGCCTCTCCACGTTGAGTCTTAAAAAACGGTTACACGCAAATTGCTGCAAGGCGCGGAAGGGGCAAAAGGGGGGCGTGGTACTTGTGGGGCGCGCTTCACACTGACGGCCAGCGGGAGGCCTAATGAGATCCCGTTTGTAATTAAGCCGTGGGCACTCGACAACGAGCAGCGCGTTCCAATGGCTGCACTTGAGATTTATCCGCATTCTCCTTTTTTTCGAGTTATGTGCGTTATGTGCCCGGCTTGGCAGCCAAAAGACTTTTGGCAACTTAGTCAGAGAAGTGTTACAAGAACTTTCCTGTGTCTTATGGGGGGCGCAATTTTAAAGGCTGCTTTGCTTAGAATAAAAGGTATTTTATGCGGCTGAAGTTTGAGTAAATGTTTCAGCTTCCTCATTGATTCGTACTGGAGAGAGACTCTTTTACAAATTTCTATAAATATTATAGACTAATTTTGAAATATTTTCAAATATATTAAGTGATTAAGAAATTATTTTAGATATTTTTTAGATATTTTAAAATTACAACAACTATTTTTAAAGGTTTTCCTTGCAAGTTTATATGGCATAAATATGAAAAAAAATATATAAGAAATGCTAAAACTTATAAGGGAACTTAAAAACGCATAATAAAGTTTTAAGCTAATAAAAAATTGCAAAATATTTATTGGGTATTTTTCTGCAAGTTTTTAAATATTATAATAAGTTATATGAAAAAAGTGGAATTTTTTTAAGGCATAAACAAAGTGATTTGCCTTAATGCAAAAACATTTTCTAAGGGATTTAAAAATGTACAATCTTTTTTTTACAGTTTTAAAAATTAAAAAACTTATAAAAATGCTTATTGTGATGCTTAAATATTATAATAAATTTAAAAAAAAAATTAGAGATATTTTTAAGGGATTTATAATTTTTTCAATGTCAAATTTTCTACCTGTTTTTTTAAGTTCCATTCGAGTTAAGCCCCAGAGTCCCATTTTTTAGTTGTTTAACCCTTAGTTGCAAACTGAAATTGATTAACATCGGCGCAGATAAAGGCATTATTGTGCCATGCTGTACTGTGTCGGACAAAGCATTATACGTAGTTGTGTTTTATTCATGCAATTTCAACTGAACGCATAACGTAACAGCGCAATTATTTATTTTCTCTTGCTCTCATTAAATCGATTTATTAGAATATTGGTATTGAAACAGCATACCCTAGCTGGTAGGGTATATACAGTTTGTCAAACGTTTGGTAGCATAAACGATTTTGGATTTGGAAATGTGAGCAGCTGCCTCAAACTAGCTCGCCCACAACTTACCCCCCCCTACTTGCTGCCTTAGAGCATCTGCTCGTCGGCTTCTAGCAATTTACACGCCTCCATTGTCTTTTTTGGACATTGTTTCGACGCTGCTCGAATGTTTCGCACATTAATTGTTTTAATTGGAAAGCGCGTGCGCGTTTTAAATAGTGTTCAAAATAATTCGAATAGGCACCACAACACACACACACCCTTCTACTACGCCCGCATCTCGACTGGATGTGCGTGTGTGCGTGTGTGGGGAACTTGACGAGCTTTAATTGTTGCTGCCATTATTAATAATAATTTACCAAAATTTATATATATTTTTGGCAACGCTTTTGATGGCTTCATTAGCCAACACCGACGCCACCGCAGCGGCCTCCCTTCCCCTTCCCTGACCCGCTCAGCCATGCCATGACGTCCACATGAAGCAACCGCGGCACGCGTCTCATTTAAAAGTCATTATGTTTAATAGAAAAAATAATAATAAAACAGCAGCAGCAACAACAGCAACAAGAGCGATGGCAACAATTGCTTCGCCTAACGGTTTTAATCGTCGGGGGTGTCGTCGCATAAATCAATTGAATTTTTATAACAAATTTGAATTTTGTTGCTGTCGCCGTCGCCGTCACTTTTAATTGCACACCGCACTGTAATAAATACTTTATATAAACCTATATTTAATTTTTTATGCAGCGCGCGTAGTTAAAAAATATTAAACACACATTAATTTATTGGCCAAACGATGTGGGCGCCCCTTTTTGGTTGAGGCAAAAAATAAAATTCTTGTTTGCACTGCAACATTGGAGGAATACCCTGGGATTTTTCTTTGCTAATGGGTATGTCTAACTGAGGGTGAAAAAAGAAAAATTGCTAACATTTTTTATAGTTAATAAATTCTTAACTTACTTATCTATTTACAGGGTATAAAGGTTACGTTAAAATTTAAAAACTAATTAGGGTTTGGTTTGTATTTTCATTCGATTTTGCACTGAATTCATGGGAATATACGATATTTATGGCATTAAGTGCATTTACAGGGTATCTATACAGTCTAAAAATAAAAAAAATTTTCTCAAAATAATTGTAAACTATTACAATTTATAAATTGTACTATTAGTTTTTAAATAAAAAAAATTGTGTTGCCTAAATTGTTCTTGCAAATTGCATTTTTCGATTTACGGAGGCGGAGGGGGGCGTGGTCAAATTATACATCAAACTTGATCTGCATGCAATGATGACACATATTTTCACCAAATTTGATAGTCTTAACTTTTTTAATAGCTGAGAATAGTGAGTTCACACGAACGGACAGACGGACATGGCTCTATCGACTTATCTATTGATACCGGGCAGGCATAAGTATATAAATACTTAAGGGGAATGCAGTTGCCTTAGCCTGCCTCTTACATACATTTTCCACAATACTAATAATACCCTTTTACTCCACTCGTATAGGGTATAAATATGCGTATCTCTTTAATTCCAACATAATCTATCTTTAAAGTGTTTTTTCCACATACACATATCGAGCTTATTAAAGTGCGCTGCTTGTACTATAGATAATGCCTGCCTGTTCTGTTTGTCGGCTGTGTTATGCGTGCTGGTGACCTACGACGAACTGGGAATAGTTTCAGCTGGTCTTGATAAATGCCGAACCCTGCACAGGCGGAGACCTTACGGGGCAGCGCCCACATATCATCGGGCTGGTGTTGGTGTTGCCCGTAATGACGGGCCAGCAAGGACAAGCACGATGACGACGGCGATGATGATGATGACTATGATGTTGATAATGACAATGATGGGCAGCAGGAAAGCCAGGCAGGCAGACGGACAGACGGACGGACAGACAGACGGACAGTTTGATACTCTGCGTTCTGCTCTACACTCTCGCGCTGGCTGGCTATGCTGTTGCTGTTGATCAGCGCACACACCCTTGAAGCACCAGCGCGTTTATTGCGACGTCCATTTGTCTAACCCGCCCCACCTTTGGCCAGCCCCCTTCCTCCACATCTCCTCGCTACCTAAGTCCCTACGCCCATCTTCGTATGTTGTGCGTGCTACAGGCTGGCAAAGAGTGAAAACCTTTTTCACGCACCACAACGAGGCCGGGGGGGAGGGATGACACACCCATAGACCCATAGCGCCGCCTGTCTGCTGTCTGCCTTGTGCTCCTCCCCTCCCTCCCACCTGCGGCCACCCACATTCGAGTCGACTTGGCCGCGCGTCAGCAGCTACAAAATATTTACAATGAAAAATGTCAGCAGGTATTTATTTTTATGGCGCAACATTCGTCAGTCTTATTGTTAGTTGAGGCGGGGCAGCTGAAGGACCTCAGTGTGCGTGGGAGGAGGATGGGGATGGGGAGAGTTTGCGGAAAGCAGGCCGGATAAGCGAGAGTGACGCACATGTTCTGCGAAGTGTTTTCGACAGCAAAGCGCAAGCAGTAAGGCAAAGAGAGAAAGATTTGGGGAGAGCGATAGGCAAAGAAAGAGAGAGGGAGAGAAGGATATACAGAGTAAGTGCAAAAGACCATTTTCAGTTGATTTGAAAAGCGAAAACGTTAGCGGGAACACGCCAAGTCTCGCTGCCGCTGGCGTTGGCTTCGTCTTCGTTCTGGCTTTGCGCCTGGCCGCCATTTTATGAATATTTATTTTGTCTCTCATATTAAAAATACAAGCCCCAGCTAACACACACACACACACAGTGCACACACACACACACACATACACACACCGCACACACATACATAGCTAGCCAATGACTAATAGTTGTATATTTTATTAATATTTGTCTCGCTGACGCTTTCAGCAGCATATTAGAGAGTTGGATTTGGGCAGGGGCGGAGATCGGGGAGGGGATTTGGTCGGAGTCCTCTATACATATTAGAAAAGCTTTGCATGCCTTGGACAACGGTTGAGCCAAAACGGAATGAGCAAACGGTAAAGGGATATCGTGCCGCATCGCCCAGAAGCAGGCAACACATTTTGCGTGCGTGGCTAAGATAAAGTGGAAAGGGAGCCGGAAGGGAGGGCAGAGACGTCGTTGGGAGGGGTGGCAACTTGTGTGCCGGTTGGTGGTTGGGGTCAGCTTGAAGAAAATGCTGCCACATGTTTTTTTTATGTCATTTCCGCTTTTATTTATTTTTATTCTTCCCGTTTTTCCTCCCCGGCTCTTCCAAGCCCTCTTTCTGCTACACTTCAAGTTGTCAGCGCTGTGGTTGTTGTTGTTGTTGTTGTTGTGTCGTCTTTGTTTCATCATTAGAGGGTACTGAAACCCATCAACCCCCCACTCTGCCAGCTCAATCTGTAAGCATCTCATAATTGTCAACATGGCTTAGCTTTTACCGGTACCAGGGCACTTCGATGAACCTCTTAGGGAAGTGTGTAGAACTTTTTGGGGGAGGAGGGGGTTGTACTCAGTGTCGAAAGTGTCTATTATATTCTGCAGAACCTAAGCGGGAACTTTTGTAGAAAGAAAAATAAATTTCTATATTTATTAAATTAAATTTTTAAAATTTATATTTTTTATGTTAGTTTTTCCCCTCGAAAAATTCCTTCAATTCTTGAAGCTCTACTCAGCTTGATTCATTGCCTGCTTAAGCCGTAAAACAGTTAGATATTTGCTAGCTCTTTTTAATACACTTGGAGAGAGTGTATTGATTTTGGGCAGATCTTTTAAGTACTTGTATATATATTGCTTATCAGCATCAATAGGGGAGTCGGTCTAGCCATGTCCGTCCGTGTATCTGTCCGTCTGCCGTTGCAACGCAAACTAGTCTCTCAGTTTTAGAGCTATCTTGATGAAACGTGGTATACATGCTTCTCATTGCTGCACGCTGTAAATAAGTCGGAACGAGCCGGAGCGCACCGATATATCGTATAGCTGTCATAGAACCTATCGGCTGATTTTTGTAATTTTTCAAGATATCGCCAAGAAACTTTCGCAATCTATGCCTTGGTATGTCCATTCAAAGCTGTGCAAATTTTATCAAAATCGGACCGATATATCGTATAGCTGCCATAGAACCTATCGGCCGATATTATATTTGGAGTAACTGCAAGAGTATGAAACCTTCGGCCTGCCGAAGGTAGCCTTTCTTTCTGGTTTTTATTGACTTCAGGAATGAGTCGCGACTACGACTGGAAAGTGCATTAGAAACATTTATAGGGAAAAAGCTCCCTCGAAAAAAATAGGAAGGTTTTTATCAGGTTGAAAGGGAAACACTTGGCCATCGCGTTGTCGTGCGCCACGTTGAGTAGCCCGCTGAAAAGGGTTAAAACATGAGTATTTTTTAGGTATTTTTATTTTTACCTCTTTTTTTTTAGCTATTTATAGACGCGGGGCAATGTAGAAAGTTTTTCTTAGCTTTTGACACGCTCCCTGTGCCTCCTATATTTATTAAATTAAATTTTTAAAATTTATATTTTTTATGTTAGTTTTTCCCTCAAAAATTTCCTTCAATTCTTGAAGCTCTACTCAGCTTGATTCATTGCCTGCTTAAGCCGTAAAACAGTTAGATATTTGCTAGCTGTTTTTAACACACTTGCAGAGAGTGTATTGATTTTGGGCAGATTTCTTAAGTACTTGTATATATATTCCTCGTAAGCATCAATAGGGGAGTCGATCTAGCTATGTTCGTCTGTCTGTCTATCCGTCTGTCTGTTGCAACGCAAACTAGTCTCTCAGTTTTAGAGCTATCCTGATGAAACTTGGTATACATGCTTCTCATTGCTGCTCGCTGTAAATAAGTCGGAATGAGTCGGATCGCACCGATATATCGTATAGCTGCCATAGAACCTATCGGCCGATTTTTGTCATTTTTGAAGATATCGCTATGAAACTATATAAAACTATTTCCAATATATGTCTTAATATGCCATTAAAAGGCTGTCAAAATTTGAACGAATTTAGACCGATATATCGTATAGCTGCCATAGAACCTATCGGCCGACTTTCATTCTTTTTCCAGATATCGCTGTGAAACTTCTCTGATATATTTCTCAGTATGTCAATTATATGCTATGCAAGTTTTATTCAAATCAGACAGATATATCGTTAAGCTGCCATAGAACCTATCGGCCGATATTATATTTGGAGTAACTGCAAGAGTATGAAACCTTCGGTCTGCCGAAGGTAGCCTTTCTCTCTGGTTTTTATTGACTTCAGAAATGAGTCGCG
Organism: Zaprionus ghesquierei; assembly: GCA_018904095.1. Taxonomy (NCBI): domain Eukaryota; kingdom Metazoa; phylum Arthropoda; class Insecta; order Diptera; family Drosophilidae; genus Zaprionus; species Zaprionus ghesquierei. The sequence goes on along the minus strand of JAEIGP010000394.1, from coordinate 12,856,015 downwards.
ACTACGGCTGGAAAGTGCATTAGAAACATTTGTAGGGAAAAAGCTCCCTCGAAAAAAATAGGAAGGTTTTTATCAGGTTGAAAGGGAAACACTTGGCCGTCGCGTTGTCGTGCGCCACGTTGAGTAGCCCGCTGAAAAGGGTTAAAACACGGGTATTTTTTAGGTATTTTTATTTTTACCTCTTTTTTTTTTAGCTATTTATAGACGCGGGGCAATGTAGAAAGTTTTTCTTAGCTTTTTATGGCTACGTGTTGATTTGTAGCCTTCCGTGTGCGAGTCAATGTGTGTGTGTGTGTGTGTGTGTGTGTGTGTGTGTGCGGGGCTGACTCATGACCAGATCCATTTCCTGTATTGTAGGTATGTTTTATGGCAGCCGCAGAACAATGAGTGAAAAAACCCGCCAAGTTTCGCCTTCCTTTTGACGTCGCCTGCCATTTCCGTTAGCTGCAATTGATTTGCCCGAGCGCTAATTTAATAGCATTAGTGCGGCTCTCCTCGGCTCCCTCTCCCTCCCTCTATCTCTCTCTCTTGCTCTCTCTCTTTCTCTCGCTCTCCCTGCCTGCACACACATACATAGAGGAAGCCTTGCACAAACCAACGACGACACTGACACGCTCCCTGTGCCTGCTCCTCCTCCTCCTGCTCCTGCTCCTGCTCCTTCTGCGCCTGCATTGCTCGTGTAATTTGGCACAGCTGCAACAACTCTGGCCACATTGAAAATTGAATAAATAGCAATTTCCATGCAATGTTTTTCTGTAATTTAAGTTTTATTTTCATTTATGGCTGATGATTGTGCTCAACCCGATGCTGGGCCGCACCTCCAGCTGGGCTTGCATTTTCAGTTTGTCATTACAGCACACACACACGCACACACACACACACACTGACACATGCATACTCGCATGCACACTAACGGCATGCCGCTGGCAACAATTTTCGTTAAAATACTTCAATATTTTGTCCTTTATGCTGAACGCGACGCCAGTCCAAGGCAGCGCACAGGCATCACAGGCAGCGCTGCCAGCTAGCGAGTTCAGCGTGGTCATCATTTTTTGTCGAGCTGAAAATGTTTCAATATGTATAAGAAAATTTCAATTTGAACAACGCGAGAACGAAGTGCGAATACACTAACATAAAGAGAATATAAGTTTCAAGGTATACAGATTAGATGAGCGAAATTTCAGTTTGATCTGAATTATTTTTAAAAAATATATTTCATAAATTTACAAAAATTATTTATAAATTGCGGATTGTGTTTTCATATATAATGTGCAAAATTTCAGCAGTTTATTCTTTATTTTTATTGAAAAAATATGAAAGAAGTTTCAAATTACTATATATAAATTAAGGTTATGTTATGTCTTAAGCCAAAACGATTTTATGAACAATAATTCAGCAAACTAAATAGATATAAATATATTTAAAAAAATTTTAAAATTATTATTAATAAATTTGTATTTTATTAAAGTAATTCAATTATTTATTTATATCAGTATTTTTGATATAATTATTGCATTTCCCTTGAACGCAAAGGAATCCTAACTTTAAAATGTAAATATATTTTATAAATTCCAAATTTAATTAATCTGAAAATATTATTAAATTATTAATTATTTTCAAAATATTATTAAATTTTTAAATATTTTCAAAATAGTATTCAATTTTTAAATATTTTCAAAATAGTATTCAATTTTTAAATATTTTCAAAATATTATTTAATTTTTAAATATTTTCAAAATATTATTTAATTTTTAAATATTTTCAAAATAATATTAAATTTTTAAATATTTTAAAAATATTATTAAATTTTTAAATATTTTCAAAATATTATTAAATTTTTAAATATTTTCAAAATATTATTAAATTTTTAAATATTTTCAAAATATTATTCAATTTTAAATATTTTAAAAATATTATTAAATTTTTAAATATTTTCAAAATATTATTAAATTTTTAAATATTTTCAAAATATATTCAAACCGGAACATAATTTATTTATACCAGAAGTTTTCCAAGTTTGTTGAATTTTTAACTGTTTTTATTCTTTATAATTGCAGCTATAATAATTGCATATTCTAGATGGCACTCTGTAGTATCTATAAGCAGCGCTGCTATGATTATTACGGTTAAAACTTAAGCTTTTGATTAGCAGTAAAACCCATTATAGTGCACATATTTGATGGGTTCTACCAGTGCAAACTTGCAGCTGCAGCTGCCTCTCGCTCTCTTTCGCTCTCTCTCTCTCATTCTCTGTCTGCCTTTGGGGCTCGTAACGGATGTGCTTATATCTGTTCAGCTGAATATCCTGAGCCAATGAGCTTTGCAAACCTGCTAAGAAACTCGAAGGTGCTCGCACCGGGCCTAGGGCAATGGAAAGTACTATCTGCTATTAAATATACCCCGTGTGCACACAGACAGAGAGGGAGAGACAGCGAGAGAGAGAGGGAAAGAGCGAGCGACAGGCGACACGTGGCAGTGGGAGGGGAAAGGGGGAGGAGGAGGTGGGTTGCCTGTAACCGAGGAAGCGCCAAAGATAGACAAAGGCAATGGCATAGTTTTTGCACGTGTAACGGTAACTGACACGTTGTCTGCTTCAAATAAAACGAAAGAGAGAAAGCATCTAAAAAGCAGCATAGCAGAAGAGAGAGAGAGAGAGAGAGAGGGAGGAGGGAGTGTGACTGTGTGTGTGTGAGCTTTTCTCATTTGCTGCCGAATTTTTATTACAAATTTCTTCACGATGATGGCAAGCGATGCAGGACGATTTTTTTTTCGCCTCTTTTGCGCTTTCCTTCTTTCTTGGTGGCATCGCTGAGGCAGAATAAATAGCCGGCAAAAGGAAAATCATTGCAATAGGAAATGAAAATGTTGCGAAAATCGAACGGAGCAGCAAGGTAGAGAGAGAGCGAGGAGTGAGCACGGTGTGGATATTTAAGCAGGATATTTAATATGAGCAGCTGCAGCGCAGTCAGGCTGAGCTTAGCCCAGTTTTAGCTCAGTTTTGGTTTGCCTTTTCCTCTCTCTCTCTGTCTCTCTCTGTCTGTTTCGTTCTTTTGTCTGCGAGATTATGAAAGCGTCCCCCGCCAAGCCACTTACTCGCAAGACACTTTCCAATTTGATATCAATAATAAGCAAAGAGCAACCCCCTGCCCAAGTCTCAAGCAGCCCCCAAGCTAACCACATATTCCTTTGCCAGCCTCACGGGCAGCTACTCCACTCTGTCTCTCTCTCCATCTCCATCTTCATCTCCCTCTCACTCTGTCTGTTGTTGTTGCTATCCAAACACAGTGGCGATTCGGAACGTCTGCTCTGCAGTTCCTTTTGTATCCTTAAAGTGCGCGCTGCCAACTTGGCTCGAACTATTTATCTTGTTAGCGGAAATCTATTGAAAATGTTTATATCTATTGTGAACGCACACACTGGCGTGTGTCTGTGTGTGTGTGTGTGTGTGTGCTTGGAGTAACCACAACAAGCAGTCGACACTCTCGAGATGCATTTTCTATATGAAATTCAAAGTTGGCATTAGCCAAGTTGAGGTTAAGTTGTCTATCTATAGAGGGAGAGAGTGGGGCGGAGACGCTGGCGGTGGCTTAGGCAAACAAATTTCGCATAAAATAACAAGAAAGCCAACGAAAAAGCAGAGCAGCACAAAAGAATGTTGTCAGGCAAAAGTTGATGAAACATAATTAACGATAAACTTGAGCATAATGAAAAAATAATCGAAATACTTTCGAAATAATTCGGAGGGAAATTTTAACTAAGTGTGGGTAGATAAATGAAATTAAAATCTATTTAAATTCGACAAGCTTAAGTTGAGTTTAATTTGGTTATGCTACGTTCTAGTGATGCACATTAGTGGAACTTATCGATAACATTGTCGGTTGCAAGCCAAAGTAAATTCTAAGAAAATAAAAGGCAACGAAGGAAGATAAAAGAAATTAAAATCTATTTCAATTTGACTAAAGTTAGGTTTGATTCATATTGATAAACAATAATCGAATATATCGATAACATGGCTTGTGGCAAATGCAGAAACTTCTGAGGAAAATAGTTAGAGGAAAGAAAGATAAATTAAATAATCATCTATGAAATTTGAAGAGCTTAAGTTAAGTTTAATTCAGATTTGTTCCGCTCTAGCGATAAGCATTTATCAACCTAATCGAATTTATCGCCAATTGCAAGCCAAACAAAACTCGAAGGCAATTAGAAGAAGCAAAAGGAATCTATTTAAATTTGACAAGCTTAAGTGAAGCTAAATTCAGTTATGCTCCACTTTGGCGATAAGTCATAATCGAATTTATCGATAACATTGCATGAAGCATGCTTAAGTTAAGTTAAATTCATTTGTATTATCGATAACGTCGCCTGTTGCAAGCGTGTCGCTGCTATTATCAGACAACAATTGCTCTGCAAGGTGGTGGCCTGAGTTAAGTGGGGAAAGGAGAGCACGAAGCGGGTCCTAGGGGGGCAGGTGCCATCGGAGTTGCCTGAAGTGAAATCAATAACTGAAGAAACGTCAAACTAAGCGTTCGGTTTTGTGAGTGCTTTCAATTACTTTGCAATCGCTTAGCGGGTTAGCGTGGCAGCCAGAAGGGGCGCAGGGCGCAGGGGGAAGGGGGAGGGGGTTGAAGTTGGCAGCAACTGCAATGTTAACGGGCAACAATTGTGTAGCTGTACGAATACGAATGGCTGTAACTGTAGCTTCCTTGGCACGAACTCGTTGAGCACTTCAAATTCAACTTCAACTGCGACATGTTATTGTCATAATGTTCCTAGGCGCCCCGGCCCGCCCCGCTCCCCTCGCCCCTCTCGCCTTACTCTTTGCTTTCAGCCCTTGCAGGCTTCTCCCCCCTTTGTGGAACGCCTCTGGTATTTGCTGTGTTGCGCTTTTAAACCCTTTAGCCGCAAACGTTGACTTTTTAGCGTTTTGTCTTCTGGTTTTTGTTATTGTTACTCCACATTGCTTCCCTCTCCCCCCCCTTTCTTCTCCTCCCTCTCCGCCCGTGCACTTGCCTGACAGTCGACTGGATCGTAATGTTGGCAACTTTATTTGCGGTTTTGTGTAACTGTAAATTACACAAACAGACGCGCAAATGAAACATATGTAACCAATGTGCTGCCAGTGCGAGAGAGTGTGTGTGTGTGCGAGTGTGTGCGTGTGTGAGTGAGTGTGAGTTGCTGCCAAGGCATATACATAAATTATTTAGCCAAACTGAGTATCATGGCAATGGCATTGCCAGTCGATGTCACCAGAGCTCGGGAGTCGAGTCGAGTCGAGTCGAGTCCAACAACAATAGCAACAACAACAACAACAGCTCAGCTCCTGCCACTGCCACTCCCCCTTGCGCCCCTTCAACCCGCTCGCTATGCCGCTTCAAGCGTCGTCGATGCGCGTTGGCCAACATACACGGCGTATGCGTAATTTTGTTTTATTTGCAGCCGCTGCGTCGCTGTGGGTGGCTGTGCGTCGCTATGTGTGTGTGTGTGTTCGTATGTGTGTATGTGTGTGTGTGTGTGTGTATTATTTATGCATACGGCGCATGGAAAATTGCAATTGGTTTTTGGCAGCTTTTGGCAGCGGCAATTTGCTTTGAGCATAAATGAAATATATTTATATACTCGTTACGCACACACACACACACACCCGCGCACAATTATATGCAGCTCTCCCCTCTGTGTGTGTGTGTGTATTTATGACTGACAGCAAAAAGTCGCTGAAAGTCACAATCGAATGCATAATAAAATAAGAAATCGATTCAAATCGAATTTGTTGCATATCTCTCGCATTTCTTTCAACAACAAAATTACAAAACAAACAAAACGCCATAAAAAAAATAAAGAAAAAAAATGCAGTGTAATTTGTGCAGGGCACACAACGACGCAGGCATGCACTAACCCAAAAGTATAGGCAATATTAACAACAAAAATTTAAAAATAAATTTATTACAATTTTTTAAAAGAACTTTTTGAATTTTTTGCCTTTTTGAGCTTAAACATTTTTTAAAAAATTATAAAAAATTTCCAAAATTCCTTAGATGTATTACCAACTGCCTGGCCTAGTCGTTTCAGCACAGCAAAAGAGAGAGAGGAAGAGAGAGTGCGAGAGAGAGGACAATAAAATCGAATTGTTGCCTGACAAAGGTGAGCAGAAGCAAAACCGAATCGAATCGAATTGAAGCGAACGCAAGCAGAACCGGCAAAAGAACGGGTAACAAGCCGCAGACCCAAATTTGCCCTTATCCTTTTTGCTCTTGCCTGCTTGGTGTCTCTCCTTGCTCCCCCTCGCACTTCCCGTCTCCCCCACCTGGCCACATAAATATGCAATGGCCACAAAATTGTTGTGAATTTTTGCCTGCAAATTTTGACTTTGGCTCGGCACGAAAGACGACAACGACAACGTCGAGAACGACGACGATAAGGAGGCGCAGCACGATGAATGTGGCAGCAGACAAGGATAAGCAGCAGAAGGAAGCAGCAGAAGAAGCAGAACAGACGAGGACATTTTCTGCATGCGGAATGCGGTACGCAACAAGAACGTATAGCAAACAATCGATGTATCGATTAAGGATAATGATGCCTGGATGCCCCCCCCGTCCCGTTTTGGCTGTTGCCGCCGTTGCTGTTGCAGCAATTACCTAATCAAAATAATACAAAATAATGCTCGAATTGTTGTTGTCTCTGTCTCGGTTGTTGTTGCTGTTGATTAGCTGATGTATTCGCTCACTCGCTGTGTGCATTGGGGCAACTATGTCAAAGTTGGAGCAAATTGTTTGCGCTGCACATTGCAAAGCCAACTCGAGCCGTGCCTCATCTGCCCCCTCCCCCCTACCCCTACGCCTCTGCTTCTCTGTGTGTGTGTGTGTGTGTGTGTGTGCATGTGCGTAAGCAAGTGAAAAATATCCAAGTAATTTGCATAGTTGATGTCCGCTTTGGTAGCCAAGTCACCAAGTCGCCAAGTTGCTCAGTTAACCCAGCGTTTATTTATTGTTATTGTTATTGTTGTTGCCCCCCATTGTTGTTGTTGTTGCTTCAATTGTAATTGCTTTGATTGCAGCACATTGTTCCATTCCGTCGAGAATGGGATAGGGGAGAGAGGAAACCGTGCGTCTCTTCCGGCATATGGCGCGACAGATGGGAAACAATTTTGGGACAATTTCTAATTGAATTCGACTTTCTGTTTGCCTGATTAACTCACCGATTATTACTTCAACTTGGGCATATCGTACATATATGGTAATTAGCATCGACATAGTCATTATTAAGCCATGCAAACTACTAGCTAAAGTTATCAGCTATGCGGTCACTTTGGAACTTTGAGAACTTTTGACGTAGTCAATATCGGAAACAAAGCAGACGTTTAGCGCGCTTCGGAACTTCCAACCGTAGGTTATGCGAAATACAGGTATATATCTGTGTGTATATTAAAGCAGAAGGTGATAACTTTAATACTTTTGCTACAAATTAAATTTCAAAATTTTATTTATCGATTTGTGAAGGCGGTGGGCGTGGCATTTAAATTTTGAAATGAACTTGTGAAGCGAACAATATGCAGGAATTTTCATGCTAAATTTGGTTTTTCTAGCTTTTATAATAGCTGAGATCTGTGAGTTCATACAGACAGACGGACAGTCAGACGGACAGGTGGTCAGTAAAATGAATAGACTGACAGTTGGGATGAAACATATAGGCTGGTGTATCTAAGCAAGAATATATGTATACTTTGTGGGTCTTGCCACGCCTCCTTCTGCCTTCCATTTGCACAAACTTAGTATACCCGATTTGACAATTTCAATTGGTCGAAGGGTATAATTACAAAGAAAAGAAAAAAGTAATTGTTTTAATATTTTAATTGAAATTTAAAATGTTACATAAGGTATTACAAATTGAAACTTCAGGCAGATATAGCATATGGATATTCCTATATACATTAAGAAGTTAACTTTATTTCCATAACTCTCTCTTTCTCGCTACTTATTCCGCTTCTTTTCGCTTGCATTCGGAATGCGCATTCACAATCGCATTTGCCATTGCCATCGCATTGGCATTGGCATTCGCGTTGGGGCTACCTGTTCGTCTGTGAAAAGAGGCGACACATATATAAGAAACATAAAGCAAAAAGTGCTGCAGCAACTGCAGCTGCTGCAGCAGCTCAGTGAAATCAGTTGCGGCCCTTGCCCGGCAACGAATCTTCAGTTTGGGCCTCGGCCTGGTCTTGGGCCTCGCTGCGCTTCCGCAGAATCACTTAACGCTTGATTACACCGATTGACGTTTTGACGAGGCAGTGATGCTGCACAAGTCGATGATGATGACGATGACGATGTTGTGGTGGCTGGTGATGATGATGATGATAATGGGCAAGATGCTGCTGTGGTCTGTGGCCGGGTCTAACCCTAAAAAAAAAGGCGGCGCAGACAACTGTTGAGGGCCGCAGAAGCGCGCGCGAAGTTGCAACTGGCGGGCTAGAATGTTATTACACAGGAGTGAGTAAAAGAATGAGCAGGAGGAGGAGCAGCAGGAGGAGCAGCTGGAGGAGGAGCAGAAGCAGACGCAGTCACAGAAACAGGAGCTGAAGCTGCGACTCAAAGTTGAAGCCGAGGCAAGAGTTGAAGCTGAAGTTGAACCTGATGTAGAAGTTGAAGTTGCAGTCGGAGTTGGAGCTGGAGCTGGAGCTGGAGCTGGAGCTGGAGTTGGGATTGGGGTTGAAGTCGACGTTGACTGCCTTCTGCCTGTCGATTAAAATGTCATCGCATTTTGCTGCCGGCTGCGTTGCAGTTGTCAAAAGGTTTTTGCCACTTGTCGCTGCCAGCAGGAGGAGGCGGAGGGGGCGGGGCAAAGCGAAAGCAGTGGCTGCTGTAAAAAAGTAGCTCTAAGTGGGAGGAAGGCAGAGGCAAAGAGAAAGGGAGAGAGAGTAAGTGGGAGAGAGTGGAAGAGAGCTGCACGATATGCTTACGACCCTGGGCCAGCCAAGGGTTAAGCTTAGCTGTCTTTGAGGCCAAGGCGAAGGCCTCATTCCCCTCTTTTCTCTCGCTCTCTCTCTCGCTCTCCCTTTCTCCCTCTCGCTTTTTGCCGCTGCCTTGTCAAATTGTTTGCGCTGCTGCTGCGGTTTAGTGTGTGTGGCATGCAGCAGTTTTGAAGCTGCAGTCAAAGGCTAACGAAATGCGACGTTAGAGTTGCGGATGCGGATGCGGATAGGGATGCGGATGTAGTTGCACAAATAAGGACAACGACTTATGTGTGCGTGTGTGTGTTCCTTTAAATTGCTTGTGCATCGATGCGGCAATCGGCGAAGTCGAATATTACGTACGTCGGTTATGACAACACGGTTGTCCCCACCCCACCCCTTCCAACCCCCCCTTCCCCTCTTGAGAAAACTTGCAACAAGCTGCAGGGAGGGGTGTGTAGGGGGGCTTGGCAAATTCAATTGGATTAGAGCGCACCGCGTTATTAACTTATCGATGGAGGCAAACAAGGCAAACATGACGAAAGTGCAGCGGAAAATGGAAACGCGCTGACGAAGTTGAATGTCTGCGTTGGATAAGCGCAGGCAAATGGAAAATAAATATGTTTGCATAAGTTCTCCTTCTGCATCGGCAAAGCTAATGCTATATTCATCTATTTATTTGCCCGGTGGTAGTTGCAGTTTAGTGCCAACTCGAACTCGTTTCATGGGTTTTTCTAGCTTTGTTTCTTTCTCTGTTTTATGACTGTCTCTTCTCTCTCTCTCTCTCTCTCTCTGATTTGATTTCCTTACTTTCTCTCTCTCTCTCTATCTGTCTCTTTCTTCGTTTTTCTCTCTGTTTTTCGAGCTGTCTGTCTTGTTTCCACCTTTCTAATTCCCTTTCCCGTTCTTGCTTTCTTTAGCTTAAGTTCTTTTTTCTGTTTCTTTCTGTCCCATTTAGACTCTTCACTTTCATTCCCTCTTTATACTCTTTTCCACTCTCTATGCTTTTCTTACTTTCTTTCTCTCTCTCTCTTTCTGTCACTTTATCTCTCTAACTCCTTCTCTTTTTCCTAAGATCATTCTATCCTCATGTGTTCTGCTCTGTCTAACTTGCTTGAAGCTTCCAGTTTCTTATTCGTTCTCTTATTCCTTGTATATTCATCTCTGTCTGTCTTCTTTCTTTCCCTTGCTCTCATTCTTCATATATTCTTCTCTTTCTAACTTGTTTTAACCTCTCTTTACCTTCCACTTTCTTCCGCGTTAGAACGCTCTAAATCTTTCTATCTTTCCTTATCTCACTTGTTTCATTTCCCTGCTTTCTTTGCCATTCTATCTACTTTTCTCTCTCTTTCTTTCCCTTTTTCCGACTTCAATCTTGAGATTTCCTAAGATACTCCCTATCTACTTCTATTTCTTCTCTTTTTTTTGCCATTTCTCTGTCACTTTTAATTGCCAAACTCATTTCAATTTATCTTAGAATCTATTTCACCCTTTCCCCCTTCGCTCCATCTCCCCTCAAGTTATTCGAATTACGCCACATTATGCTGCTTCTTATCGTATGCCACACTTAAATTTTATAGCTTTTTGTATATACAAGACCCCCCCCACGCCCCTCTCCCTCCCTTCTCTAGCAAGCTTCTTCTTCTTGGGCCCTCTATGACATTTCAATTAAGTGGCATAATGAGATCGGGCGAGTGCAGCGACTCTTGTTGCAGGCGGCCAATGATTAATGGCAAAATGTTTATATCGGCGAGCGACTCTGCGAAAGTGTTGACTGTTCTTGATTCCCCTTACCCCCTCTCCCCCCTCTCTCTCTCCTTCTCCCCTTGCCCACACGACTCCCTTTGGGTCTCTGCTCGCTTGGCTGTTCGCATAATTTGCCTACAGATCGAGGCAGTTCGCCAGTTGGTTCCCCTTTTTGGGGTCCATGACGGAGACAGAGCTGCAGTCAAAGCTGTAGTCAGAGACGGGGGCAGTGGGTAGGGAGGGGGGCTTATCTGGAGCTGCGATCGGCATCCTTGCTGAAAATCAAGGTGCCGCTTGAACCGGTTCTGCAGCATTGACTGCTGATCGCGCACGCAGGAGGGGAAGCAGTGCGAAGAGAGGAGAGGGGAAGGCAAGGGAGGAGCAGGAATGGCCAATACTCGTAGCTGAACAATGTTTTCGCGGCTTATTACGCGCGATCGCTCGCTCAGCAAAGAGCAACAACAAGCAAAGCAGGCGCAGAAGGAGCCACCTGTGCGCAAAAATCAAGCCGAAAAGCAAAGCTCGTTATGCCAGTGCGAACTGCAAAAGGGGGAAATGCAGGCAAGGCAAGACAAAGGAGGAGGGGGGGGGGGGGGGGTTACCTGCTCCGGCTGTGAAGTGAACCAGTTTATGCAGCGCGTCCAGCAGCGTCTGAGATGGATGGATTGGGACGTGCGGACGAGTGTCCGCCGCCAAAGTGGAGCAGTCAAGCAGCTTTGAAACGCGCCGCAACAGAGACAGAGACAAAGACAGAGAGAGGGAGAACGTTGAGAATCGATGGAGCTGGGCAGGATGCTGGCACACTGGCAGCAGACCAGACCAGGGCAGTGCGGGCAAATCGAAGTGGAAAACATGTTACGCAGCCAGGGGGATGACACGCTGGAGAGGGCAGCGGGTAGAGGGGCCTGGCCAGGGCAGGGCAGATTAAGCAGCGGCGGTCGCGTTAGACTTGCGACCACCTGGCGCTCTTGGCCAATCAGCGTGCAGCAAAGTGAATTAGTGGGGGCCTGCATGGCAGCAACTGAAGAGGGGCCAGAGGAGGGTCGAGGGGTAGGGGTCGAGGGTAGAGAAGCTGCTGCTGTTGCTTTGCTTATTTGCAATATGCGTAAATGTTTACGAGCCTCAACTGGCCTCATAGTTGCTACTCCAGAGAGGGCAGCCTGCAAGAGAGAGAGAGGGGGGAGGGAGTCCACGTTGTCTTGGGCGTACCGCAGACACTTGTACACCTAAGTGATTTAGTGTAAATGATTGTGGCAAATGCGAACTGAGCTGAGCTGAGCTCAGTTGCTGCGCCTGCAAACATTTTTTCGTTGTAATTATTGACAGGGGCAGGTGCTTCTATGCCAGAGCCAGACCCCATCCCCAACTCACACCTGCCACTCCCCCTCACACGCACAAATAGAGCCATATAGTACTAAGGCTGGGAAAGTGCTACATACACTCTATGTAGTCTCAATCCATGCGGTAGCCAGGCAAAAGCCATCGAAATGGTAAACGAAACAAGTTATGTATATCATGTCAGATAGAGAGAGAGAGAGAGAGAGCGAACCCGAGATTAGCCCGGGAACGAGTTCGTTCAGCTGCACACGACGCTGTAAAATATTAATTGGAATATCTGAGTGCGGATACGATTTGATTGGAATTAGATTAATTCGCCAGTTCGTCGGCTTGGCCAAGGAAAAGCTTAAGAAAAAACAGCTCAATTACGTCGAAGCTAATCCGCAGCACGTTTACAGTTTTCCAAGCTATCGACGCAAGCTTAGCCATTGCTAGATGATCGCCCAGGCGATATCATATCATGCAGGGTATTTTATCTTTACTTTAATGATTTCGAAATCGTAGCAAGGTCGCTGCAACGCGACGCGCTTAACATAATTGTTATCTTATCGAGCATAATTAGATTTCCCTTCGATTTCGCTATCGCTATCGCGGACAGTGTTGAACAACGACGCCCACATGCAGTGCAAACCCGTTTCGACCTTATCAACTGCGACACATGCAACGACGGAATGGGAAACCAGTCGAGTGACAACATTTTGTCAGCGCAATCACAACAACGTGCAGCGAGGGGGGAGAGGGGGGAGGGCAACAAGATGGGCGCTTTTGAATTTATGTGCGCGTTCTAATTTTAATTGCCAATTTGTGGGCATAATTTGTCCATAAACCTTAATTAACGGCGAAAGCCAACGGAGCCAGCCCGAACCGAAAGATGTCAAAATAAAACAAACACCTCCAATGACAACAACAACGACGACGACGACGACGCCGGCGAAGAGGCTAAACGAGTCGCTGTCCGTCAGCGCGAAGGGCTGTCAGAGACCCAAGACCTGACCCCGTCGCTCTATTTGCATGCAAATTATACGAAGGAAATAGACAACCACAGTAAGAGGGCAACAGTCTGCAACAACGAAGCGGGCATACCCTATAGTGTTACTAAAATATTCAGCTATTTATCGATAGTATCGGAAAACTATCGCAGCAAGCTAGATTTTATATAAATTTACCTATAAAACGCTTTATAAGAACCAAACGATAGTAAGCATTAAAGTTGTCTAAAATATTTCACTGATTATTGATGAAACTCTTTATCGATAGTATCGGTGAACTATCGCAACCAACTAGATTTGTATACAAATTTCTTTATAAAGCTCTATATAGCAACCAAACTATTATAATCTTCAAAGTTATCTAAAATATTTTTTACACTTAACCGATAGTATCGGCAAACTATCGCAGCAAGCTATGTATTTATATAAAATTGTCTATAAAACTGTATGTAAAAATTATTTAAATATAATCATGAAAGTTATCTAAAATATTTCACACTTAGCCGATAGTATCGGCAAACTATCGCAGCAAGCTAAATATTTATATAAAATTGTCTATAAAACTGTATGTAAAAATTATTTAAATATAATCATGGAAGTTATCTAACGTATCTCACACTTAACCGATAGTATCGGCAAACTATCGCAGGAATAAAATATTTTGATTATCTTGATTATTTCACTTTTTTTCGATAGCCTCTGCAAACTATCGCAGCAACCTATCTACTTATATAAATAACTCCATAAAGCTCTGAAAATCAGGTTTACACATTTCAAGAAGTACCCTTCCAGCTAAGCTACCCCTCGCCCTTTGCAGGGTATGCGCATTTAACGATCCCGCCGGCGTAAAAGAATTAATGAAATGTTAAACTATTTACATCGTTTTTGTACAAATGTTTCACGCATTTCGAGATCGACGAAACTGCCCAAAATCGAACAGAAATCACACATAAAACGAGGCAATAAAACAAGTTAGTATAGCTTATTAACTAACAGATACCCTGTAAAGTAGTAAAACATCAAACAAAAGCTTCCCCCTGCACACTCGATCGCCTGACATAAAGAAGAACAAAGCAACATTGACTTAATGAAATCCAGCAAAAGAAGCAAATCACAGCAGAATCATCGCCAAGAATCATCGCATTGTTTTTGGGTGTTTTGTTCGTTGTTTGTTTTCCGGGTCATTTCCATTTAAATTCGTATCAATTTTATTGCACTCGTCTCTTCGTCCACACAACACTTTGGAATTAACAAGAGCTACAGCAAACCTAATAAAACTAATAAAAGACGCTCGTTAAAAATGTTCCAAGCGTTTCTTTTACAACAGTTTCAGTTGAGTTTCAGCTTCTTCTTCTTCTATCTCTTTCTCTGCCTGCTCTACTCATCATTTGGTCATCCATCGATCCAGAGTCCAGTGTGGCCCTAAGCCGCTTGGGAAAATCTATGCGCATCTAAATTCTGGCCATCGATTTGGCCAGCGCCTTGCATAAGTTTAGCATAAAATTTGCCTTGCTAAGCGGCCATAAAAGTGTTTCAAGTTTTTTTCTAGCTATTTTTTTCTTCGCTTTTTTTTTGCTTTTCTTTCGATTATGCGCTTTGCTTTGAGGGGGAAGAAGCTGCGTAAACACCTTATAAGCTTAATGTAATGTCGCCGTCGAGATGTGTCTTTTAAATCAATTAGCAGCTAGTTTTAGCTATTTTCGTTTTTGCCTATATCACTCAATCAGCTTGTGTTCATTAAGTTGGCAAAGTGTGAATCATTTGAGTCATTTGAATGGACTCACGATCACAGCTGCAAAATATGTGCAAATCCCATGATTTACGTCTAGCCAAACAAAGCGAACAAAGCGTTTGCCATTTCCATTTCCAGTTTCAGTTCTAGTTACAGTTCCAGTTGGGGTCAATCATCTCATATAGCATAGGGGAAGCACAATCGATCGGCCAATTCTAATTGCTATTCAATTTTTCAAAGACAATTTTTCAATTGTTAATGCCTTGAAGATTGATGCTCTAATTGCCGAGTAGTGGGTACCGCATGGCGAGTGCAGAGTGGATACTTGTGGTACTTGGTACTTGGTTCTGGGGCTGCCAAGTGGAGCAAGTGCATGCGCAGAGAGCCAAATTGCAGGCGACAGCCCAACTGCAGCCCGGCTTGCAACTGGCCAATTGGGCCGCGGAACACGTTTCCAGATGCATTTCGCTTGCGTCATTAAAATGAGCCTGATTTATGACCAGGCCAGGCCCAACCCGGGGCAGATGGAGCAGGCAGCAGTCAGCAGGCTGAAAGAATTGCCCGTGTTTCCACACTTTGGCTACCACTTGCCACAGCCGAGTGCGCCGAGACGCAGCACATTTTCCCATCGTGTGGCAGGCGAGTAAACTATAACTATGGCCACGAAGACAGGCCCAACTCGAGGCAGACAGCAGCTGAACTTGCGGCTCTCGTAGAGGCTGTGCCTGTTGCTGCAACTTGAGCTGCCGCTGCTGCAGCGTCTTGCTGCCAGCGCAAATCAAAGCGCAATATGTTGACTGCATTTGACTTCCCGGTAATTAGACGTGAATGCCACGTTGCGGCCAGTCGGGCACAGTGGGGCAAAGGTTGTGGGCATGCAAGGTGTAAAAGAAATACTTTTTGGTTTGGATGTATGGGGGGAGAAAGGAGCAAGAGATTGCTAAGCCAGTTAGAGTGTCTTCTGCTTGTTTGCTTGCCTGCAAAGCTGTTTTACTTTTAATCTGTCCGTATGAACGCCGAGATCTCAGTTAGTATTCAATCTATAGTCACCAAATTTGGCATAGAGACTGCTGTATAGTATATAAAGCTTAAGAATATTTCAATTTTTGGCTGCCACGCCCAACGCCCACGCAAAACAATAAATTGCGCCTATTGAGCGTAGTTCTTAAGTCTAAACTTGCAGTTTCGGCAGCACTATAGCTAAATGCCATAAGCAGCTCTTTCTTTTAGCAGCTCAACGATTTATAAACGCAGAAATTCATTAGCTATACAATAGCTCATTAACTTTTCAAGCACTCTCGTCCCACTGTGCCAACGACAACGCCTTGATTAAGTGTTTCGAGTGTTTGACTGTGGCCTGGTCTTTTGATGTGAAGTGCACCTGTTTCTAAGCCAAAGCGGCAGCGGCTGCCAAACAAAGTCATAAAACGCCACGGCGCGATGGCCACGCGCAGGGCCCAGCTACAGCTTCTGCTGCAGCTCTGCGTTGCAGTTGTGGCAGCTTGTTACAACTGGTTGCATGCCTCGTCGCACTGCCTTGCCCCGTTGCACCTCGCCTTGCATTTGTTGGCCTGCTGCGCCGCGGGCTGCAGCCCTGGACCACCGAAGAGTTGCTACGGCTGCCGCTGCCTCTACTGCTGCCTCTGCTTGTTATTATTGATGCCCAGCTTGAGAGCGGGTCCAGCTAAATTGCCGGCCTCATAATCAGGCGCTGGCCAGGCTTCTTGCCTGGTTTGTGTCTCGGCTTCAATCAGAACCAACACTTGCAGCAGCAGCAACGGCAACGGCGACCAAATATGGCAGCGAGTGTGTAGCGCCAGAGTCCGAAGCGATAGCAACTGGACTGGGCCAGCTGTGCGCTGCGCTCTGTGCCCCACGCCACAAGCTGTAGATCGTAGGAGGAGGCGACAGGTGCAATTAACTATGCGGCTGAACTGAACTGGACCTGGCCCGAACTGGACTGGACTGCAGCTGCTCGCTCGCTCGCTAGCTAGCTTGCTTGCTCGGTTTGTGCCTGCAGGCTGTGATTTCCGCATGCCGCATTGCCCCATGTCCATGCCGCGTGCTCGATCGAAAAGTTGATCCAATTTTGTACGTCATTTCGCCTAATAAAGGCACTTGGGAATGCCAGCCCCGAGTCGCAGCCCCAGTCGCAGATGAAGTGCGCCCATTTGCTGCGGCTGGCCGCCCGCTAGGGAAACAAAACGTGCACGCACCTGCAGATACATTTGTATCTAAGGGCTGTGCCGCAATCTGAGCAGTTAACAACAATGTAAGTAGCTTTTTATAGCACAACGAACGAAACGTTTTTATCTGCAGATATTTGTGGCTAAAGAGCTATGCGAAAGTGGAGTAGATCAGTTCGAAAGTTGATGTAAGGCTTCAGTATTATTTATAGATACATTTGAGCATGATCTGTAGATACAAACTTAGCTATATGTATAGGTTCATTGTAATATATTGTAGATCAAAGATACAGAGATGCAAAGAAACATTTGAAATCAGTTAGATACAGAGTTAAATATGCAGATAGACTTATAGATACTTACCAGATACTTTTGTATCTTGGCCACTTAAGGCAACTATACGCAATTGCTTCTTATAGATATCGCCTGTCAGTGAGTGCAGTTACATTATGAGACTCAAAAACTTACTGATAGATGGTAGATACTTGTATAGTATAGTATAGTAGATACTTGTATTTACATTTTAAAAGCAACTCATCTCAATTGTATCTCATAGATACTGCCATAGCATAGGCGAAGTTGCAGTTATATAGATACAACCAAGATACATTTGAAGCTTGCCATATATGCAGTTAGCTCCCTCACTCTACGCTCTATCGAAACCTCATTCCAATAAAGCAACTCTACTCAATTGTATCTCATAGATACTTCCATCTAATAAGCGTATAGATACAAAGATTCTTACAAATGCAGTTATATATATACATTATAGATACCTTTTCAGCATGTCAGTTAAGCAGTTAGCTCCCTCACTCTACGCTCTATCGAAACCTCATTCCAATAAAGCAACTCTACTCAATTGTATCTCATAGATACTTCCATACAAATGCATTTTTATAGATACATTTAAGATACCTTTTCAGCATGCTATTTATGAAGTTAGTTTCCTCACTCTACGCTCTTTCGAAACCTTTTTCTTTAATTATTATTTTTTTTTATTTTTTTTTATTAATTCTTAAATAAAAGAAAAAAAAGATTCTTACAAATGCAGTTATATAGATACATTATAGATACCTTTTCAGCATGCTATTTATGAAGTTAGTTTCCTCACTCTACGCTCTTTCGAAACCTCATTCCATATAGCAACTCTACTCAATTGTATCTCATAGATACTTCCATCTAATAAGCGTATAGATACAAAGATTCTTACAAATGCAGTTATATAGATACCTTTTCAGCATGTCATTTATGCAGTTAGCTCCCTCACTCTACGCTCTATCGAAACCTCATCCCATATAGAAACTCAATTCAATTGTATCTCATAGATACTTCCACAAAGTGTTCCCAATTAAATGAATACCCAAAGTGTTTGCCATATCATTTAACCCATTGCTGGCACTTGCACTCTTCATTCACTACACATACCTATATATATATATATATGGATATTCCGTCAGCGATCTATCAATTGGGCTGCTCTCCGCGGCCATCTTATCTAGCCGCGTCGATGCAAAATGATGTCTCATTTATCTCACTTGTAGATGCAAAATGTGTATTACATTTTCATTAAGGCCGAGTTTGTAACTTATTCTCTAATAGCTTCATGGAGCTGCCTCCCAAGTTCTCCCCTCCTGCTCTCTCTATACTTCTCTCCACTTCCTCTCTCACTCGTCTAGTTCGCTTGGCCACTCGTCGATCGCTTGTCACCAGCGTCAGTTCTCAATGTCAGTCGACGCCGTTTGCTGCCTCAGTTAGCGTCGCGTTGCGATTCGCGTTTCTTGCTTATCGCAGTCGCTGATCACGCGCCATGTTGGCAGTTTTAATTATGTTGCTTCAGTCCAGGTCTGTGCCCAGGTCTGGGTCTTTTGCTTGGGCCTGTGCTTGGGTCTGGGCCTGGGCAAGGTCCTGTCTCCTGTGGAATGTTGACGAACTGCTGTCGCAATTAATACGCGTCGTTGCTGTCGTCACTGCCGCTGCTGTTGCTGTTGCTGCAACTGACACGCTGTGTCTGCCCCGCCCCCTGCCCTCGCTGACCGTGCCACTTAGCACAGCACTGCGCAGCTATTTATAGACAGCTTTGTCAGTTGTGTCCCCACGCTCTAGCTGCGCGCTGTCTGCATTTTTTGCTCCCCTCCCCCCTCTCTACTTCCCCAAGCTGCACCCTAGGACAACATTATAATAAAATTATTTGTACTTTTGCTTAGCTGTGTCTGTTGCTGCCTCAGCTGCTGCCGCTGCATACTCCCAGCGATTGTTCGATTTTTGCAGCGCGTTAAAGTGCAATTTGTTGTTGCGCTGCGGCCCCAACGGTAAAGCCCCCTGCCCCCCTCGGCTCAGCTCAATGTAATTATTTCAAACTGTCTCTGGGCTGCCGCTGCTTCCGCTGACTATCTCTGGCTGCCTTCCGCCTCGCTCCCCCTCTCCCTCTCCCTCCCCCTTCTTGCCGGAGCTGCTCATTTTGCTCACTTCTCTCTCTTTTATTTTGTGTTACTTGTGCATTGGTTTTCCCTCATTGGTTTCCTTTTGGTGCAAAGTTTTTCTTACGCCAGTTACATTTCTTGCCACTTTTTGCGGCACTTGCCACACACACACACACACATTTGCCAATTGAGCAATGCGACGGCAAGCGAGGCGTACGCAGCGCATTTCCATTTTCATTCCAAATGCATTTCCTCTCTCTCTCTCTCTCTCTCTCGCCTTTTCCCTCTCTGGCGCCTCTGGCTTCAATTTCAATGCAAAATCAATAAATTCGTTGCAAGGGGCCAAGTTAATTTTCGTAATTGGCATCTTAACAAGGTTATCTGCATTTGTTGCGATTTGCATCTGTTTGTCTCCCTCGCACTTGGCCTAATCGCTCTCGCACTCATACGCTGCTGTCACTGCTCTCCCTATCTCTCCCTCTCTCTCTTTCTTACTTTCTCTCTCTCTACTTGCTACGCTTCCACCCTTCTGGACACTGCTTTATCAATTATGCAGTCAGCGTGCGCTACATTTGAGCTGCACTACGTCCCTGCCCTGCCCCGCCCCCTTCCCTTCGTTCCGCCTCTGTGCTGTCCCCAGCTCCATTAGCATCTAAATGTGAATCCAAAACTTTGGCTGTCAAATGCTTTGGCTCAACTAAATTTCATATTCGATTTTTGTGTCTCTCTGCCACGTTCTTCTCTCCTGCATTTCAATGAAGTCGCTCCGCCTCTCCCCCTTCTCTCTCCTCTCTCTCTCCCCCTCTCGCTTTTTATATGCTATATGCTATATTCTCCTCATTCTTCTTTTTTTTTTTTCTGTAAAAGATAAAACTTTACTTTTACCATAAATGAAATGGGCAACCCCAGAGCTGCCGACCACCGTCGCCGTCACCGAAAAACCCAACCCACCCCACCGTCTGCACCGTCTTCCACCTGCTTTCCACATGCGATAACCGCAAACCCCTTGCCCGTTACTAAGGCATGCCGTGTGTGGGCGCCGCTTTTGTTAATTTCTGAGTGCGGCCCTCGACTTTGGCTCAGGTATACTCTATGTGCATAGAGGTTGATCGGTTACCTTAGCAACTATGACAAATTCTGTGTTAGTTCCGCGTTTGCATTTAAAAGAGAAATTGAATGGAATTTGCTGGGGAACTCAGTCAACCTTTTGTAATGTAATCTATTAAAAAAAAGAAAAATGGGGACTTAAATTATTAAAGTGGTATAGAATATATTTATAGATCAATTATCTATATTCATCAATTTTAAACACTTAAAAAATTTCCTTTACAAAGAAACGATCGTTACTTAAAGCACTCTGTGTGGAAAGTATATGTAGATAAATTATCTACAATTATCTTTCAAGCTTTTATTATATTTAAGGGTTAATTTAATATTGATATTTAATTTTAAGTTAATTATCTTGAAGAGGAATTCCACTTACAAGATCTTGAAAGCATATCGATTGGAAACAGATGATCATTAGTTATTACCTTCTTTGGTAGGATATATATGCAGATAAATTATCTACAACTGTCTTAAAGTTATTGAAATAAGCGTATATGATATACAAATGATGTAATAAGGTGCAAGTATATTATCCACAACTTCCTCTACATATAAAGAAGCACATTCACAATATCTCAAAAATAGCTAGATTTTATTGGGATGATCTTTAGATAACGCAATGTTCAACATATGTAGATAAATTATCTACAATTATCTTTCAAGTTTGTATTTTATTTAAGTTTGTATTTTATTTAAAGCTTATTTTAATATTGATATATAATTTCAAGTTAATTATCTTGAAGAGGAATTCCACTTACGTGATCTAGAAAACATATCGATTGGAAACAGACGATCATTAGTTATGGCCTGCTTTAGTAGGATGTATATGCAGATAAATTATCTACAACTGTTTTAAAGTTATTAAAATAAGCGTATATGATATACAAATGATATAATAAGGTGCAAGTATATTATCTTTCTATATATAAAGAAGCACATTTACAATATTTCAAAAATAGCTAGATTTTAACGGAATGATCGTTAGATAACCCACTGTAGATAAATGATCTACAACTGCCGCTGAGCCATAGACAAAGCTTCTATAATATTTATCGGATATTTCAGGTACAAGTAACTTATCTAAAGCTTTCTCTACTCCACGAAGCAGCACATAGATAACCTCTCGAAATAGATCGATCATTAAGAGAGACGATCGTTTAGGGTACTCAGCTCTTTCGGTGTTCATCAATAATATGCTGGCTTGTGCGACATGGCAGACACACACACAGAGCGCAACCTATACACCTGCACTTTATTTAAATCGAGTTCTTTTTGTTA
The DNA here is from genome assembly GCA_018904095.1 of Zaprionus ghesquierei. Lineage (NCBI taxonomy): Eukaryota > Metazoa > Arthropoda > Insecta > Diptera > Drosophilidae > Zaprionus > Zaprionus ghesquierei. Next base: position 12,834,281 of record JAEIGP010000394.1, on the reverse strand, counting down.
TGCGTTATTTATTTGTATTTTTTCTGCTTCTTCTTTCTTTTATTTTGTATTTTTATTTTGCTTTTTTAATTTATGCACCTCGGCTACTTGGCTTCACCTCAGCTCGGTTTGGTTTGGGTTTGGGTTGGGTTTGGGGTCGGATTCGGATTCGAGTCGTTTGCCTATTGTAATTTATCTTTATCATTATTGTATTAAACTCTGCGTGTGTGTGTGTGTGTGTTTCACTTTTTGCTCTCTGCATTGGAATTTTTGCCTGTCTCACAAGCTGTGCTCGTGTGTGTGTGTGTGCGTTTGTATGTGAGTGCGTTAAGTTGTCATAATGATTGACAACGGCTACGTGCCCCGGTTTTATAATAGTCACACACAACTAGGGTGTAGGGAGGGGAGGCAGGAGGGGCGTGTCGGAGACAGGTAGCTGTCCGCCCACCGCCCACACTGCTCCGCCCGCTGTCTGTGCAACTTGTCTTGTTGTGGCACTAAGCTGTCGCAAAGGTGGAGCAACTACGCAATCAGCTGCTTAAATATGTATGCAACGCTTGAGCCAATCGATAGGTCGATAGGTCAGTCGATTGCAATGCCAGACCAAGCGGAGGGAGGGGGGAGCAGGCCCAAGAGATGTTGTGCCTTGTGGGCAAGTGACAATTTGCCCACTGATTGGGTCCATTAATGATATGATTCATATTTGTGTGCCATGTGCGGCAATCGATATAGGTAGACAGTCGCGCTGTCTCTCTCTCGCTCTCTCTCTCTCGCTCTGTCTTGCTCCGTCTTGCTTGGCTGCGCCGCTGGAATCTATTTAGAGGCTTTGGCAAAGTTAATTTAACATCTGTTGGGCCATAAATTGTATAAATTGTTGCCAACCTCCACTGCTCTGCCTCTCCCCCGCTCGATCCTCCTCTTGCGTTTACATCCTGCCTGCCAGTCAAAAAATAAAAAAAAAAGCTAAAGAAAAAATAAAATAAAATGCCAGGATAATCAATAAACGAAATTCAATTTGCTGCGCCATTTGCGCAGACAGTCGACCTCGCCGAACCTGAACCAAAGTCGAAACCGAAACGGAAACCAAAACCGAAACCAGACCAAGACGCCACAGCTCCCTCTCTCAGAGTCATGTCTGTAGGCGCAAGTTACTGATTCTGGCACGCCCACTTGAACGCCCACGTGGCCATAAAATGAGGCCGATCTAATGAGTGAAGTGGGCGGGGCTGTTGCACCCCGTCATTCAGTCTGCTTAGCCCCTCCCACCCCGCCTTGGTTGACACAACGTCAAGTCGTGTGAGCAGGAGGCAGGGGGTAGGGGGCGGGGGGAGCCGCGTGAGCCCGTGAGCGACGCGTGACGTTCGTGTATTTTATCGATATTGCAATTTATTGTATTAGCCCGCAAACGAGCGACGCCAGCAGGGCAAAGGGGAAGGGCGGGACAACAGGGCGGATGGAAGATGAAACCTTGTCGAGGCCGCCGGGCGAAATGTCTCTCAATAATATTTCTAGGCTATAAAGTGAAATATGTGTTAATTTCGAGTCGAACAGCTCCACTGTCACGCCCCCACAGACAGGCCGAGGCGGGGCAGGCAGTTATTCTTATAATGATAATATTGACATTGATAAGCGTCGCAAATTTATGCACAATTTGGCTAATTGATTGGCGCTGCCTTCACTGCAAATGGCAACGCAGCACGCAGGCTGCCCAAAATACACACACACACAGACAGAGAGAAAGAGAGAGAGCACTCAAACTAATCGTGATATGAGGCAAATGATTTACATACTTTAATCGCCAATGGAATTTCAAAGGATCCCAATCGAATTGACAACACTAATCGAATCGTGCCCAAGGATATTTGCCATATTGACAGACACAGAGACACGAGCTGAGCAGATTGGCAAATCGAAATTCAAAACTGAGCAAATTTCATTTAGTTTCATCAAATTTTGACAGAGATTTGCCAAATAATTACAAATTGCTGCGAGCTTGTTAGAGTTTAGCTAACTCATATGTTGTCAATTTAAATATATGAGTATATTAAATTTTATAAAAATAATATTGTGTGTTTAACATATTTTGACAGTTCTGATGCAGTTGGTTTTTGCTTAAATTGAAAACAGAATGCCTAGTCAGAGATAGAAGAGATTGAATAGATTCTATTAGTGCGTTTATGCGTCACTCATTTCATGCAAATTATTTTAAAAATTCGAAAAAATTCATAAATTTGCTTACACGCCAAAGTTGAGTATGAATTAAGAGTCAAGGCGTTGAATAAAATCAAATGAAAATTAAATCGTCTAAATAGTAAGACATAATTTCATTTATATTGCAAAAACAGGAGCTATTTTCGTTTCAAGAATTTATGAATTCATGTAGCTCGTAGCATAAACGTTGCTTGTCTCAATTTGTATTTCTTTCTTAATCTTGAAAACAAATCTAGTAGTTCTGGGCACTAAAACTTCATAGCATAAAATTGACATACTTACACATACATATATCAGAGAAGCATCACAGCGATATCTTGAAAAATTATGAAAGTCAGCCGATAGCTATATGATATATCGGTCCAATTTCAAATAAATTTAGAATGCCTTTAAAGGGTCAACTTAGACATGTATCGGGAAAGTAACATTGCGATATCTTAAAAAATAACAAAATTCGCCCGATAGGTTCTATGGCAGCTATGCGATATATTGGTCCGATTCGTCTCGTTTAGACTTATTTACAGTGCGCAGCAATGAGAAGTTCGTATACCAAGTTTCATCAAGAAAGCTCTAAAACTGAGAGACTAGTTTGCGATGCAACAGACAGACGGACAGATAGACAGACGGACATGGCTAGTTCGACTCCCCTATTGATGCTGATAGGGAATACATACACTTCATAGGGTCGCAGATGTCTCCTAAGGTGCGTTGCAAGCTTCTGGGAAAAGCAGATGAGAGAAATCTCTTCTTAACAAGCAGACGAAAACACTGAGTAAATTCAGGACTATGGCTCTAAAATATTTCCTTCTCACTTTCCTTTTACTTCCCTTCTTCCATCAACATTTTCTCCTTCCTTCGTCTTCTCTGCCTTTTGCCTTGTTGTCTATTGGCTTCCGCGCAGCCAATACGAGGAGACGCAGAGGAGGCGTGGCTCACCTGAGCAAGGATCTAACTAGGACATTAGTGTGCTTAACTTAATTAATTAGACAGGGGCCAAGAAGAATTTGCAGTTTAACAAACTCACAAGTTGCAGGCAAAGTTTGTCAAAGAAAGAAAGAAAAAAAAACGAAAGGAAGGAAGCCAAGAGGAGGCAAAGAAAGTTGAGCAAGACAAGTGGCAGCAAGAAGGAGAGAGAGAGGGAGGGAAGCACGAGATGGGGTTAGTTCCTGATGCCCATTTGGAGGCCACTTGGAGTGAAACATTTGATATGCTGCCAGTGCTCCTGCTAGTTGTTTACTTTTCCAATTGATTGAGCAGCGCTGGCGCTGACGTTGGCGTTGCTGCCACGGCTGGCTGCCTGCGCCTCAACTGAAGCAGAAAGTGTTGATGCTGCGACGCAGGCAGAGCGTCAATGTCAAGTGCAAATGAGAGGCCAGCAGCAAGCACACAGTGCAGCCGCCTACGCGTCTGTTTTTGGGCCACGCCCCCCGCATTGGAAGCGCCCACGCACAATGCGAGCCGCTGCTGCTGCTGCTCACCTTGCCCAAGGCGTTGCTGCTGCTGCTGCGGCTGCGATTTGCGTTCGGCTTTTTGACACAAATTGAAATCGAGTTACAAAAACGCTTAATTCAATAAAGACAACGACAACTACCTGTGCAGCGACAACAGCAACAACAACAACAACTCGAACGTGGAGCAATAACAGCAACAGCGACAGAAAAACAGAAAAAGTTTATAATAACAGCGGACACAAATTAATTTTGCAAGCCGTCGCCGGCGACACAAATTGCCGTGTCATGTCCAGAGCTCACTTTTTTCTCCCTTCCCCCCCTCCCCCTTCCCTCTCCCTCTCTTTCGTTTATTATTGTTGTTTCTGCCTTTTTCTTTTCTTTTTTTTCTTGTCTTTTTTTGTTGTTGCTGTTGTTATTATTATTAAAGTTGCTCTCACAGCCAGCAAGAGCATAATAAGTTTCTGTTGCGGTTCACCACAGCGTGCAACACAGCAGCAGCAACACGGCAACACCTTGAAAACTTTCTGTTCTTTTTCGGGTTTTTTTTTTTTGTTCTTTTTTATATTTTATGGCAAATATGGTGGCACACATGCCTCAAGTCTGTGTAATTTGTAGATCTTGCAAGTGTCATACATGCCATATGTATGTCGGCTTTCAACTGTTTTTAGGGCATATCTTATGGCAGAATTGAAGAAGTTTAGATAAATCGTCGATCAGCAAAATTATATATTTTAGTTATATTTTTTATATTTTATTATTAATATATATATATTTTTTTTTAAATTTTTTTTTAAATATTTTCTTAAATTTTCATATTTCAATTCTCACAAAAATTTTTGTAAATTTTATATAAATTTTTTTGGAAAAAAGCTGAAATTTTTTTTTGTACCTTTTAAATATTTTTAAAAGTATTTTTTAGTTTTTAAAAATATTTTCTTCATCAGTTTTATAAGGAATTATTTAAACTACATTTTAGTGGCCCATCAAAAATGTTGTTTTATAAGTTTAAATATTTTTTGATATTTTTTAAATAGTTTTGATACTTTTTTTTAGTTTTATTTTATTTTGAGAATATTTACTTTGTGAATTTTAGAGTTCAATTTTAGAAATTTAATTGTTCAATTTATTTTAGAAAAATTTAAGAGACTTAAAAATTTAATTAAATAATTTGTCCGACTTTATTTGTTCTTCTAAGAATTAAAAAAATTGTATTTTATTTAAAAAAAAATCATTTAATATTTTAAATAATTTTTTAAACATTTTAGTTTTTAATACATATTTTGCCTCATGTCATGCCAAACCCTTACCAAATTGACTTTTACCTGCTCAAGCCTTTCGAGCAAGCGCATTTGCTAGTCTGCTAGCGCCATCTAGCGTCCACTTGTCGCCTTTTTTTTGTGCCACGCACCTGTGGCAAGCGGCAGCAGCAGCAGCAGCAGACGTTGATCGCTGTTCGACGATCGGCTACGGTAATTACAAGCGACTCTCAGCTGCAGCCGCACTTTTTTTTTTCTTACCCCAACTGGGGAGACGTGTATGCCTGAGTGTGTGTGTGTGTGTCGTTTTTGCTTTTTTTCGCTGCGTATTTTGGGGGAAGCGGCACAAGTAATTTCCACTAATTACGCGGCAATGAGTCGAGTAAAAGCAAAACGCGCTTGCAACGCGGCAAAGGCAACGGCAACGGCAGCAACAATTGTTGCATGTCCATCTGCATGGGGTGCCAATGGGCATAGAATGGCACTTGCTGCAAGCTCCACTAAATGCCACTTGCTGTTGCACTGTTGCACTGTTGCAGCTGAAGCTGAAGACGAAGCTGTAGCTGAGGCTGTGGCTGTGGCTGCCTGCGATCTTTAGGCGAATGATTTGCGCTTTTAGCCACAAGTTGCAGTTGCAGTTGCAAAGTGTTGACTGTTAACGCGCCGCCCTGTTGCTGCCGCTTCTGCCTGAACCCCCCTAGCTCCCCTGCACCCTTTGGGGGGGGGCAAATTAAATTTTAAACGCTTAAGCGGACGTCGAGCGAAATCATAAACACAAATCAAATGAATTTTCATAATTGCATTCGGTTGCCTTTTCCGTTTTCTGCTGACGTGCGAGTGTGTGTGAGTGTGTGTGTGTGCGAATGTGAGTGTGTGCCAACATGGGCGGCCCGCTTGGGGGGGCGTGGCCACGTCTAGACAGAAAGTTGTCACTGTCGCTGACAGCATTGGCAACGATTAGCCCGGGACTCGAAGCCGGAACCTTTGCCGGCAGCTAATGATGAGACGAGGCTGCCCAGCCAGATATGCAGATATAATAGCTACTGCCACAGCCAGAGATGCTCAGCGGAATTTAATATCGATTTAATAGCTGGAAATAGCAAGAATCGCTTGAGTATTTTTTAAAGAATTTCACTGAGGCAGTTGGGAATGCTGAAAGGGAATGTCGGTAGCTTGGTTTGCCTAAAAGAAATTTAAATTAATTTTTATAAAATATATATATGTCTATAGGCCATATAATACCCACATATAACTAGCTATATACATGCATTACCTTGTGTGCTTATTCATTCATAAAGAAGTCAAAAGTCTCAAAGAGATCTAAGTTTCGAAAGGTCTTAAGTAATCAATCTGTATAAATTCGTAACCTGAATACCTTAACATTTTTTTAAGAAAAAACTTACTCACCTAGACTGAAATTGAAGCTCCAAAAATACCATGAAATATCGTGAATATATTGTGTATATCTCGGAGAAAAATGAGTGGAATTAAAGGCATCAAAGTATTCTAGTTTATTTCATCAAAAGATTTCCAATTCATACACAAAACTAAAGCCGCAAACTTTAAGTTTCTTGCGAGGTAAAAATCTCCTTCGAGTTAATTCACAATAGTTGCCATTTCTAACCTCACTTTTGCTGGGATTTGTGCATTTCTTTGCTGGCAAAGTAAACAATCTAAATGGCATAATACCATATGCTTGGCTAAGCTTCCTCTTCCAAGTTTCTTATCACACTTTATTGGCAGTTTCTACTCTCTCTCTCTCTCTGTCTCTCTACTTCTTTTTTTTAGCCTCATCTTTTATGGCTTAATTCGTATTCGCATATTGTCGCTTTGTCTCTGTTGCACTTGCAGCGCGTTCTACATATGCCTGCGCCATATGGGCAATCCTTCCGGCCGCACACACAGAGAAGAGACAGTTGCAGATACATTTGTATCTATGCAGTTGAATTCGTGTGTTGCCCCTCGAAAAAGTGTTTACTATTTTGCATTTGCTGCAGTTGCTTCCCTCCGCTCTCCCTCTCCCTCTCTCTCTCTCCCTCTGACTATCTCTTTTTGCCTTGTTTTTTTGGTGCACTCTTCTTTTTTTGTCAATTTCACGCTCTATTTGTGAGGTTTGCCATTTGCCTTTGCCTTTTGTTTGATTTGGTTTTTTGTTTTCGTTTTCGTTTTCTTTTTCCTTTTCGCATTCGTTTACGTTTTTGTTTTTGTTTTGCTTTTGTGTTATTGTTGTTGTTTTTTGCCGTAGCAATCTTTGATATTTTTGTACTTTTGACCAATTTGCGGCGCACAATGCAAACAAACAAGCACTAAAAACACACACACACGCAGACAGAGTGTGATAGGTGTCTGTGTGTGTGTGTGGGCCAAATGATTGGCAGCTTTTCAATATGGCGCTAATTGAGTTTTTAATTGTTTGACTTTACACTTTGCGAACCTTTTGTCTTGATGTGTCGCTGGAATTGCCCCCCGGAATGGCAGCAGCAGCAGCAGCAGCGACACGCTTCACTTTGTGTGTATTTTCAGTTGCTGTTGCAAGTTGCCCCCACTCCCTCTCCCTCCCTCTCTCTCCCTCTCTCGATGTTGTTGTTGTTGTTATTGTTTACCCTTTTTGTCATATTTATTTAGTTGGCTTAGGCAGCGGGCGAGGCAGCAGGTGGCAGCTGGCCCAGGCTCGGGGGAGATGCACGGACGGGGACCCAGACCGGTCATAAGTATTTATAATTTGATACTGTCGAACGACAACGTTGACAACAACAGCAGCAGCAGCAGCAGCAGGAGAAGCAGCAGCAACTTGCAACAACAGCGTGCAACAACAACGAGTCAAGTGCTGCAAGCAATCAAAACGCTTCCCCCTGCAATCGCCGGACAAACTTGTTTTAATGGCCCCGCCAGAGAGCCCGACACAGACCCCAGTGCACAGTTCCCAGTTCCCAGTTCCAGACCCCAATCTGTAGTCCCCCAGCCAGCTCGGGTTCGTTGCTGCTGGAGCTGTAGCTGAAGCTGGAACTGCGGTGCTGTTTGTGGCTCCGTTATTGCAAGCCTCGCACCGAACGTCAGTCAAGTTGAAATAATTTTAATTTAGTTGCTGGCAAACTATAAACAGGCTCTCGCCAGAGCTGCCTCCCTCCATCTGCTCCGCTCCTCCTGCTCCCTTTTGGGCTGGGCTTGTCGAGGGGTCCTGTGCCTGGTCCTGCTGCTGCTGCTGCCTGGGGCTGCCTTGTCGTCGTCAGCACTTTTCATTGATAAGCGGCACGCAGTCGCAGGATGATGGCAGCCTCGAGTGGAACGAAGGGGGGATGGGGGAGGAGCACATTGAGGATGACGCTGCCGCGTCATGTGGTGATTAAGTCAAAGCGAAAGGCAAATGGGGGTAACAGCAGCTAAGAAACAACAACGAGAACAAGAAGTGATTGCAGCCAACCAGATTTGATTTTGACATCAACGAATTGAAAATGCTCTGCAGAAAGCTTTTGTAGAGCTTTAAATTAAGAAAAAGCTTAAGGGAGAAACCAAGAAATAGAAAGATTTATTAAACAACTTTTAAGCACATGAAAAGCAGCTGCAAATGGTAGCTTAGAAAGCCCAGCAAGTCTACGAATTTGCAAACAACTAAAAGCACATTGAAAGCTTTATATGCAGCGAATTATGGCGCAAGCTCTGTCGAACAACTATTAAGCACATTAAAAGCATTTGAAAATAGAAGCTGAATAAGCGAAGATTTTATCTCGAAAGCACATTAAAAGCTTTATATATGGTTTGCAATGGGGCAAGCTCATTGAAAGCACATTAGACGAAAGCTTATGTGGCATGTTCTTGACTAAGAGCTATAAAGCACATTAAAAGCTTCATAAAAGAATGAAAGGCTTGCACAGTGTCCAGAAAAGGCACAACTCAAAGTAAGCTTTGCATTATTGCAAGCTCAGGCTGCAGTCAAAGCACATTAAAGTTGATTAACTTAGAATGAGTCATTAGAAATAACAAGTGAACAGCTTTATCGTTGCTTCATATGAAATTTCTGCACTCGAAAGCTGCTTGCTCTGCCTGCAGTCAAAGCTTTGAAAGCGCATTAAGGCCTCTAGAAACTTCTTGTTTGCTCCAAGTAAAAAGCTGCGTTTTCAGGCCACAGCCAAAGCTCTGCAAGCTCACTTTAAAGCACATTAAAAGCTTGCTTGAAGAGCTTAGGCTATCTTACTTATCTACATTAAAGCTGCTGCTGCGACTAGCTCAAGCCAAAGCTCAAGCCAAAGCTCAAGCTAAAGCTCATACTCGAACCCAAGTTAAAGCTCAAGGGGATTTTCAAGTTAAGGCTCAAGCCAACGTTCAAGCTAAGCTTAAGCCAAAGCTCAAACCAAAGCTCAAACTAAGCTTAATCCAAAGCGCAAGCCAAAGTTCAAGCTAAGCTTAAGCCAAAGCTCAAGCCAACGTCCAAGCTACGCTTAATCCAAAGCTCAAACCAAAGCTCAAACTAAGGCTCAAGCCAAAGCTTGCGTACAAGATTAAGTTTAAACTTAGCTTAAGCCAAAGCTCAGCCCGAAGCTCATGCAACTCAGTTTCAGTGTATTTCTTGAGCTTGGCTCTGCATGTGTCTCACAAGTTTCGCCGAAGGGTTGCAAAAGGGTTGTGCTGCACACGTGTGCGGAACGCGTGAAGTTGCCCAACCGGTGTAGCCACAGCACTAGCTGTGTGGAGGAGCACGAGGAAGAGCAGAAGGAAGAGAAGAAGAAGGAGCCTGACCGGGGCACTATCGCCGAGCCGTGGCTGGCATTATGTAAATGCCCGCGGACTGTGATTGCAATGGCCAGCGCAATATCTTAATGGCCGAAGACGTCGTCCGGCCAAGGACATGCCAGGATCGCGGCAGAGACAGGTGGATGCAAGGGGAGCTGCGGCAGGCGTAGGTCGCCTCGCATTTCGATGTTATTTATGCGCGCGGCCGTTATTAAAAATATTTTTGCAGCCGCTGATGGAAAGCTGGTCAGGGTCGTGGCAGCGGCAGCCAATGTAGCCCTTACCTGAAGTAAAGAAGGAGAAGAAGAAGCAGGAGAAGCAGGAGACCGCAACCTCAACGTCACATTGATGCCACGACCCGCTGTGCATCCTCCAGCCTCAATTCGCAATCCTCTTTGCTCCTCGACGCGAGGCTCAGCTCGCTTGTCTTTCCCCACACCCCCATCCCTCCTGCCATGCCTGGGCCATCCCTTTTTGCCAGGCAGGCAGGCAGGCAGTGCAACATTATACTTTCGCCTTGTTCTTTTTGAAGACCGCTTCATCGTCGTCGTTTTCTTGGTTGTTGTTTAATTTTTCAGTTGGTTTCAGTTTGGTTTTTGTGCGCTGCGCTCAGCCAGCTGCCTTGCCAGGGCCTCATTGTTGCTGTTGTTGTTGTTGAAGAGGTTTTAAATTTCCAGCCTGATACTTTAATCCAACCAGGCAAAAGGCGTCTTTGCAGCCTGCGCTCTGCTGCGATTTTGCTTACTTTTTATCGAGGTTGCCATAGCAAGGCGCCCTGTCTTTCCCCCCTCTTTCTTCTCCTCTGCCTCTCCTGCTTTGCCTCTTCTACTTCTTCTTGTGCATCGTGTGCAGTTTTTAAGGTTTTCATTATTATTATTATCATTCATTTTTTGCTGTTGTTGCGCTCGAAATGCGAGCGTATTGAATACGCCAACCCTAAGAACAGCTACACAGACAGCACACACACACACAGAGGGATATACCTATGCATTATGTGTGGCAGTGTGTTACCGTTAGCTTGTGTCATTCGAGCACTCAATTCAATATGATTGCTCGCCTATAATGAGCGTATTACTTACCCAAGGCCCCATTGGATATAGCCCAACCTGGCGACATAGAGAATCAATTAAAGCGCAGATGAGTTGCACCGACTGTGTGGGGCAATTATGTAAGTTGATAGCTTTGAGGCGACGCCACTTGGCTGGCCAATTTGCCAGCGCACCTCCCTCCCTCCCTCGCTCTGCAGTGAAATATGTAATTTCATTTTCATGCATATTTATTTTTATTCAACTTAAATGAAAATTGCATCAAAGTTGCAGCTACGCTGCAGCAGGTCCCCCCCCTCGCTTTGCTGCAATTGCTCATCATATTACGCATACGCCGCGTAAACGCCCTTGGCTGCAGTTGATGCAATTTAAAAGCATAAATATTTGAAATGGCTTTTACAAGTGGATTTTCCACGCCGCACGCCGGCAAATTGCCGCCGAAGCTGCCCCCGCCGCTGCTTCTATTGAGAAACTCATCCGCATTCGATCGAGTTTTCTTTGCTCTGCGCGTTGAAATGGGAAATTTCTGCTTGCACTGCGCAGCCAATGCAGCAAATTATGGAAAATGTGTATTTATGCCAGCGTACAGGGTATGCACGCACACATGCATACCCTACACGGCGGGGGGAATTTCTGCCTTCAGAGCCAGCCACAATTAATTTGTTTGCCAATTCGCCAAACTTAAAGGCGACGACGCGTGCAAGCGACACGGAGAGAGGGAGAGGCAGAGGGTGTGCGAGTGGGATGGCCGCATTACCGTTAAGATTAAATGCACAGCGCAGTTGCCATTAACAATGATTACCTGAAAGCCGATTCCCAATAATTAAATGTGCAACAGCGCGCAATTTTTAATTGCAGGCCGCAAAAAGTGCGTCGCTCACTTGCTCTGGCCTCTCCCTCACTCTTCCCTCTATCAGCCGCTCTCCTCTCTCTCTCTCTCTGTCTCTCTCTTCCCTCTCTCCCCCTCTCTCTCCCTCTCTCTCCCTCTCTCGCTTTGCCCTGTCTCTGTCTCTGTCGGTGTCCGTGTCCGTGTCCGGATTCATGTCCATGTCCGGCCGACACAAGTTGAGCGCCCCGCGTTGACCCGCTGCCACGGCACGCCCCCCTTCCCCTATACTCCTCCCCTCGCCCCTTGCCCGTACGTACTGTGCGCATATCAAAAATGTTGATTCTGATTTTAATTTATTCATATTTATGCAAAAGAAGCAACAATTTTGCTAGCATACTTTTTGGCGCAGCGCCTGCTGCCGTTGCCGTTGTTGTTGTTGGTACCGTTTCGATTGCACTTTGCCAATGTGTGTGTGTGTGTGTGTGGATGCATGTGTGTGTGTGTGGACCTATGTGTGTGTGTGTGTGTGTGCCTGTGTGTGTGTGTGTGTGTGTGTGTGTGTGTGTGTGCCTGTTTGTGTGTCTTTATTATTGCTGACTTTAAAGCTTACTACACGCGCTGCTTGAACGCGCCGCTGCAGCGTTGGTCACCCCAATTGAGCTGACCGTCTGCGCGCTGGCCAAGTGCACAGCATCAGTTAAGGCTTCTGCTGCATTGGTCTTGGGCTTGAAATATTTTAAATATTTTTTAAATATTTTTAAACATTTTTTTTAGTATTTTTTTGGAATTCCTTTGCTGGCTAAACTTTTCAACTCAAGCTGCGCTTTAGCTGTTAAAGTGATCAAAACTCATGTCGAACTTGGCTGCGCGGCTGCTTTCGCAGCACATACAAAATCTCTATGAACTGCATGTTGTAGTTAAACAACAACAACAGCAACAACAACAACTGAAATACGTTATATTAGCCACATAAAATGTTGCATTTTATTTTGTATTTTTTTTTGTTGGTTTTTTTCCTGCAATTTTTAAGGCTTTTGTTGCTGCTGTTGCTCAAGTTAATAATTGAGTCTTGGCTGTGTCTGCTGGGGCGCACTTTCTAAAGCGCACAACAACAACAACAATAGCAACAACAATAGCAACAACAATGGGCTAGTGCTTCCGGCTGTTAGATTGTTGTTGCTGTTGCCGGTGTTGGTTTTCCTTGCCGGCCCGGGCGGGCGCCCGCTCTGGCTTCTGTTTAGCATGAACCCAATTATGAATTATTTGTAATCTTATCTTTAAGTATGTGGCATAAAAATTATAATTTTGCGGCAAGAAACCCCACAGTGAAGCAGCAGCGGCAACAACAACACGAGAACAACAACAGCAACGCGCTCGGTTGGCCCTTATGAAGTTCTTCTATTTCAGCATTAAAATTTATTAAAAATAAATAAAGCAGCCCATAAACGCTCCGTGTGTGTGTGTGTGTGTATGTGTATCGGTGTGTGTGTGTGGGGCAAAGGCATCTCAACCACAGACACAGACACAGACTCAGGTTGTTGTCGTGGCTGCGGTGCAGGCTTGGTAGCTCAGCAGCTGCCGCTGCATCTTGAGGCTGGAATATAACACGCCTAACCGCAGCTTACCCTCTGCCACGCCCCCCCCCCCTCCCACCGCCCTTGGCTGCTGCAGGCCATGTGAATGGCACCAAAGTGGATGCTTCAGCATGCACGGACGCCACTTGGAGGCAGCAACAGCGACGTCCAGACGCAGATAAACAGGAAGTCATCGTCGCTGCCAACACTTCAAGCTGTGTGTCGAGTGGGTGGCTTCTGGGTGTTGTCCTGAGTGCCCCGACTTGCCTCTCCCTCTCTCTCTCTCACTGTGTGTGTGTGTGTGTGCCCCCTTGTAGCGTGTGCATTGCCATTGTGCCCAGCATCTTGTCTCTCTAGTTGGCGACTCGCTTGTTTGGTTTTTATTCATAAAATAAATGAAGTATTTAGTCGGCAGACGAGCCACAAACTGCCCCAGGCTATTGGGAACAACTCTTCCACTTCCTCCAGTTCCTCCCTCCTCCTCTTCTCTTCCAGCTGAGTCTGATTGACTGCTTGACTTTTGACTGACAGTTGAAGCAGGCGAATTGGCCACACTGTGCACTGTGTGGGGATAACTTATTCACGATTGACACGAAAAGAAAATTTTCGTGCAAATGGCAAAATTCAGAGAATTCGGTGCAAATTTTTAATTAACCACAAGCAAAGGTGGGCGAAGCACTTTAGCAATTGTTTCGTTCTCAGCTATAGAACTGACTGGCTGATTTTGATGAAATTTATGGCAGGTGTAGCTATCATTGTGGCTGTAAGTTATGCGGAGTTTCAGAGCGATATTCCAAGCAATAACTGTAATTGATCGATAGTTCTAAAGGCACCTAAGCGATATAAAGGTTTTTCTTTTATGAAACTTGCACAAAATATAATGGAAGCTTTGTAGAGTTACTAGAATGAGCTTGACTATGATATCATATCAAATATTGGATAGATCTTAAGGTACCTTAGCGATATATAAGATATTTGATCACAGAAAGTCCCTAATGAGCTTCGTAGATAAACCAAGAGCTGAGCTTGAACAATCTCTGGACAATTGACAAATTTTGTCCGATAGTTCTTGAGACATCTTAGTGATATATACTATACAAGTTAGCGATCATAAATCTTGCATGAAATATGCAGTAAGCTTTCTATAGTTGCAATAAACTGAGCTTAACAACATCCTGATAGAACCTTGACAATTAACATATATCAGCCGATAGTTGTTCATTGTCTATGCGATATATCAGTGCAATCCTTGTTATAGCAAGCCAAATACAAATATATTGTGAACTGTAGCAAGTTCTATTCACTTAAACAGACTCTTACAGCCAGTTTGACTGCAGCTTGATATTGTTCAGGAATATATATGTATATACCCCCCTATAGTATGACAGCTTCAACTTTCTCTTTGTCTCCTTAGACAGGCTCTCTTAAGTAGCTAAACTATTCAATTGAACCACGCCAAATTTTCTCCACTTGTCCCCAATTGTTCTTCGCCTTTCTCACTTGACACTTTTCTTGGACTCACACGCTTTCCGCGCGCCATCGTTGCTCTTTGCTCCTCTGCTCTGCTTTTTGGTGGTTTTTGAAAATTAGATTTCAGCTTGACTGCACGGCAAAAGTTTTTGGGGGGCCAGCTGAATGCGCATACGGTAATTATAAATAGCCTCCTGGGACCGCAGTAGTCACTTCTGCTACCTGTGCGCCACATGTGTGCTAGTGTGTGTGTGTTAGTGTGTGTGTGTGTGTTTGCCAAAATGGCCTGGAAATTATTTTACATGCTGCTCAAGTGGCCAAGCGCTTGTTTTTAATTAGTTTGCACCGCATTTGCCAGTCGCCTCTCTAGGCCAGAAGGCAGGTCCGTTGCTTTCCCTGTTAGCCTGCCTTGTCCGTCTGACTGTCCGTCTGACTGTCCGTCTGACTGTCCGTCTGACTGTCCGTCTGCTCTGCCTGTCCTGTCTGCAGCTAATTTAACCACTTTAATTGAAACCCGCCAGTGACTTTTCAGATATTTTTTGCAATTTGTTAAATGTTTTGCATAATTCAGGTTAGCAAAAAGAAAAAATGTTGAGAGGGTCAAGGGGTTAAGTGCCACGTGGAGGGTTGGGGGAGGGGGTCACTACTAAGGTCAACTGCCACAAAGTTCAGCGGTTTTTTTGGCTAGCAAAAGTTTTCACTGCAGTTAGCCAATTGCATTATTTATTTGATCAATTTTAGCTTGAATTTGTGCAGTGAAAAAATACTTTATCAATAGAGTTTTTTTTTGGATTAAGATATGTATGTGTAAACAAATAGAGTTGGTTATGCGCTCTTCTCTCACTCTCCCTTTCTCTGCTTCGCTCAGTTTTATTGTTGTACTCACCTAATCTCAACAATTTCCATGGATCACATAACACTTCAGCGCTGACCCTTTGCTTCCGTTCGCTGCCCGCATTGGGCTACCAAATTGAGCGTGGCGTTAATGTGCTATATATTTGTATAGATAACAATATATCGCACAAACACACACATACACAAGTATAGCATCTGAATGAAGGTTTAAATTCGCCGTCATTAGCGAAGCAAGCGGCGTATGCGTTGCCTCTAATGTTGCGCCTCGTGTTCCGCAGCTTTGGTTTCGCTTTCAATGAGCGTTGGAGAAAGAGAGGGAGAAAGAGAGAGGGAAAGAGAGAAAGAGGGAGAGAGAAGAGGAGAGTGAGAGACAGAGAGACCCCTCAGTATTATCCCCATCGCAATGCTTCAGCCAGAGTTGAAGACGAAGCCGAAGCTAACTCCGTGTCGCAACTCAACCCATTTGTGCCTCTCTGGCGTCTCTCCAACTTCCACGCTTTTCACTTCCTTTCGCCACTTAATTTCAGTTTTATCATCATGATTTTTTCGTAGCCGATAAAATTAACCCAAAAACACAAACAGAAACAAAGCAAGCGCGCAAAATTGCAGCAAGCCGCAACGGGTTTCAACGGGTTTCCATACGTCAGGCTTGAGCGTCATGTGCAGGGGCGGTGCCCGATACGGTTTGGGTACAGGGCGAAGGGAGGTGAGGGACTAAATGGGACAGCAGTCAACACCTCATGCCGTGTTAATAAACCATCAATAATGAAGCCGCTCGGCAACCGATGCGCATTCGTATACGGAATCGGACGCAAAATCGAAATCGAAAACGGAATCGGACGCCAAACTACGAACTCCAACTCCAACTCGGACTCCAATGAAGCGTGGCCAAAGCGTCGATTTATTTTCTCCATGTGTGTGTGTGTGTGTTTGTATGTTAATATATAGTATAGTAGTATCAAAATCGTTGGCCATGCAACAAGCAATGCGGCGCCCTCCGCATCGCAGCAGCGGAAGACAAACAATTTCTTGGAATTGATTTCTTGCGGTTTTTGTGGCGTGTAGCCCTAAAAATGCCAGCCGAAGACAGCCAGCGAGAGGGAGAGGGAGACAGAGAGAGAGAGAGAGAGAGAGAGAGAGAGAGAGAGAGAGAGATGAGAGAGTTGTGGGCTATGTCTACCAAGAATTTTAGAGCATAAGCCCCGCTGGAAGTGGCGCATTATGTGCGGTTAGCTGCGACTACCGACGACAACGATGAGTTTTCAGCTCGATTGTTATCGATATGCGCGACATTCGATAGCTGCCCAGCTACCACATGCGAGTTGGCGCTATAAATAGCTGCATTAGTATTGGTTAGGGATGCAGAGAGAGAGCTGCGAATGGGATTCTTAGAAATGATGGAAAACTTCTGCAGTTGTCATTGGTATTGATTACTTTTCTTGTTATTTGAAGTGGAATGAGTTCGCTGATGATTATTGATTGCCTAGTTAAAAGTATTCACTATTTGTATTGTATTTATTTGCATTAATATTTTCATTAAAAATATCATTTAAAAACAAATAAATATTTATATTGTTCTTTGCACAAATATTTTTATTTACAGAATTGAATTCTTTCAATATTTTCTTGAATAAAATTTCTTTTAATATTTTCATAAATATTTTTAATTATAGTTTCATTATTTTGTTCATTACCATGTTGATTATCATTGCTTAATATTTTCATTATTCATTTTATTTAGATTTTTAAACATATTTTCATTCATATTTTCATTTATATTTGCCTTTATATTGTCATTAATGCTTTTATAACCTCTTCGTTATAACATTTCAATTAAGAGTTTCATTGATATTTTCATGTTCATTTTATAAATATTTTCAATTATATTTTTTTTAATGTTTTCATTAATACTTACATTAATATTTTTATTCGCAATTTTTTTTAAATTATTTTGCTAAATATTTATTATTAATATTTTCATTCGTATTTTCAATACTAGTTAATTTATTTTGTTTTTTTACCACGTTGACTACTAATTTCATAAATATTTAAAATAAAATATTTTCATCAATGTTTTTTTTTTACTCCTTTGTAATAAAAATTTAATTATTTTTTTTATTTTTGTTATTTTCATTATTTATTTATATTTATATTTTTATAAATATTTTCATCTATATTTTTATTTATATTTGCTTTTATATTTTCATATTTTTTTATTAATAATTTTTTTACTTTGTTTAAGGTTTCAATTATTATTTTTTTTTTTGTATTTTCATAATTTATTTTATTAATAATTTCATTTTTAATTGAAATATATATTTTTTAAAATTTTCATTCATAGTTTAAGTAATAAATTTGTATATATTTTTTGTAATGTATACATTATTTTTTTCATTAATATTTTCAGTACAAGTTTTATCACTTCTTTCATTACAACATTTATTACTATTTCATAACTATTTTCATTAATAATTTTTTTATTATTCTACTCACAATTTCCATTACAATTTGTATTAATCCGTTCATTACTCGCCACATTATTTGCAATCTTATCTGCATTCAAGTTTTTTTCTTCCCCCAAATGTCCCCTTCAATAAATGGAAATGTGTCCACTTAGACGCTCTTAAATAACACAAATTGTTGCCGACTCGCCGAGTTAGCCAACTTGGGCAACAGCAACAACAAGTGGCAAGTGGCAAGTGGCAAGTGGCGCCGACGCTGGGCCGTCAATCAATCCAGCGCTTTGGCCTGGCAACAGATTCGCTGACAGAGCCAAAACTCCCATACAGCTGATTTTTCTCACAATAATTTGTAGTGTCCGCTAGATTTAGCCGTTTTTTTTTTTCTCTCATTTTGTTTTTGCGCTCTTTTGCCCGAGACACCTGTGCGCGGCCCAGTTAGGCGCGCAGACAGGCGACCAAATATGAGACTCGACTGCAACGCCGACAACATCGATAGCGGCAGCAGCTCCAGCTCCAGCTCCAACTCCAGCTCCAGCAGCAGCTCCATTGCTGGCCATAAATCTGTAGACAACTTTCCAGTTGAGTGCTTAACAATTTTCAACACGCGCAGAGGCCGCAGCAAAAGGCAGCCACACCTGAGCCGAGGCTGGAACTGGCAGCTGCTGCCCGCTGCCAGGTAGCTGGACAGACGTGGGACCATGGGAACGGCCTACGCTCTACTCCCCCTCTCCTCCTCCTCCTCCTCGCTGCACTTCGATAATGTGTAATAGTTCTATTAGTCGCATGTTGGCGCGTCTCTGGTTACAGCTAATCTCTGGCTACCAACTTTGGCGCGCTGTCATGAGAACCAACCGGATCGAGCAAAAAAAAACAAAAAAAAAAGCTTTGGCCTGAATAGTTGAACCACGGAGCGATTGAACGATTGAACAGTTGTTGGAGGCTGCGGCTGGCGCCTCGACTGGCGCTGCCTGCCCAATTTGGTGCGCGAGCCGAACCGGTTCGGTTCAGTTGAGTTGAGCTGAGGCTCGTAAAGTTTATGGCAGCAAAACACACACAAAGGCTGACGTCCAATTAAAACAAAAATATTTTCGACTGATTTTCATTTATACAGCTAGTCCAACTGTCCCACTGTCCGCTCATCCATCTCTCTGGCTGTCTATTTAGCAATGAATCTACGCCACAAGATGCTCTTTAATAACTTTATGTGCTCCCCTCGTAGGGGCAGGGCGAGCGCGTTTACGAGCGTTGCCGCCCTACCACGAATCCGTTAACATTTTAACGGAGCCACATCCGTCTACCTCTGCCTCTCCCCCCTGGGGGGGCATTTTACGGCACCTGCCTAAATGCCTTATAAAGTCTATGGAGAAATATGAATAGAGTTGTCGCTGCATTCGAATGCTGCGATTTATGCTTCATAAAACTGTCAAATTCTACACGAATAAAGAACAGAAAAGATCTTTCAATGATCTTAGGTTCTGGAAAGGGGGAAGGGAACCGGGTTGGGTTGCCCACGCGTTGTAGAACCATTCACTCATAGTATTCATTTTAATTCGGTTCGACAAACTGTCTAATCAGCCAAATGGATTAATTAGCTCGACTCCACTCATTTCCATATACCCAATTTCCAGGCTGCACAATGAAGGCACTCAACAATGATCGAAAAAAAACGAAAACAGGAAGAGCTCTTTGATTCACAGCGCTTAGCCTGGACTATTGTATTATCGCATCGCATTGTGGCTCGGGGTCTGCTGTGAATGGAAGGCGAGGTTGCCTTTTAATTTGCATGCCACAACAGCAGCGGCAGTGGCAGCAACAACAAAGCCGGAGTCGCCTTGCCCCCTTAGCAATTCAATTGAAGCGCACCCACACAATGGCAGCTGCTCCTGCTGCCCCTCCCCCTCCTTCTCCGCCTCCTTCTCCGCCTTCTCTGCTGTCATTGCGTTCCCCTTTTTTGCCTGCCTAAGTCATTCATGTGTCCGCTGCCTCTCATTGATCTCTCGCTCGTTCTCGTTCGTCCCTCTCACTCTGTGCGCCTCTTTGTTCGCCTGCTCCTTTGTTCACCTCTGTCCCTCCTCTGCGCCTGGACCACGCCCCCCCCACAAATGTTTACATTCCGAAAGCTGTCGATCCTGTCAAGATCAACAGCATATGGCACAGTTGGACAGCATCTTGATTGGCGCCAGCTCTGTCCAGCTACTGTTCCTTGCCCCTTACCCCCTTCCCTTCTTGCTGCCCCCTCCTTTATGGCTCAGCAGCAAAACAGCTTCATCTCTAATTATTCAATGTAATTAAGTTGATTGCGTTGTAATTGTGCCAGAAATTTATGCCCAATTGCCAGTCCACTGGCTCCATTGGCTCCATTGGCTGCCCCCCCAATCGCTCTACCCTATCTCACTCTCTGTCTCGCCTACGCCCTTTCGCGCTCATTTGCGTTTTCCTTTTGGCTTTCGACATTGGCATTTGCCACTGTCTGTTCGGTACACAGCAACGTCTTGTTTTGGGGGAAATCTCCCCTTCCTTGTAGATGTAAGGCATATTAGCAGCAAGTTAGGATCTCTTTTAATCAGAGTTAGACTCTCAAAATTTAAGTAAGTTTTCTATTTAATTGTTTAACTTTGACTATAAATAAAGACTTAAATTTAAAACAAATTAATTTTTAAAAATATTTAATAATTTTAAAAAAAAATTGAAAGAAATGAAAAAAAATATTTTTATTAATTTATAAATAAAAATTTAATTTTATATAAAGTATTATTTGCTAGTTAGGAATAGACAACTCATTTTAGTATATGCTTTCTCCAAGAAACATAACTCCAAAGCATAAAACATTTCTATAAAGTTTTTAGATAACCAATTTGATTGTCTTTGCTCAGACTAGTCCACAAAAACGACTATAAAACTAATGAATTAAATTATTAAAAAATTTTAAATTTACTTTTATAAAATTATTTAAAATTTTCTTACTTTAGCTTAAATTTTTATAAATTATTTTAAAATATTTTTATATTATTTGCATCGACTGTCATTAGTTGAAATATAAAAGTCAACTATGTAGCGCACCTGCAAGTCGCTGCTATTCTCGTGATTTCTCTTTCAACATGTTTTTTGTCGGTCTTCTTTGCGCGCGCTTTGTGATAAATTTGTCCAGGCAGCTTTTGAAGTATTTTCTGCGCTCTCATCCAAATTCATCTTGTTCATCATTTGCCTTCAAAGGCGGAAGCGTTTAATGAACATTAGACAGCGACAACAATCGCAACAACAACAACAGCAACTCAGCATCAACAAGCGAAATGTTGTTGAAAAATAGCAAACAAACAAACAAATAAATAAATAAAATACGAATTTGAAATGGAGGCAAAAATAGAATCGTCGCTTAGCCAACAATTTATTAACCAACAGTTTTTGGCCAACCACAGGCAGGGCACAAAGCACAGTAGCCAACGCTCTTGGAAGAGTTCAGTTTGACGTTTAAAGCCGACAGGCGACATGCACAAAATCCGCTCAAACCTCGAGAAGTCTTTGTCCCCCCCCCTACTAGCCACACCCCTGGCAAAGCTTCAACAGTTTAAATCGCTGGCCTAAGCTTAAGCGCAGATTAAGTAGTGTGTGTGTGTGTGTGAGAGTGAATATCGTAAATAAAAATGTGCACAATGCGCTGCAATTGAATACGAAATGTGAAATATTCGTAGGGCGCTTGCCAGGGACGGCAGCTGGGGATGAAGCAGGGGGGTAAACTTATTGAAGTTCCGTGCAAAACAACTGCGAATGGCAACATAGATAAGAGTTGGAAAAGCTGCTGCTTATGGTCGCATTAGACGCTCAGCTCGCAGCCAGAAAACACTCTTCCTTTCTCTCTATCCCTTTCTCCCCCCTTCTCGCTTCTTCTCTCTTCGACTCATAACAAATTCATGATAATAACTTAAGTCTGCAGCGCATTGAATCGCGCAGTTAGTTCAAGCATATTTTCCACTGTGCGTGTGCGTGTGTGTGTGTGTTAAGAACGAATGAATATTGAATGAATATTCACAATAATCGCAATTCGAAAATTTATTCAGTAGCTTTCTAAATTTCAAGCGACTACGCTACGATTGATACGCATTCGCAATACCCTGCGGAGTTGTGGAGGCCGACAACGTGGAGCGTACAATGCGGTCCACAAAACTAAAGACATTTTTGTGCCCATAAATTTTGGCTAACAAAAGGCCCGAGCAATCAAAACAAAACGCACGGCCCAAAAGCGGCTTGGCTGGCGCCGCTGCGGGTGGCGACGGCAGCGACGGGGCAGCCTCATTTGAATATTGATATGATTCCGATATTGTTCGACAGAGACGGGGAGAGGGAGGGGGGACCGTATAACTCGTTGCATAATTAACGCGAAAAAATTAGCGCGCGTGTTTAACGGGTGCGCAGAACAAGTTCGAATGTGGAGAGCAGCGAGCGTCGAGTAGGAGTAGCTGCGAGTATCTTAAAGATACGCGGCCGGGCAAGTTGTATCTGCCAGTTCGAATCGATCTTCACTTGCCGCCGTGTTGCCATGTCGCACAACTGACAATTTCACATTAATTTGCTGTCAATTTGTGATACACTTTGCGAAGAGATCTGCTGTGGGGTATGCCAGACGTGCAGATACGCTGTGTGGGAGAGGGAAAAAGCAGTCTATAAAGTTAGCTCAGCCTTGCTGCACATTTGGAGTAGATTGAAGTATCTTTAGCTACATTTACAGGGTATCTGCTTGCATGCTCTATGCTTGTCACTCTGTTTTCAATTTTCCATTTGGTTTATCGACAACGATTAATGCGGGCCACTTCGATTACTAATCATGAGCCAATATGTAAATCGCATATGCCACCTAAACTGCTCACGATATGCCTGAGATACATCGTGTATATATAGTATATCTCTCTGTTATATATAGCACTTGCTGGTGTTTGTGTGTATTCTCATTAAAAGATAAGCAAACTACAAGCTCGATAATATTCGAATCATAATTTATGGCCCAGAAAGAGAGAGAGAGAGAGAGAGAAAAGAAAGAGTGAGGAGTTGCGTAGAATTCAAAGGTCTTCGACTTCGTTTCGCACAGTGACAGAAGATTTCAATGACGGAAATTCCAATTCTCTCAGCTTCTTGCCTTGGCCCATAAAACTCTTCCTCTTCTTCGCTCTTCGCTCTGCCTTCCCTTCCTGCCTGGTATCTGCGACTCATTTGGCGCTAGTTGGAGTCTCTTGACTCTGTCTTAATCTGCGCACACCCAGACGCCTTAAGCTTTTTCCCACGCCCAGCTGGCCAGCAAATCAAAAAGGCAGAGACAACAAAAAAAAAACCAAAAACAAAAAAAAAACCAGCGACAAAATAAAAAATTATAAGAAAGAAACACAAACTGCGTACAGGAAGTTGTGATTAAATATTGTTGTCTGCCGTTGCTTTGATAGTCGCCAGGCATTAGTAGAGACACACACACGTACATGTGATATATACGAACGGGTGTAAACGCAAATCTGAAACTATCAACGTATTTTGAAATGATTGCAGAGTTGTCGGCAAGTGTTGCCAACTTTCGAAACTGCCCCAAAACGACATTAACGTTTTCCACATGCCTGGGGTAGCTGCAGTGGGTAGGGGGACAAATTGCAGCAGCAACAATAAAAAAGATTGCGTACTTGCTTAATTAGAAAGCGCAAACTTGCAGTGCGCAGCCGAAGTGCAAGTCGAAGGCGTTCGAGAGCGGAAGCGGAAGCTGCAACAAGAAGCTGCACAAATGGCGGCAGAGAAAGAGGAAGAACACTAAGCAAAAGGGCGAGAAACTGGCAAGAACTGTGCAGACTGATTAGAGGTACGCCTTGTGCTGCTGCAAGTTCCGTTTTTTTTTGGGGCAAGGCGTGTGGCAGCAACGACGGCAGTTAATTTGCAAAAATGGGTCATTGCAGTTAGTTGCTTTGCTCATAGAAAGATCTGCACAGTTGTGGAAAGTTTTGCACTTTGTGATTGACTTGATGCAATTAGAAGCAATTTCCAAACCAAAATTTTTAATAACTTTAGTATTTGTTTATGCTGTTTGCCGTTTGCTGCTAGGTTTATTGGCCTCCCTTCTTTGAGCATAGCAAATTTTGGGCAATTTCACACTCAATTTCAAATTTGATCACATTCGATTTTGCGCTCAATTTTCTGCATAATTTACATAAATGACCTGTAACTATTCGAAGGTGTATGCAAAAGGGTATGCCTGGTTTGTTAAAAGTTGTGTAGAAAATTATTCTTTCCTTTTTAACTTTTTAGCTCTAGAACTTTGGCAAAAGTCATTCGATTTTCATTTGGTATATCATTTTGTACACGATTTTGCTTACAGATTGATTTAACATTGAAATTTTAATGATTTGAAATTTTCAAAAATTTGCTAAATTTTTCATACTTGAAAAATATGAAAATTTTTTCAAAAATTTAAAAACTTAATTTTTTGCAGTAAATTGACTAAGCTACTCAAAAAACGTGGAGAAAACTATATGAAAATTGTTTCCGACTCATATGGCCAAAAATATGCCAAATTAACCATATTCTGTTTGCTACTACCAGTGTTGTATAATGCACAAAATTTAGTACCAGAAAGACTTGACTGAAATTGCAAAATTTTAGCACTAATATTGATTGATGCCTTATCAATCTTGTACTCAAACTGAAGTCGAAACTATTTTGGCAAAGCTAAGACTGTGTAGAATCCTAGATTTAGGTTTCTCAGATCCACGCCCCGCTTTACAAGGAAATTTTTAGTGCAAAGTTAGTTCAAGAACTTACGATATTTCGATCTTTTTACACTTTTTTGCAATTATTTGGCAAATTTCCCAAGGTTGTGCATCACATTTCGCTTTCCACACTCCCCATAATTATTCATTCTGTTGGCTGAATAATTCAGTATATTCGACTTAGTTAAATGAATGTTTTCCCCCATTTCATTTCAATAAGTTTTTCTCTTGCTGTGCACGCTTTCAACTCTTTCATGCTTGGCCTTGAGAGAGCGAGCTCGTTGCTCGCTTAGTTTTTCATTTTCATTTCCAAAACTTGATATAATTTTTCGCTGTAGGGCACTTCCCTTCTTCCCCCTCCCTCCCAGGGTCTACACCAACCCGTGCAGCTGTCATCCAGGCTCGGGCCGCAAGCCAACGAAAATGTGGTCAAAAAAAAAAAATGTTAAAGAGCATTTCAAGCGTCTACGAGAAATGATTGATTAATTGACTTGAAATAATGAACGAGGCAAAGCAAGTTGCAAGTCGAGTTGAAGCTGAAGTCCCAGTCTGTTGATTGCTATGGTGATGAGCAGTTGCTGTTGCCCAGTTGGGCAGTTGTTAGTGCTATCAAATGGCCATTTAAATGCAACAACAACGTAGCTAATAACGATTACACGATGTGGCAGCGCAACAGCAACAGCGACAGCGACAACGACAATCGCTGTGAGTCCGTCAAACGCCTTCGGCCCTTGGACACAACTCACAACTCACGTCGTCGCCCCCAAAGAACCAGAATCGAAACTAACAAAGATTCCATCCTCCCCTCCCCTTGCCGCGCCTCCTTCTATTACCTACTCAGCCAGTTAGTCAGTCCGTCAAGCAGTTGAGCCCGCGGCTCGTTCCAATATTACCAGAAAACGGCTACTAAATTAGAGGCTCGCTGCCAGCGAGGGTAGCTCGACAAATGAATGTCGGCAGTCGGAGCGAGATGATTATTGGTGGCACACAATATTTTGTAATATGAATATGGACGGAATTAATTCGCAACTAAATTCAACGGACATTTTAATTATACACTGTCTCTCTCTCTCTCTCTCTCTATCTCTCTCTCGGTTTGTCTATAAAGATCTGTGCGATTAAAGAGACCGCACAAATGAGACACTGGCGTGGAAGACTGTTATTATGCCTCGTTTTTTTCACTCAATCGAAGAGCTTACACCAATTGCGAATGAACAGAGAAGGTATTGCGATTTTGTTGCTGCAGTTTTTACAGATAGTTTGGCAGAGATTTGCCTAAGAAAAGAGAACTAAAAAGGAAATATGTAATGAAAGTTACAGTTCAGTGTGCCTGACTGTAAGATACCCTTCAATTTCAAAAACCTTAATTTCGATGCGATCTGAAGGACAGGTGCACATCATAATCATCTCTCTGTTTTTCAAAGCAGAAAGTTGTAACTTTAATACATTCTTTAAAAACCGCAAATTATTAAATTGAAGGCGGTGGGCGTGGCAACAAAAATCGAAAATAATCTCAGTTAACCTATGCTATACAGGAACCTTCATGCGAAATTTGACGTCTCTTGCTTTTGTTATAGCTGAGATCTGTGCGATCAAACGAACAGACGGACAGACAGACGGACATGGATCAATCGACTCGACACTTTGTGTGATTTACCACGCCTCCTTTAGCCTGTCACACACACACGCACAAAGTGGGTATACCCTATTTTAGACCACTTGCAATGGTTGAGGTGAGAAAAATTTTAAATATTTTTTTCAAGCTAGAAAATTATGTGTTTAAAATTTTTGCAATACCTTTAAAAATTCCCTAATATTTTATTATAATTTTAAAAATTCCACACTGCTTCCGCTATGTCTCCCCCTGGCCTAAATCGCTTTAATTTATAACGTTGATGGCTTTAATGCGCCAATTGTTTGCACATATCGTCGAACAAATGACGGGGCCATATTTTCCGGGCATCGTTCCCCGTATTTGTTCTATGATTAAAAATAAATAAAGCATTACGAGAACTGGCGCACAAAACTATTAAAAGCTCGTCGCAGTTGGCACGTGAATTGCGGGGGCGTGTGAGTGGGAGAGGGAGAAAGAGTGAGGGAGAGACGCCCCACAGTCCAGAGTTCCAATAAACATTTTGCGGCGCAATGATGTATGGGGACATATACAATGTAAGGTTGGAGTGAGTTTAGGGGCTGGCGTAGGGCGCGCTGCTGACGAGACAGGGCAGGGCAGGAGGAGAGGGAACTGATTTGCGGGGAACTGCGCACAGCGACGGATGTGAGAGCTTTGGGGCAGCCGCACAGCAGGTGCTTAAATGGCGCATAGTTAACGGGCCACCGGAACAACAACGAACAGTGAACAATTGGCAGGCAGGCAGCAGAGGCCAGAGGCGGCGGCAAGCAGGGGGAGCAAGGCAGGGTGTAGGAGTATGAGGTAAGCAAGGCTAGGGAACAGCGGGAGTCAAGGATAATAAATTTTCGCTTGCTTTAACCAAAAACACAAAGCAGCACCCGCTACTCGAGCTGCAACCCCTCTCTCTCTCTCTCTCTTTCTCTTTGTCGTTATTGTCACAAACAGTGGAATGTGTGTGCATGTGTGTGTGTGTGCAAAAAATGCTTCTGGTCAAAATATATAAATTTGTTCAGGTTAATAGAGTTATTTTAATTTATGTGATTTCATGCGGTTTTTCCGTGTGGCTTTTGCAAATGTATCACCCATTGTGGGCACTGCTCAGCAGAGAGAGAGAGAGAGGGAGAGGGAGAGAATGCTATCCCTTGACCATAAATACGCATGCGATTGCATAATCGCCATAATAACCAGAATAACCTGCATAACCGGCCACATTGATCATTTCGCTGGGTCCTCGTTGTGTCTGCTTGGATTCCACGTATTATCCGCTCTATATATTTTACCATAAGGTCTATGCATATCTTAATTTCATATAAAAATAGTAGACTTCTCTCTTGGTCTGTCTGCTACCCACTCCCTTTCCGGTGCGGCCTGTCTATGCGCGTTGCATGCCGCAGACAATTTTCTTTTGAATTAAATAATTAATTATATAATTGCAACGAGTTCGAGTTCGACCCAAACGGAAAATTCTCACGCTTGTCCGGTAACAGGCTCGCCTCTCCCTCTCTCTTCCTCACTCCTTGGGCTTGTGAAATATTTATTATAATTATGTGCCATCTGGTTGAGTCGGACAATCGAACTATTCATAGATACCTTGGGCCAGTCTGAAAAGATTCTTTCGCCTGCCCGGGCAATCGATAATAACAATGCGTGCTATGCGTTTTATTTTTGGCTCCGCTCCGTGTCTGACATATCTAACAAATTGAGTGGAGCAGGCGAGTTGACATACTTAACCAGAGGTTGCTAACACGACGTCGCGCCAGGTTGGCCCCAGCTCCACAAGACGCCGCTGCCCCCGCCCCTGCCCCTGCCACATTCTTCTCCTGCCTCACGCCCACGCGTACAGGTGCTGCTGCTGCTGCCAAAAGTCGCAACTTGAACGCCCACATTTATCATAAAAATCAACTAGCCAGCTGTGGCACGACGTGAAGATACCCTGTTAAGGGAAGTGAAGAGAAGGAGAGTAAAGGAATTGCAGCTAGAAAATTGAGTAAAATCAAATGAAGTCAATAAAGAAATACTAACAAAAAAAGAAAAATACTAGAAGTATTTAAAACATACCGAAAATACTATGGAAAATACCAAGCAAATACTGAATTTTTAGCAATGTGGCAATAAATTTATTTGCGTCTTAAAATCAAAGTGAGGCGAATTAAAAATGTAAATTGTAAAAAAAAAAACTATCAAAATATACTAAAAGTACTTAAAATATACCAAAAATATTAGGGAAAAATACCACAGAAATTCTGCATGTTTGCCAATGTTGCAGTTAGTAAACTAAAGTAATAGAATCCAAATAAGGTGCATTAAATATTGAAAAAAATACTAAAAAAAATACCACCAAAAATACTGGAAAAATACGACAACAAATGCTGCATAATTCTCAATGTAGGAAAAACTTAACTTGAGTCTTAAAATCAAAGGGCTGCGAATTATATATTAAAAAAATACTAACAAAAAATACTGATAGTATTTTAAGCACACCAAAAATACTAGAAAAATACCGAAAAACTACCAAATTTGCCAAAATAAAATAGTTCAAAAGTTAACTTGCTTTTTCAGGCATTTCTTGTATTACGTGTATACGCCCTTCGCTTCACCGCTCCCACAGGGTATCTAACGAGTCAAATTGCCTTGGCAGCACAGCTGCTGCAGATGCGGCTCGACTTTGCCGTGCAACATTGTTGCCTGTCGCTACCTGCCGCTCCTGACTGACATTAACAAAAAAGCTGCGCTTCATTTCGATTTCAATTATGCGCAATCATTTTTCAAGTTCAGCGGCAGCAACGGCGCCTCCTTTCTTCCCCTCCCCCTTCCACTTGCTACTTGCAGCAGCTGCTGCTCATCCTGCGCTGCTGCGGCTGCTGTGACGTCACTGCGGCGGATTGGCGTTGGCGGCACGCGACAAAAATTAATAATTGAGCAGGCGAGCGATGCCATTTGCCAAATTGAAACCGGGAGAGGCAAAGGCAAAGGCGACGCAGGCAGCGACGCCGACAGCGACGGCAACGGCGACGACGACGACAGCGGCAAAGTGGCAAATCAATTTCGCTTCACTTTGATTGTATGCAAATCTTAGCTGGGACAGCGCTGAGACAAGGCGCAAGCAGCCAGGGAGCAGCAAAGGAGGAGGGGGCTGGGGAGTGCGGGTCGCACCCTGCGTGAAGCGTTATATTGCGCTGCAAATGCTGTCGCATGTTGCATGCAAATTAAGTGCAACACTTGTTGCTGCTGCTGCTGCCATCGTCAGCGTCGTCGTCTAAATCACTGCACTGCTGCTGCTGCTGCTTCTGGCTAACGAAAGGGGGCAAAACCTGAAAATTATACTGCAAGCTGAAGATTGTTGCCACAGGCGTGGGGGGAGGGGGAGAGGGAGGGGCAGGGGGTCTACTCTGCACGAGAGTCTGCAATTGAATAAATTTGAAATAATCTTTTAGCAACATTTTGAGCAATTTGTTTTCCTGCGCGATTTTTTTTTCTTTTTTGCATATTTCTTTTTTTCACTCATTAAAATTTTCACCTGGCCAAGTGGGGAAAACTGTGGAAGAGCGACTAATTAAAATGATTAAACTTAAAGCAAAGCTGTAAAAAATAATTAAACTAATTAAGCAGGAATTTAAGTTGGGAAAAAGTTAAGTAAAATAAATATTAGTTTCAAATTAATTAAGGAAATTGTTTAATCAAAAATCTGAGCAACAGAAGAAAAATTTCTTCAAAAATTAAATTGGGAGTTTTACATTAATTGAGTAAAATATTAAAAAATCTTTAAAAAATTTTCAAAATTTGCAAAAGTACGAAAAATATCTATATAATAGAAAAGTTGAATCGTAAAATTAAATTAAAGCTTTAAAAGAATTCACAAGGTTTATTCATATTAATAAACAATTAAAGCTTATTAGCCCAAAATTAAAGCTAATGAAATCTAATAAAAAGCCCTAAAAAAAAAAGTAATTTAATAAAACTTTACAAAAATAAAAAAAAAATTATAAAGTTTTCGATTGTTTTCAATAATAAAAAATACAATTAAATAATGAAAGAATATAACGTCAATTAATTAATTAAAAATTTGAAAATTAATCACATTATTCGTGATGAGATTTCATTGAATATTCTTAATGAAAGCAAAATTTAATAAAAAAAAATATAAAGAAACTTTACAGAGCAGTAAAAAAATTCAGAAAGTTTCTGATTATTTTCACTACTGTAAAAAAATAATTAAATAAAATAGAAACAAAACATAAATTACTTTATTAAATTATGAAAACTAACCACATTATTCGACATGAGATTTCATTGAATTTCCTTAATGAAATCAAATTAAAAGCCTTAAATAAATCAAAGAATTTATTTAATAAAAACTTAAAAAGCTTTAAAAAAATGCAAAAAGTTTTTGATTATTTTAACCACTGTAAAAAAATAATTAAATAAAATAGAAACAAAAACATAAATTAATTAATTAAATTATGAAAACTAACCACATTATTCGAGATGAGATTTCATTGAATATTCTTAATGAAAGCAAAATTTAATAAAAAAAAATATAAAGAAACTTTACAGAGCAGTAAAAAAATTCAGAAAGTTTCTGATTATTTTCACTACTGTAAAAAAATAATTAAATAAAATAGAAACAAAACATAAATTAATTTATTAAATTATGAAAACTAACCACATTATTCGACATGAGATTTCATTGAATTTCCTTAATGAAATCAAATTAAAAGCCTTAAATAAATCAAAGAATTTATTTAATAAAAACTTAAAAAGCTTTAAAAAAATGCAAAAAGTTTCTGATTATTTTCAATACTGCAAAAAAATAATTAAATAAAATAGAAACAAAACGTAAATTAATTAATTAAATTATTAAAACTAACCACATTATTCGGAGATGAGATTTCATTGAATTTTCCCCCCAGTAACTTTAAACACATTTTTAGAGCAGCTTAGTAAAACTTCAGACCGACTGCCCGCACCACTTTGACCTTAATTACAATAGAAATTGTGGCTTCCCCCTTGCCCCTTGCCCACCCCCGCAAGGCCGTGCTCAATTGAGACATTTCAATGAGACGAAGCGCGCTCTCATTGTGGCAAATTAAGCAGCAGATTTCGGTTATTTTCCGGTTTGCTTAAGTGCGTTTAGATTGCCTTTAAGTTGTACGTAGTAGAAGAGGGGGAGTAGAAGGGGGGAGAGTTGAAGAGAGCCGAAAGGGAGGGTAGTCCGCTTGCGGCACAAGTGCAGCTCATCAAGCGCTTTCATCTTTCATTTTGCGTGTTTTAGCGCGAACTTCGCATAGAAGACAAACAAAACTGGCGCAGAAGAGATGAAGATGAAGCAGGAGAGGTAGCAGCAAAGGAAGCGAAAGAGAAGGAGGAAGTGGTACAAGAAGCAGAAGCTGTGGCAGCATAAGAAGCAAAGCTAACTAACGGCAGTTGCTGTTAGAGGCGCGCAAAAGCGCAAATTAAAATTAAAATAAATAGCCAGGCGAATGATACGCTCTTAAATAAATCCCCCTCCCTCTCTCACACTCCCTCACTCTACTTGGCACTCTGTTTTTTCTTATTATTTTCATTTCTTATTTGTGTTTACTCTTTGGCTCAGCTGCGCCTCGCAAACGGTCAGCAAACTTTGCCCAGCGTTGCGCGTCGTTGCGGCTGCCGCCGCTGCTGCCCAACGCGTCTAATTAAGATGAATTAAGCAAAATCATTTCGATTAGAAGCAACAGCAGAGAGACAAAGAGAGAGAGAAGGAAATAGAGACAGAGGGAGAGAGGGAGAGAGAAAATGCTGCTAACTGTTCTTGCTTCGTTTGATGATCAGCCGCACAGCGAGACAAAAAAACAAGCGACAAAAAAGCTGAAGACGAAGATGGAAGCTGCAGATGGAGCTGGACGCAGCCTGAGATGACGACACAAATGTCGCGGCGGTTCATGCGAAAACTTTGCAGCAAAAGAAGTTGACGAAGTTAGCTTGGACATGCTTAGAACGCAGCACAGCAGCAGCGTGGGGCATATTAACTGTGTGCTGAAGTTGGCAACAAAGCAGTAGAAAGATTGCTTGGAAATTGTAGAAGAATTTCTAGCTGTAAATGAGCTATATGTAGCCACTCCATTTTGGCCAGAAGTTTGCAACGCACCTTAGGAGACATCTCTAACCCTAAAATGTATATATATCAATAAGGGAGTTCAGCTAGCCATGTCCGTCTGTGCGTCTGTCCGTCTGTATGTTTAAACGCAAACTAGTCTCTCAGTTTTAGAGCTAGCTTGATGAAACTTGGTACATTTACTTTTCATTGCTGCACGCTGTAAATAAGTCAGAGCGAGCCGAATCGCACCGATATATCGTATAGCTGCCATAGAACCTATCGGCCGATTTTTGTCATTTTTCAAGATATCACTGTAAAACTTTTCTGATATAGGTTTAATTATGTCCATTAAATGATATGCGGATAGATATATCATTAAGCTGCCATAGAACCTATCGACCGACTTTAATATGTGAAGGAACTGCAAAGGTATAAAACCTTCGTCGTGTGGAAGGTAGCCTTTCTTTCTTGTTCTTAGTGCATTACGCATTCGACTTGCTTCGATTTCTTTCACTGCTTTTGCCTGCGCTGCCCATTGTCGTGTGTGTACTTTAATTAATTAAGATTTATAAGCAGGCCCAGTAGGCAACGCAGGCAGCGCTGGCAACGCAATTCAGCGGAAATTTAAATGCAGCGCCAAGACAAGTGGATGCTGCCGCTGCTGTTCTTTGCTTGTTGTGCGAAAATTTTCACATAGTACCCCCTTTAGTCTGCCCTTCCCCCAGCCCCAGCTTCAGCCTCTTCCCTGCCGCAGTGCTAGCCACGCTGTTGCCATGTATTTAATTTAATTGAATTTGCGACGCCGGTGACGATGCTGCCGACAACGACGACGACGACGATGATGACGAACCTAACGAGCGAAACGTGGCCCCTTTGGCCCCTAACTGTGCCCGCTTCCCCCTCTCTCTCTCTCTACACACTGTGCCACAGCCAGGTCGACACTTTGGCCCAGTGCGAACGCGGTGTCGACCCTAGTCCGGCTGGCGGGTGTGGGTAATATGATAAAATGATTACACATCCGGCGCAAGTTTTGCACCGAGACATTACTCATACGACACGTTGGCCGGCTGTGGCGGAAATGTGTTTAGTGTAATCCGGCGGCGACCCTTAAAGCGATATATCCATTGCGAGAAGTGCGCATCGTTGCCGCCCCAACCCCCTTGCCGCTGTCCCTGGCTGCGCTGCCAATGCAATTATGAAAATTTACGAGTTTTTGTTTGAGGCGCCAAGTTAGCAGCGCAGTTGGTGTTGTTGTTGTTGCGAAATATAATTTACGATGTGCCAAAGTTTGACCCAAAAGCGCGCGCAGCAGCAGAGGCAAACAAATTGCCCCGCAGAACATAAAACTGCAGACAGAACTCGAAGTCGAATGCGAACTCCAACTCGAACTCGAAGAGCTTATCGCTGGGATTATCTATCTATTTCTACAGCATGTTTTGAGATACTTTCGAGACGACTACAGGCTGAAGTTGAAGCTGAAGTTGAACAGTTTCGAGTTGGCTACAAATAGTTGTTGCTATTGTTGTTGCTGCGTGCGCTGCTCGCCTGTTGTCGCTGTTTAATGCCATAAAGTGGCGCCAAATCATTCGCAAGTCTCAATGACACCTGCACGAATTGTCATGTAACACTTTGAATTTATCTGTGTGTGTGTGCGTGTATGTGTGCAACGGGTTTTGTGCGTCTTTATGATTTCAAAACGAAATCAAAAGGCGACGTGTGGACCACGCGGCGTATGCGCAACGCGGCAGCTACCGCAACGAGACATGAAAAAATGTTGGTCGCGTGGGCGTCGCGTCTTCAGCGGCGACGTGAAAGATAACGACACACACACACGCACACACACACGCACACATAGAGAGAAAACCTGCCCCACAACTCTGGCCAATAACTTTGGATTTGTTTTTATTTTATTGCAATAATAACAACAACGACAGAGAAAAATGCTAATAACAATAACAAAAACATAAAACGAGCAACGTTGCCCGAAACGAGTTTCTCGTTTCGACTCTCGACTCTAGTCCCAATAATGCTCTATACCCATTGGGGTAACATAACATAATCATTAGCTTCGATCTGGCTCAGGTAACATTAAAGCCTGGGCAAATCAAATTTAACTGCTGCTTAGGCCTGTGCTTAACTGCAGGTTAAGCTGATAGTATATTTTTTTGGAAATATTTTTTAGCGCATGCAGCTGTCGTTGATGCCCTGCGGTGTTTTTTTTTACCCCAGCTTGTGTCCACTATTTGTTGTTGTTCTTTTTATGAAATGCTTAATATGAATACGAAATTATAAGCACATTTTATTGTGTCGCCAGCCTCAGCCTCAGCTTCGGTCTCAACTTTAATCAAGTCGCCATCGTCGTCGCCGCCTGCTTTTGCTCATTTTTCAATTTGTTTTTTAATTTGATATTTTTTTATATATTCTTTTGCGCATTTCATTTGAATTCGAGCGTTTGTTGTTCTGCTTATTTACTACCTGATTTTTATGGCAAACACAAAAAAAGACACAAAGAGTCAAAACATTTCGACTGCACTTGGTCTCTCTCGCGGTTTTGTCAGATGTCTCTCTCTTTGTTTGGCGCCCCCGTTCGCCTGGACGACGACAAAAAATTTGTATTCGCTGCCGTTTTTGGTCAATAGAAACTTCTGTCCGTGAGTGTGCCATGGCCGGGGCTCGTTACTGCTAGAAAATCGTCATAAATCGTCTGTGACGAGGCATTTTCGATAAAGAAAATCAATTAATTCATTGTAATCGGTATGGCATTTTTGCGTCTCTGATTTGTTGCCTGATTTATCGAAGGCGAAGGCGTGAATATGTCGTGAAAGTGAGTTGTGCCCAGTTGATTTATGTCTGCACAAGCTCAAGCGAACTCTGAGGCGTTGCCGGTAGTAGCCGAAAATGGACAAGCGCTGGCAATGGGGGAATGCCCCAGTAATTTGCAGCATCTTGTAGTATTTTATATATATCTCGAATTGTATGAATGCATGCCCAACCAAAAAGATACTCTTCGCGGAGCAAGTCTTATACGTACAGACGGACAGACAGACGGACATGGCTGCATTGACTCGGCTAGTGAGCCTGAGCAAGCAGAACAATACTTTGTATGGCCTGCCATAGCTTCTTATGCCTGTTACATACACTTGCACACAATTGGTATACCCTTTTTAGTACATTTTCGAAGGGTATTCCAATTGACAAGTTTGGGGCATATGAACCTTTCTTTATTCTAAACTCATTTTAAGTTTTATTTTGTTTTAATTATTGCTTCTACATCTCTCTTCTCTCTCTCTCTGTTTCTCATACTTGCTTCATCATTTCATCCATATTTCTCTCTCTCTCTCTCTCTCTCTCTCTCACTCTCTCTTACGCATTTACTTATGAGCTGCCCCCCACACACGTCACTCTTGCGCCCCGTTGCACTTTCACTTTCTCACACCAAGTGCAGTTGCCTTTCTTACTCTCCCTCTCTTTCTTCCTCTCTCTTCCTCTCTCCTCCTCCTATTCCTCTCTCTCTCTTTCTCTTTCCCCCTCTCTCTCTCTCTCTCTCTCTCTCAGTGCCACTCACTTGACCCAAGCTAAGCAAACTGAAAACTAAACCCAAATAAACTTGTACAAGCTGCTGCCCCCGCAGCGTTGCAATTGAAATAACTATGTGAATCTTAATTTTGTTTTTATTTCATGCTGTCTTTTTCTCGTTGTTGTTGTTGCCAGTTTCCACTTACCAATGTTGTTGTTGTTGTTGTTGCTCGCAGTTTGCCTAAGCGCACAATTTGCATTCGCAACTTCATTTACCACGACACGCATTGGGGCAGCTGTTGATCTTGTTACAACAAGTGGCAGATGTAGCCGAGGCAATCCGACTGCACACATACCCTGCACAGCAAAGCGTAGCAGCTGTGCATACCCCTTGGCTGCTGCTGCAATTACAGGGTATCTGCTTGGCTGCTGCAACTCAATATTTGCCTTGCCATCGACATTTCGTTGCTTTGGCTCTGTTGTTGCAGCTGCACCTCCTGCCTGCCTCATGTTGCTGTTGTTGCTGGCCACAGACTATTTGATTTGCGTTTGATGATGTGCAACAAAGTGTTGTGCACTTGTCACCACTTACAGCACGCACTCACTACGGCAAAGGGCAGCGGCAGAGCAGGGGAAGAGAAGAAAGAGAGAGAGGGAGAAGCGAAGCTGCGCGTTAGCTGCGATTGCAGCAGACAAAGGAAAAGTTTTTCGGTCACGTCGAAAGTTTTTCTTTGCCCAAAAGCAAGTTCGTCTAAAGATACCTTATCCCCCCTCCCTCCCCCCCTCCCACTTCTTACAGCCACTCCACTTGCATTCTAATTAAGCTGCAGATTAATTGTGCACTTCCTTTGCGCAGCAACTGCAACTGCCACTCGAAGAAAAAACTGCAGTTTGTTGCGGCCTTGCAGCAGCAGCAACGCAAGGGGAAAAGGAGGAGAAGGGGAGGGGAGGGAAGGGGGCAGCTTTAGCAAGTTTAGTCTCAGGCGGCTTTGGCCAAAAGGTGCGGCCAGAGAGACACAGAACCGAACTGCAAGTCAAACAGAACAAAACGAGTTCAAGTTATTCAATTGTCGACAGTGCAAACGCAGTTAAAGACGGACAGACAGAGACAGTAAGATAGCGAGAGAGAGAGAGAGAGAGAGAGAGAGGCAAACGGAGTGGCATCTTTCCCGCTAGATAAAGGCGAGCAACTACTTAGACAAGCGTTTGCTGTAATTAAACAAGCTCACATTCTGCTCTCGACTCTCGGTGGAAATATTTGTTGTCAATTAGGCGAACGAAAACACACGGCGCAGAGCATGAGATACATTTGAAAGTGGCGATAAGTTTGCCAGGCTATTAATCAAAATTATCGCAGAGCTGGACAAGAAGTTGCGCAACACTTGAGGCGAGTGTGTGTATCTGTAAAGATATGGCATCTTTATGAGTTGCAACATGGGCAAAGGAGAACAAGTTAGGACTCTGAAGAGCGTGAATTAACATGTCAAGGATGCGGAGGTGTCTGTTAGATGAAAATGTATCTGAAAGATACACAAGTATTTTAAAGATTAAAGAAAACCTGTAAGGTTAAATCTCAGCTTTAGCTAATAACGAATTGTAAGATTGAATATTATCTACAAGATTCCAATGTGTTTATTTGTAAGCTAAAGTATCTGTAAGATAAAGTATCTGTTAGATAAAGTATCTGTAGGATACAACAGAATTGAATATGCAAATAAAAGAGTATCTGTAAGATACAAAGGTATCTGTATAATACAAAAGTATCTGTAAGATACAAGATTCAAATGTATCTGCAAGATGCTGACCTAGTTAAGAGTTCATCTGTGGGAATAAAATTAATCTGTTGGATACATACGGCCCTGTGAAAATAAAAAGTATCTGAAAGATACAAAAGTATCTATATGTTTCAGAAAAAGTACGACTGTTAACAACATGAAAAGACTACATCTCAGAATTACATAACTATCCTTAAGATACAAAAGTATCTGTAAGATATAAAAGTATCTAAAACTTATAAAAGTATCTGAAAGATGCGCGTAAAAGATTCAAAAGATTCTTTTAGCTACATACAAATCCCTTAAATATAAATGTATCTATTAGATACAAAAGTATCTTTATGTTTCAGAAGATGTAGAATGGGTAACAACATAAAAAGAATAAATCTTTTATCTGTAAGATGCAAAATGAAACTGCAAGTTGCAATAACAATTATAATTTCAGTACAAATTGAATACAGCAAATAAAAAATGTATCTACAACACGCACAAGTTCGGTACTTTGCCAGATACAAATGTATCTTTAAGCCAAGGCAGTAAACTGCGTTAAACATTAGTTGCCTGTAACAAAATACAAAAGTATCTATCTATGTATGCATGAGCAACAAGAATCGATGTGCTGCCTGTCACTGTACATTGTAACTATCTGCAGCAGCAACAACAATTGGAACAACAACAACAACAATTGTATCTGCCATGCAACAATATTTTCACTCGCATTTCAAATACAACACAAATCGCATAATTTATAAACACACACAAACAAATGTAGCTGCAACTGTGTGTGTGTGCGTGTGCGTGTGTATCTTTAAGTTTGTGCTAAACTGTATCCTGCTTGAATTCGATTCTGTTTTCAGTTCAAGGATTGCACACGGATTGCACAAGGCTGCGCTCGCAGAGGACAAACAATGCGATGCATTTATCGAAAACACACGCTTATCTATCCGTGTGTGTGTGCGAGTGTGTGTGTCGAAGCGTGTCTCGACGTATCTGTAAGGCGCAGCAGCAACACCTTGGCATACCAGAAGATTCCCACATACCGAAAACAAACAGAGAATGAAAGAAAGAGAGAGAAGAGAAGAGAAGAGGGGGATGGCGACAAAACTTGACCAATGTGACGGGCGAGTTGTGCTGTAACAAATTGCTGTGCTACTTTAAATGGTACACTAAAATATATCTTAAAGTCATCTTAAAGTGCCTTATAAAATATGTGTTAAATATGAGCTTTAAATATTTCACAGCAACAGCAACAGCAACAACAGCAGCGGCCAAGACAATAACAACAGAAATATTATCAACGCTTGGCGTGGCCATAAAATATATGTGTCTTCGTCTGAGTTTCTGATTATCACACGGAAAAAAAGGGCGGCAGCAACAACAACAACAACAATAGGAACAGGCACAATAAACACCAAAATGTTGATGACGCTTTGACGATTTTCTGATTTTCGGTTTTTGGGTTTTGGTTTCGGTTTCAGGCACAAATCACAGGCATCATTTGCATGCAGCAACGCTGTGTGTGTCTCTCTGTGTGTGTGTGTGTGGAGTTACCATTGCAAATGATTTACGATGTGTTTGCCAAATTCGAACATTGACTAATTTCGCCAGTTGTTATTGTTGGGGCAGCCCAAATAACAAATAGACGCGCCGCACAATTTCTGAGCAGCTGCGCATGCGCGCGTTTCCCGCGCGTCTTTTCTAACACCTTCCGTGGCGGTACACTGCGAGAAAACGGGCAGGGTGTCAAGTGTAGTGGCTGAGCAAGCTGAGAAAGAAAGGTGAGTTAAGTATTTGTTTATGAAAAGCAGCTAAGTCAAAGTTTTTTACATTTTTGTTTGTATGAACGTGTCTAACTCCCCCAATTTAGCTTCGATTTGAACTAAACTGCAGGCATAACTTCCTTATGCACTGCTTAATCAAGCGAATGCAAGTTCTTTGGCTTTCATTTAGCTTTATCTCTCATTCTTCCTGTTGCACTGGGCCTGCTATCTGCGCACATTGATTGTCCATTGGCGCGTTGCGGTCCTGGCAATTTGTCTTACCTTGCGCTTATCTGCCTGTCTGCTGCCCTGCGCTTGCATCATTTGTTATGCTTATAAAAAAAAAATGAAAAAAATTCTTAAGAAACCAAAAAGATATATGAAAATTTTTATCAACAGACAGAAGCGTAAACAGGCAGCGAAACCGAAACCAAAAACCGAAGCCGAACCCAAAAACCTATTTTGAATTTTGCACACGCGGGCTTATCAGCGGCTTGTCAGGCCTGCCAGTCCCCCCACACAGACACCCCTTAAGACATACCTTGCCCATTGTCTATATACTGACGCTGGTAACTGTAGCCGATGTGGGGGTCCCCTCCCTCTCTCTTTGCAGTCACATTTAACCTTTTTGCGCGACGCCGTTTCGAAATTGAAAGTTTTTTTTTTATGTGGAGCTTTTGGCGCCAAAACTGGTTTACCACTCGCGAAATCCACTTGGCCAGACCCAACCTCGATTTCGAAGCCAAGTCGACTTGGTTTGGCCCACTAATTTCTATGCACCTCCTGTCAGAGAGGGAACGCGAGAGACACCGAGACAGAGACAGGAGGACAGGAACAGCTTGAAGTTGCGGCCACTAATTGCCACAGTGGCCACTCCAAGGGGTAGGCGGGGGCGTGGCCGCTCAGGCCGCTCCACTCCCATTGCGCCGTCGACAAAACACAATGAAAAGCCGTTTTTCTCGAGTTTTTCCACATCTTCGATGCACGTTTGATATTTGCACAGGTTGCCGGGCAACTTTTTTGGAGGCAGCCAAACCCGAAATTATTTACAAGTTTTCTGTTTCGGTTTCGTTTCTGCTCTCTGGCTGTGTCCGTGTGTGTGTGTGTGTGTGTGTGTTTGCGGTGCACACTTTAACCTTTTTCGGCGATGACGCATGCACCTGCCAGTCAAGCCACCCCTCCTCCTCCCCCTGCCCCCTGCTGCGTAGGAAAAGTTCCTTGCAAAAGATTAGAATTTATTTCCGGCTGCATTTAACTTGTTTTTCTTTTCGCTCGCTTTTTGTTTTTGCCATTTTTCTTTTGTTGCAAATATTTTGCAGCAAACTTTGAGCCTTTTGTTTTTGGCTGACCAACTTCAGCAGTTTTCTTCCCACTCCTCTCTGACACCCGCAGAATGCACAACATTGGTTTGCCCAGATTTACATGCAACTCTCTGCCAGTTTTTTTTTTTTTTGCCCCTGAAGCCGACAAAATCAAAGCAACTGCAAACAATTATACAATATACAGCGAGGGTGTGTGAGAAGGGAGAGAGGG
Source organism: Zaprionus ghesquierei (assembly GCA_018904095.1). Classification (NCBI taxonomy): domain Eukaryota; kingdom Metazoa; phylum Arthropoda; class Insecta; order Diptera; family Drosophilidae; genus Zaprionus; species Zaprionus ghesquierei. Next base: position 12,793,393 of record JAEIGP010000394.1, on the reverse strand, counting down.
AGGGAGGGGGAGCAGCAGAACTGTGGCTAAGAGCTTCCTCTTCGAGGTGCTATAAATAATTACAAGCAGCTGAAAAGTTTCGCACGAAACTATCGCCCGACTATGCAGAACTTGCCCGAGACTGCAATTCCAACCCCCTCGCTCCCCCTCGTACTGCCCACCACTGGTCAAATACTGCGGTCAGCAGCTTGAACTTGTCTTTGGTAGCCAGCTGAAAATGTGGCCAACAATCTGCGGCACGCCAACAGCTCCGCCAAGTCGAGCCAAGGGAGTCGCCCATTTGATAAATTGTTGCTAATCTTTGGCGGCAGATGGCGTGGCAATCGCGACCGAGCCAGATACGAGTCTCGGTATGCTAATGCGACGAACGCAGTTGTATATATATGTCTTCCAAATAAACTCTATTAATATAGGAGAGAGAAAAGAACAGATGGCATAGCAATGCATTGTAATCGGTTATCGATAGGCGATGAAGAAAGTTGCATGGAAATTATGGCAAGAAATATGAAGGAAAAATTTAAATCTCTAAATATGTAGAACATAAATATGAATGTTATCGATCTTCAAACGCGAGGGTTGCAAGGCAGAGAAGAGTGTGATATTTTTAACAAATTATATTAAATATAAATAAATATTGTATATAAACATATTGGTTATCAACAGTCGAAGATGACAATTGGAAGTCAATTATGACAACATATATAATGGAAAATTTTAAACTTTATATTTAAATACATAAAGATATCAGTTATCGATAGACAATGGCAATAGAATAAAGTGGATTAGAGTTAAAAATATAAAGGAATAATATGAATACTTAACAAAGTATAGAAAATACGAACAAATGCATGAAAACCGTATCGATAGGCAAAAAAAAATGTTGATTATAAAATGGAATAATACTCAACATATCAAATCGGCCGATAAATTCTATGGCAGCTATGCGATATATATGATCGATTTTTACAAAACTTGCATAGCATTCAATGGACATACTAAGACATATATAAGTCAAGTTTCACAGCGATATCTTGAAAAATGATAAAAGTCGGCCGATAGTTTCTATAGCAGCTATACGATATATCGGTCAAATTTCAATCAAATTTTGACAGCCTATAAAGGGCATACTTAGACATATATCAGGAAAGTTCCACTGCGATATCTTAAAAAATGACAAAAATCGGCCGATAGGTTCTATGACAGCTATACGATACATCGGTGCGATCCGGCTCGTTCCGACTTATTTACAGCGTGCAGCAATGAGAAGCATGTATATCTAGTTTCATCAGGATAGCTCTAAAACTGAGAGACTAGTTTACGTTGCAACAGACAGACGGACAGATAGACAGACGGACATGTCAAGATCGACTCCCCTATTGATGTTGAAGTTCATATACTTACATTAATAGGGTCGGAGATGTGTCCTTAAGTGCGTTGCAAACTTCTGGCCAAAATGAACATACCATCTGCAAAGTTATAAAAATAGAATACTTGCAAAATTGGAAAAATTATAATTAAGGTTTCATTCATTATAATAAAATGTAATAAGTTTATTTATATAATAAAATATTATAACTCTGGACTTTGTTGCCGTGGCCAATTCGGGTTTCAATGACAACTCCTCCAACTCGGGCCTGACTTCATTTACGATTTAAATGGATATCCGTCTTTAATCTCTATAGACCTCACTCATTGTGTATGGCAAGCGACGCCGCCGCCGCCGCCGCCTTTTGACTGCGAATCGAATCGAATTGAATTGAATTTCGCGGAATTCGTTTATTTCACTTAATTCGGAAACAACTCTATTTGCCGGACACGTTTTTATCGGTTATTGGACAGCCTCAAGAGTTGAGCAGTTCGCACCGTACACTGCGCTACAGGCGAGACAAATCGTTTAAACAACTTCCATTAAAAAGATATGCAGCCTGTACACAACTGAGCTCAACTCGCTTGTCATTTGAATTGTTCTTTCGCCAAGGTGGATTTTAATTTGTCACTCCCTGAGGCGGCCTGAGTTTCGCTCAGTGTATCTGTTTACGGCTGAAGCGGCGCATGGCTCGTTGCTTGGTCTGTGTTTAATTGCGCTTTAATTAACTTGCATTGTTGAAAGCGACGACGTGCAACTGCAACTGCAACTGCAGCGATAGCCCATGCCTCAACCCGCTCCTCTTTCCCACTCCTCCCCTCCAGGGACGCCCCTGGAGCAATCTCTCTCTAGGTTCTTGCTGCGGCTGAAGAAAGTGCGCTGCGTCCGCTGGGGCAATGTTTGTGTTTGTGTTTGTGTTTGTGCATCTCTCTCTGTGTGTGTGTGTGTTTGTTTGCTTAAAAGTGTTGCTCTCGGCAGCTGCTACTGTGTGTGTGTGTGTGCGTGTGCGTGTGCGTGTGTGCGTTTGGTGTTGTTTTGAATGCCAACTCAAACAGTCAAGTGTCGTGCAGTGAACTGTCAATAGAGTGTACAACATTTTTTCCCCCCTTGCTTTCGCTAGCTGCTCTCTCGCTCTCCCCCATTCTCCCTCTCTCTCTCTGCTCACAAATGCCGGCAAATAGAATGAATTTGATGCGGCTGTTGTCGCCGTTGTTGCTGCTGTTGCTGTTGTAGATGAAGCAGACAAACAAAGCAGCAGCAGCAGCAGCAGCAGTTGCTGCTTCTCCCCCTCAGCAACTGTCAACTTCGTCTAGCACCTTGGCCAGCCAACGCTAATGAGTCCCCAGTTCCGACTCCCTGGTCTCTGCTGCTTACTCTCTACTCCTTACTGCTTACTCCTTGCTCCTTACTCCTTCTGCCTCCGCCCACGCACGACTTGTGAGTTCTGCTTGCAGCCAACAACAACTTCCTGTTTGGCTGAGCTTTTGTGCTGCTCCTGTGTGCAACTGCTGCCAGCTCAGCTGCTGCTACTCCTGCTACTGTTCCAACTCCTTCCACTCCCTCTCTCTCTCTCTCTCCCTGTGCAACTGCATCCCTTGTTGCTGACTAATCCATTTCATTGAGAACTTATCTCGGCATCTCGACTCCTCGTCTCGTGGCGTCTTGTGGCTGCTGCTGTGATTTATTTTATGAATGAACTCACAATTCATTCACTCACTCACTCACTCGCTCACTCGCACATTCATTCATTCAGTCACTCAGTCAGTACGGCCTGGCCTGGGCCCTGGCTTGGGCTTGGGCTGTGGCAAATACTACGACGGCCGTACTATGCCACAGGTCCTGCCTGGCGGTGCATGCAACGGCATGCGCCTATTATGAGTGCCTTGCCACAAGGATATGCTTCCGTCTTTAGCCCAAATGGAATGCTGACGTTGTCCTGCCTCGTCGCACGCCTCGCCTCGCTGCCTGTCGTCCCCGTCCCCGTCATCGTTGTTGTTGTTGTTGACGCCATCCTGGCTGCCAATTAAAATGCCACCCCCAGGCAAATGTGTCTCCATGTGGGAGGCGTGGCTGCAGCCCTGTCTAGCGCACCGTCCCTCGTTGCGAGCGACCTCTTTAATGACGCTAAATCAAGCGTGCTTTGCATTTTTCTGAGCACAGCAGCAACGGCAGCGACGGCAGCAGCGACATCCACATCCTTGCAGCTTCCAGCCGCGACAAGCTGCCACTCCCCCGCCCACTGCTCCGCCCTTGCCAGCGCTTCCTGCTGGTTTTCCTTTCTTTTCTTTTAGCTTAGTTGATTACACTCACCTACAGGTCTCAGGCAGGGCGAGCAGTTGGAAGCAGGTATATCGATATGTTATCGGAAATTGAGAGATTAACGATTCTATGGCTGTGTTTGCCATAGTTTTAAGGGGTTAACAGTTTGTTTTATTATACACAAAAATTTAAATTAAATTTGTTATATATTTATTAAAATGTATACTATCGATAATAATCGAAAAATGCACAGAAAGTTCATTATATTATTGCAGAAGTAAAACTTTTAAATTTACAAAGTTTTGCCTTATCGTATTAGGGTAGTTCTACTTAAATTAAAATTTATTAAAATTCAAATAAAATATTTTCTATTTTCATTACCATCTTTACTATCGATAACAATCGATAAAAGTGCAGAAAGTTAATTCAAATATTTAAAGAAGTGTAGCAAAGAGACTGCTATGCATGTAAGCAACAAAAGAAGTCAGACTTCTTAATAAAACAGACTTAGTCTAAACGTTTCTATATGCTATAGTGCTACGATCCAGCTGAAGTTTGGGCAGCATATGTAGCAGTAAGTTATCGAATAAACTGTCAAGTTTTGTAATGGTAATCGCACTAATAAACAAAGTACACGACCAAGTTTGAGATGATGATATGTCATCCAACGATGAAGTTGTCAATTTCTTCCACCTCTCCCTCTCTCTCTTCAAACAACTGCAAGTTGTCTCTCCAATTAGCAGCTGCTGTGCACTTGCTCTGCTCTGTCCGCAATCTTGTCGTGCAGTGTCATTTGCATTGTGTGTGCGCGGTGGGGGCAACAACCCGTGTGACATGTGCTCGAACTTTCGAGTGCCCGACGGCCCAGACTGCCGGCACAGAGAGGAGCTGTAGACGGGCTGGCAAGGTGCTGCTAACGTTTTGCAATGTGGGCGTGGCCAATTAGCATTTGGCATTATAGAGCAGCAGGCAGCGCGACCCTCCTCCGCACTAAAAATAGTCAAAAGTCGAAAAACGCAAAAGGGTTTCCCCCATTTTCCCATGTCCGTCGGCTGCGACGTAAGTGAGTCACGTTGCGGCACTGCGACGGCCACCGGAAGCGAATGATGCAGAAAAAGGCAGCAGCAGCAGGCAGCGAGCGCTGTACACAAACAAACACGGGCGATACTCGACGCGAGGAGGAGGAGGAGGTGGAGGGAAAGCAGAGGACAAAATAGAAAAGAAAAGAAATCCTTAGAAACGCAGCTAAGAGCCGCCCACGCTGTGACGTGACGTTGACAAATGCTCCGCACCGTGAGCGGAACAGGCAACGAGACAAGGACAGTGGGAAAAGGAGGGGCGGAGGCGGGGAGGAGGAAGAAAAAAAACCTGACCAGGAATTCTCAACGGCAGAGGGTGGAAATGAGTCAGCCGGGCGCGCGTAATCAGTGCACCTGCGACGCGGGCACGCGACTAACCGACTATGCACCCCGAATACTGAGTACTAAATACCGAATACCAAATACCAAATAAGAAAATACCGAATACCAAGGAGTATCTCTGCCTTCTCCCTTACACTCGTGCCGGGCGCTGAGTCAGCTAAGCGAAAGTTGTCGTCAAATTGAAGGCGTACCTTTTTTTTCCACTTGTCTGATTAAGTGTGTGTGTTAGGGTGTGTGTGGGTGTGCGGGTGTGTGTGTTGCTGTCTGGTGTGATAAGCGCAAGTTATGCAAAGCAACGGCAACGGCGTCTCCTGCACTTGACGGGCTGCCCAGTGAAGCATTGCAAATGGTTCCACTGTCTCTCAGTCCCTGCCGCGTCTGCCTGTCGCCCCTCTCTGTCGCCGGCCATGTCCTGCTTAGTCTGTCCGAGCGCAGGCTAATTGCAGCGCACGTGACGCCAAGCGACGACGACGATGACGACGACGACGAGGACGTTAGCGACAGGTAACGGTAACCGAATCGCCGCCAGAGTAATGCGAAACTGATTGAATGTCGCCCGAAAATAATCAGAGGCAGAGGCAGAGGCAGTCGCTTAAAAGGCGGCATGCTCGACGGCAAGATGACCTGTGAAAGCGAAGTTAGCCACGATATAAAATTTAAAAAAATTAAGATATAAGAGGCAGGAAAAATAACAATCAATTATAATATCTAAGCAAATAAAAAAAATCTATAAATAAAATATATAAAAATTTTTTAATTTAAACAATTTTTAAAAAATATTTTATTTTATTTTTTCCACTAATTTCTTTTTGTGTGATTATATTATTTATATCATTAATTTATTATAATTTTTATATTATTTTTATATGATCTGTTAACAGTTGAATTTAAAATAATTAACAAAATAAATTATTATTTTTATTTTTATTAATAATTTTAATAATATTAAAATTTGTTTTTTTTTATTTTCATGAATATTTTGTTTTTCAATTTGCCTTTTTATTTTTTTTCATTTAATTTTATTTATACTATATGCATAATTATTATTGAATAAATAAATTAAGCTCTCTTTTCAACTTAAAACTCATTAATTAATAAGCAGACTTAAGCTAAACTACCCTTCCTTTGCCTGCACAGCCGCACAGGGTATACCCAAGTAACAAATAAAATTTCCATTTAATTTAAGGTGAATTATTTTTAAGTGAAATCCAATAAGGGTTCGTTATGAGTGTGTGTGCGGCACAGGCAGCAGGCAGCACACACACACACACACACTCAGTACTTAGGGGTTAGCTCCTAAAAATATGATCCTATTTTAAAAAGCTATAAAACTTGATTGCCTCAAAGTGATGCCAATAATTTATGCATGCAAGGGAAGCAAAATAAAATAATAATTTTGTTGTTTCTTTACAAAATTCAGAAATTGATCTGCACTGCAAGTTTCCATGGAAATCGCATTGAAATAAAGACATTTTTGCAATCAAAACGCAGCACTAATAAAATTAAAACGCTTACAGGCTACCGAATTTGTGTGTGCTGCTCCGATTGCGATTGTGATGACGGCGATTAGAGATGTAAATGAAAATCTATTGAAACTGTTTTGCAGGTTCGAATGCGCATCGGATCGCCAAATTGAAAATCGCTCCGAAAAGGGGGCAAACGTTGGGCCACCGTGCTTAATTAGCCAGCAAAATATTTGAGCTAATGAAATGCGAACCGAATATTGCAAGGGGGGAAATTAATTTATTGTGCATATGTGTATGCGTGTTTTGCGGTAGTGCCCCAAAGCGTATAGGTAGGTGCTCGGCCATTTATGGGCTCGACCGACAGACCAATAATATCAAATAGTCGAACAATAGTTGCGGCTTTAGGGGGGCGTACCCAAAATTGCATAGGCAAAGGGTCAAAAGTTAAAATTTCCAAACGAAATTTGAGTTGAGCATTTACAATTTTCAAAACTAGCTCAAATTGTTTGTGCACGTAAATTCTCGTTAATCTCACAGCGAGTTAAGCTTTGTGCGATGTGTGCAAGGGAAATTGATAACTTAATTTAATGTAAAAAGAAGAAGAGAGTTGAATGCGTTTGAAATTAGATAGAAACGTTTTTATATCATTCGAGCATTGAAAATAGTCAAAAATGGTATACAAAGTTTGTAATTAAAGTATGTAACAGGCAGAAGGAGACATGACATGACCCCACATAAACTATGTATATATTCTTGCTCAGGATCAGGAGCCATGTCCGTATGTCTGTACGACTTGAACCATGTCCGTCTGTCCGTCTATCTCAAATTATGAACGTTTAAATCACAGCTACTCATAAATTTAGAGACACTAAAAATTGACATAATGGTTCCTGTATACTATATGCAGATGCAAGTTTATTTCCCAAATTACAATCCGAGGTGCCACGCCCACTGCCCACGCAAATCGATATAGTTTTCGAATAATGTCTGTAAAGAAAGTATTAGGATAGAATTTGTTCAAATGGTATCTTACGGTCAGGCGCGCTCGACTGCAGTTTTCCTTACTTATTTGCTTTAGTTTAGAAATTTCATTGTGGGATTTCGTTTCCTCAAATGAAATAGTCTGGTTTTTTGGTTTCCATTAAACCTTCCTTATTGTTGAATGTACATTTTAGATAAATTTTTTATAATTTTTACATTATTATAGACCAATACGTAAGGTTTGTATACCCTAAAAAAAACACATTATTTCAGTAAGGAAATCTAATTTTCTTTTGAATTTTGTTGCATTTTATTTCAGTTTTTCGGTTTCTTCTAAACCTTTCTTATAGATAGTAAATTTTTAGAAATAGTTTAAAAAATTCTAAGTTTCAGTGTGAAAAAATGTTAAATAAATTTATAGCATAGATTGATACGTTTCTGGTCTGTCTATCCAAAAAAAAATTGCTTGTTACAGTTCGAAAATGTAATTTCCTTTAAAATTTTGTTGCATTTCGTTTCCTTTTATAGATAGCAGGGTTTTTCGGGCTCCTTATTTAAGTTAAATTCCAGACATATCTCGCCCCTAAGCACACAACTTCAGTCGCCTATCGAAATAATTTATAAGTGAAAAATTTGCCGGCTCATTTGGTCGAATTATCCGAGCACTTGTTGTGGCGGCATGCAACGCTTTGATTTGCCTCGTCTCCTTTTCTACACGTATTATTTTTATTCTTATTATAATTGCTGTTGTTGCTTCTGGCTTGTTGTCATAATGAGAGCGAGGGTTATAAAAATGTTGCACAACTGGCAACAGGTACTCAAGTCGTTAACAAGAGGCTCCCCTCTGCCACCTTCCGTACCTGACTTCGACTCCAACTCGAAATGCGACGCGCTAATTGCCGTGCAAGGTCGCACGCATATGCCACGCCCCCCGCCCGCCTGCAGGACCCCGTCAACTGGCAACGTACACAAATCACATAACTAACAAATTATGATTGTGTTGCCGTGTGGGAACAGGGTTGAGAGAGCGAGAGAGAGAGAGAGAGCGCGCGATGCCAGCGATCCCAAAGATGCTAAAGACGCTGCTGGCACGTCTAATCCCCGAACGGCAGCCTCATTTCTGTTTGTTAATTACACTTTGTGTGTGTGCGTGTGTGTGTGTAATTTTCACAGGATCAGCACGGCGGCGGCACTGCTTCACAGGAAGTCAGTGGCTGAGACAGAGAGAGAGAAAGAGAGTGAGAGATTGAGCCCGTCTCGGAGGCTGGCAAGTGATACAAAAATATTTTCATGGCATGGCAGGAGGGAGGGAGGCAGGGAGGGAGCGAGGGAGGGAGAGGGCGACGCGACGGCAGGTACAAAATGACTTCACACAAAACTAGATAAATAAAATGTGCACAAAACAAACGAGCGAAAAATTCAAAGAAATCAATTGCAGGCGAAAAGACACGTCCGCGTCCAACTGGGCGAGGCAGCAGTGTTGTCAATCTAGCCTTTTTCACGCCAACTACTGAAAGAATTTACCAAATGCGTGCTGCGAAAATTTTGGATTTTTTCTAAAATAAATTAAGCTTTTTTTCTATTTTCTATGGTGCACAAATTTTGCAAAAAATTTAACAATTTTTTTTATTTTTTTATTAATATTTTTTAAAACTAAGAAAAAATTGTGGAAGTTTTCGTTTTTTTACGCTTTTTCTTAAACATAGTTAGCTCTTTTTATTTCAAGCTAATATTTTATATATTTAGCTATTTTATGACAATTTTTTTGGCGATTTTTTTGCCTAGCTTTCCGTCAAAAAACAGCTTGATTTTATTGCCAACACTGACTCGGCTGAGCATCGACAGCGTTCCACATTCACCGCATGCGAGATGAATGAGCCGCACACGCACACGCACAGCGAGGTTCTTCTCCTCTCCCCCTCTCTCCCTCTCTCCCTCTATCTTCCTTTGTGCGTAACCCTGTGCCTGATGCTGCCTCCGACGCCGCCGCCGCCGCCGCCGCCTTCGCTGTCTGCTGAATGGCAGCTACCGGAAATGCAGCGCATTTCACAGACAGAACCTAGAGAGGGAGAGAGGAAGAGACACCATAGGGAGAGGAAGACGGGCGAGTGCAGTGGGAAGAGTAGGGGGGCAGGGCGAAGCTGACAGCGCAGTGCGTGCTGCTGCACTCATTGCAACTCTCAGCAGCAGCTGCCTTGCGCTGCACAGTGGGCCAAATTGCAATGCAATTTCAGCACACACACACGGCCCACTGTGCCGCCTTGCTGCCCACTGTGTGTGTGTTAGCCTTGGCCAAAGCCGAACTTAATCAGTTGGATTAATCGCATTACAAATTTGTCGCTGGGCGGCATTTTTTCCCAGCCGAGCGCAACATAATGTGGCAAGCTGAAATGGAATAAGGCGCATTCGTGACATGCCACAAGAAGCTGCCTCCTGCTGCTGCTGCTGCACTTGTTCCCGCCTTGGCTGACCTTTGAGACAACTTCAGCAGCGGCAGCGGCAGCGACTGACAGACGGCGGCAGCTGCGCGGCACATGTGGCACAGTCGTCGTCGTTGTCGTTGTTGTTGCACCTACTAAGTGCATTTAATTGACACCCCGACGATGGCGAAATCTGCGCCTGCAATTAGCTAAGACAGCAACAGAGACAGGGAGAGGGAGAGTGAAAGGGAAAGAGAGGGAAATTCTGCTGCTGCCGCTTTCATCATTTTCCCACATGCCACTGACATCTTTTCCGACGCTGCCGACTCCGGACTCTCCCGGCCAAGGTTATTATCACTTTGCTCTCTGAGACGAGCCGAGCCGAGCTGAGCTGAGCTGAGCTACTTTTCCTGCCCTACAAATTATGCACAAATTTTTACCCCTTTTTGCCTGACTCCTCCCGCCTCCCTCCTCGCGCCCTGAAGGCCTCACCTGGCTACATTGTAACCATTCTCAAGCGGCACAAGGTTGCCAATTGACTGCGAAACCCCATTGTGCGGCCCCAGCGATTTACCTAGCGAATTGCGGGCGCCCAAAGGGCAGGCAACAACAGCAACAACAACAACAGAAGCAGCTAAAGCAACAAGCGCAGCTGGCCAAAAGCGCGATAGAGAAAGGGAGAGAGAGAGAGAGGGAAGTGGGACAGCTAAAGCGAGTGTAATATGGTAAATAAAATGGAAAATTATAAAATATACCATAGCATTAGATAAAGAATTCGCACAACAATCGCTGGCCCGCGGCTATGGCGGATTATAAACTGGGCCAGTCGAGGCAGGAGCAAGAGAAAGGCACGAAAGGAAGGAAAATAGGTTATTTTCTATAGTCGGATTATGGTTTTTGAAAAAGAAGGGCGGCTGAAATAAAGCCAAACAGCTCTTGGTAGATAGTTATAAAGAAACTATATATAAATATTTTTTAGGCCTGATATCAGTTGAAAAATGAAATTAGAAGAAAGAGGAAGAAACTAGTTAAGCTTATTAAAAGTTACATGGCTTAAAGTTCTCTTAATGAAAAACATTATACAAATTAAATAATATATTCGATAGCTGTAAATTTAATACTTTTCTCAACATAATTGATTTCTATGGGCGGTGGGCGTGGCTGAAATTTGAAATAAGCTCAGTAAGCATCGTTAAGTAATATGAAATTTGATGTCTCTAACTATTGTAATAACTGAGATACGTTGGTTTTACCAGACGAACAGACAGACAGACAGACTGACATGCAGACGGACAGATAGACAGACGGACAGACAGACGGACATGACTCAATAGACGGAGCTGAGCTGATGCTGAGCAAGAATATGGAATGTCTCACGCCTCCATCGGCCTGTGTAAGTGCACAAAGTAAGTATACCCTTTATGGCAAAGGTCGAAGAAAATAGAAACTAAAAAAGATTGGAATTAAGTAAATAAAGAGGATAAATATATATAGAGATTTTTCAAAAAATTGTTCCTCTAAAACCTACACCCAATTCCTTTGGTATTTTCGCATATTTCTTTATTGAGTTCGCAGAATTGGCAAAGAATCCCAGAGAGATAACAATGCATACATTGCAAGTAGACAAGTCGCTATATACGACAACGACAATGCGATAAATGACATATAGTATGTAGTATTGTGAAATAGTCAAGCAATTGGGGAAGGAAACCCGTTTTCGGACATACTCAGAGTTAGAGTTAGCAGATAATGGTTGGCATAATGAGTGCATGTAATCTCTGGATTTCCTTTCACGAATACAACATACATACGTGAATGTCCAAGTTTCAATTGTCATTATTTTTAACTGAGGCGGAAGCTGCCAAAGAGACGCAAAGAGAGAAGCCGACGAAGACGAAAGAATGCGAACGGGGCAAAGACTACGACTAGGCTGAGGTGTTTATTGTGCGTTTAGTTGTTGTTGTTGTCTCTTCGGGGCACGCAATACGAAAATGACACAAAATACCGAAAGGTAGATATAAAAACACATGCGTGTTTGTGCGTGTGTGTGTGTGTTGTAACAATAATAATAATAATAATAGCAGAACTACAAACGGGGCACTGGACATGCTATTTAATAGCCCCCCTGAGACGCGGCGCTGTGAGAAAAAATCTGTGGACGAACCGAAGAGCCGAAGAGGAATCGAGAAAAACAGAAAGAAAAGAAAACAACAGCAACATAATGAGCACAGAGAGAGAGAGAGAGAGAGAGAGAGAGCGAGAGAGTGCATAAGAAATTATTATAAATTTTATTTAATTACGACAACATGCGCGCTCGCTCGTTGTCGTAGTAGGTAAAATGAAAATGTCAGGATCGGGAAGTGACCCAAAGAAACAATAAAGCTGACAGTATCGAAATGTGCGCACATAAAAATGCCAGAATATTGCAGCGACAAGGAAAGAGAGAGAGGGAGAGCTGGAGTTCGTTTTGGAGTTCAGTAAACCCGCCCACACCAGGCCCCAAAAAAAAAACAGAAAAAAAAGAATGTTTCGATTCTCGCACAGATTAGAGCGCAGGCATTGATCATCATTCAAAAATTGGACTTTTAGATTGACATATTCCCCCCCTAAAAACAAGGCAAGAATGAAAGAAAAAAACAAACGAGCAACACTTTCGATCAAAGTCAACACAGGCCTGTCTTGGGGTCTGGGCTCTGCTGGCGTCTCGCCTGGGATGTGGGATCTGATCTGCGGCCAGCTGGCTGGGCTCAACAAGACGAGATCGTAAAATTACTAAAATGAAATTTGTCGAAGGGGCAGGCAGAGGCGGAGGCAGACGATGTCAGGCAGGCAACAGAAGTCAGGCAAGCGGATCCTTTTTGACTCGCACGATCACGCACAACCTTTTCCACTTCATTAGTAGACAGCTGAGAGCGAGCAAGAGAGACGGAGAGAGCGAGAGTAGGAGTGAGAGTGAGTGTCTTACAGATGGATTGCTCCGGCCTGCTATCTTATCTGCGCTGCTCAGCCACAGGTCGCGCTTGTGGTTGATATACCCGACACGACTCTCACACACTCGACTCTCCGGGAACTCGCAGGGATTTCCACATACTAATGATGCTCATTAGATGCGTCTTTAATGGCCGTCGAACGTTTCCCAGGCGACATTTCGTTTGAATTACTCAACAGCCAAAGATTTTTGAAATTTTCGACTATTCTCAGCTATTTCTGTATACTTGTAGCTCTACGAAATGCTGCTCCACTCCAATGCCGGCGGTACTTGAGTGCTGCAACTCACATTGGGCGATGATTTGTGATAGACAAGCTCAGCTTACGCTAGGGGAGGGTCTATATTTAGACAGAGACATTGGTCAGGGTTGTCAGGGCGAGCGAGTCAGAGCGAACTATGTACAGCATGACTAACTAGTTGGACAGTTACATGGATGCAGAGATAAGCAGATGCACAGTTAGTTGCATAGATTAAGCGCTTAGGCAGGCTATAAGTACAACAACAACAACAGCAACTAAGCGAAAACCGCGCTGTAATTCCACTTCAGGCCATGTGAACTACGACGAAGACGCCGCACAAACGGCATAATTAACAGTCTCAACTATTTAAGTTGGGCTCCCCCCCCCCCCTTTCCTCTCTCCTTCTCCTTCTCTCTCTTTGCTTCGCTTTTCCCTTTTGTTTTGCGCCTTTGATAATTTGTTGGCGTTTATACCGCCTTGTTTCGCCTTTGTCGCTGGGCGCGCTTCGCTTTTCATTTAAAGACACCGCGGAGCGCAATTTCCCAGGCCAAAGTAAAAGCTGCGCTTAGGCCAACATGAGAGAGACGACTTAATTAAGTTGCCAGCCCAGCCACAACTTCGGAAGGGAGCAGCGAGTAGGGGGCGGAGACAGAGGCGTAACGAAGGGGGTTTCATTTCGGGAAAAGAAATTGGTACAAAGAGTTTCTGTTTTTGTTTTCGCTTTTCGTTTTTCGTTTTTCGTTTTTACTCATCTTGTTGTTTGTTGTTTCTCGCTTTTCGTTTGTCAAGTTATGCCAGATTGTGCAGGCGTCAATTTTCCATTGGGTTTTAGCTGGTTACGTGGCAGCAACAACAACAACAACAACAACAACAACGTTAAAGGGGATAACAAATAAATTGAATTGCAGCGAATTAAATCAAATGAAAACAAGTGAGAGGCAGCGTCGTTGAGTGCACTCGACTGCTAGATACCGTGTAGCATTGGAGAAACTTTAGGAGTTCATTAGGCAATCCTAGTCTTCGGCATTGTGGCCTACAAAGTTTTTGGGCATACCTTTTCATACCAATTTGAAGTTGCTTAGTTGATTAAAAACAAAAACTAAAATTTTAAATTTTGGAAAAAATTTTGAAAATTTTTTTTAAAAATATTTGAAAATTTTTAAAAAATATTTTAAAATTTTTAAAAATTTAAAAATTGAAATTCTAAAACCAAATTTAAATAATCAAGTCGGAAGAATTTTGACAGAGCTATGAGAGTTGGTAGTCTAGAATCTAGACTCTAGATAGGTCTCTCTGATCTTCAAAACACTGTAGGAAAAATGTTAGAAAATTTTAAAATTTTGCTAGGAATTGTAGACGATATCTCAGGTCTCTCAGACCTATGAAATAAAATATGCTACCTCAGGCATAGAACTACAAAATAATATACCCGCTTTCCGCCACTACCAATTAAGAGAGTATATATAGAAAAATCGCGTCCATGACAACGACGAAACTGTGAAAAATGTTTTCAAATTTTTCATTTGGCAATTTGCAGCGAAACAGGACCACAACAAAGAGCGGAACGGCGGGACATCTAAAATAACTGCAAAACGGCAATCATAAAATACAAACATATCGGGCTGCATACTAGCATATAGACGTACATACATGCACACATACCCCAACTGTGGAGTCAACTATCGTGGAAAGGGTCGCGGGCCAAAGACAACAGAAAACAGTTGGAAATTGTCTCGCAAAAAAAAAACAAAGTTTGTTGTTTCTCTAGATGCGAATTTCCCGAATAAAAACAGATACTAAGAGCCATACCCATTCACATTCCACATACACATTCAGATACCCAGATACAATTCGAAATCGGAATCAGAATCAAAATCACATCCATATCCCACTCAATTTGCATGGCAGCCTGCTTTGTTATTTTTCTTCTCGTTGTTTGTTTATGTTTTTTCTGCGACGTTTTCCACTGTTCTCGTTGTTGTTGTTGTTGTTGTTGTTATTGCTCATATATATAAAAATCGGAAATAAATCGCCGTAATTTAAAATTCAGTCAATGGCGTCGCAAATAAATCAAAAATTTATTGTAACGCATTTAAATACATGCATATTTCATCTATAAAACTGAACGATTGCCACGGCGCATCGGAGTCTCGCTCAATCTGATTCCGAATCCCGCCCCATCGATCTCATGCGATGCGCCACATTTCGTTGCATGCGATGAGCGACAAGATTGCCGAATTTTTTTCACGGGGTGCAGCAACACCTGAAAATGGGGAATTGTATTGAAGGGAGAATAAAGATATTTTTTTGGCAAGAAAAAAAAAATTACACTTTGGCATGAAAGAAATTTGAGTGTTCTGGAAATTACTATACAGTTTTTACACGCTGTATAGAACAACAGAAAGTAAAGAAAGCAACAGTCGAACCGAGTCAGATAATACCCTTCATCTAACTTTTCAAAAACATCTATTGCCATCTCACTCTTACACACTTATATGCAGCCACGCGCGACTAGAGTAAAGCGACGCCGTCGCAGGCAGCAGAAGTAAGGTGAATGTTTACTGGAATATATTTTGTGTTTTTGATCCAATCGACTTGAAATTTGGAATATAGGTATATATTTTTCATACCTATGTTTATGTATAAGCAGAAAATTTTAGCTTCTCAGCTTTCGTTACAAAGCTAGTTTGAAAATTGATTTATCAATTTGTGAAGGCCGTGGGCGTGGTAACTAAAATTTAAAAAATGCATAGAAAGCAGATAATTATTAAAAATCTTTATGCTAAGTTTGAAGTTTCTAGCTCTCATAATAACTGAGATCTGTGTGTTCATACAGACAGAAATGGTACCATGAACACGGTTAGTGAGTCTGAGCAGGAATACATATACTTTGCGGGATCTGTCAAGCCTCCTTAAAGCTAGTATACCCTTTTTCTAATGGTCGAAGGGTATTCGGTCGAAATATTCTTATGCGCAATTGGATTTGCAATTTGATATAAAACAAATACTTTACCTTAGCTAGTTTTTTTTTCTAGCTAAAGCTCGAAATCGATTTGCTGCACATGTGCGATGCTTTTCAAGTGTTTCAATTCAGTTTTAAAGGTCTTAACTTCTGTTTTTTGCTCTATTCACTGACGCGTCCTTGACACACAAAGGCTGCTGCGAGCGCGTTGTGCGACAACTCAAGGACCTAAGCGCTTAATTGATGATGCCAAATTGCAATCGAAAACAATGTGAAAACAAAGCCAGAGGGAGACGCGACTTGCGCTTTTCAAGTTCATTGCCGCAGACATCAGCGGCGACAGATGCAGATGGAGTAGACACTCAACAACAGCGAAGAGATACAGATACAGATACAGCTACAGCTACAGCCACAACATGCGAGATACAGCTACAAGTTTGGCTGCAGTCGCAGATAGCGCGACCCCCTCTAAGTGAGGCGATGGCAACGCCAACGACCGCGCTGAGAGCTGGAAAGAAAAAAAAAAAAGCCATAATCCAATTATGAATTTTCACATAAATTTCCACTCAACCCGAGCCCCGAACTCGAACTCGAACCCGAAAGTGCACTGCGAGTTCGAAAAATGAAAATAGCCTCCCCTTTCCCTTAATAATAATAATAAATTTTCGAGCATGAAGCAATTCAATGAAAATAATGTCTGAATGAAGATAGAGTTGGAGACAAAGTTGGAGAAGGGAGACGGAGACGGAGATGAAGCTGAAGACGTTGACGAAGTTGATGGCGACAGACGCGATGTGAAGCTAAAGTTGAACTTGGCGACGAAGTGCTTTACGCAAGACTCCCCCAAAGCGCAGCAGCAACAGGGGCGTCGAGCCAAAGAGGGGAGACTGCAAGTCGTACATTATTTTTATCAGTCACTCATAGTCATAATGATAATGCCGCCTGCTTGTAATAATTACGAGCAGACTCACACACAGCTTCGACGATAAAGCAGGAGCGGGTAAGGGGTTCGTCTGGGAGACCAACTGATTTTTCAGCTCGATATATTCTCAATATAGCGCAGCATGCTGCATGGCAACGCAACAGTCTGGCACGTTGACTCATCAAGGGGAACAACAACGACTGCAACATCGTGTGGCATGTCTTTGTCAGCTTGCAACAACTTCATTAGGGATTCGCCTAGCGAATGCATTCGCACAACTCACTCGACTCACTCGACTCGCACAACTTTCAAATCAACTTGCAAGTTTTGCTCACTCGCAACTTGCCTTGATTCATTTGCATCTCGTGTTGCCGCATGCCACTTTTAAATCACTTTCGTTTCACGTCCCTTACCCCCTTCCACTCCCCCTCTCCCTCTATCTCTCTCCCATTGCCCCACTCGCATCCACTTAGCTCGAGTTGCTGCCTCCCCCTGGCCTTGCCTGGAAAATAAGTATATATCAAGTGATCTGCGGCAAGTGCTTCGCACTTGGCATGACAGCAGCGAATGCTGCACGTTGCCTCTGCTGCCGCTGCTGCTGCTGCTGCTGCTGCTCCGTGTGATTATCAGCAATTTTCATAAAGAAATGGAAAATCGAAACGAAACGAAATGAAATGAAAGCAAAGTGCCAGACAACGTGGTAAAGTGCCATGGCCACGGCTCCGTCTGCCTCTCCAGCAATGAGCTACGTGCCTTTTCGGCGTTTTTGCAGCCTCCTCGACACAGTGCCACCCCCCTTCCCCCCTTGTCTCTTGCCTCCTTCCTGTCAGCGTCGTTGCCTGAAAAAACAAACAACCAAAAAATAATACACGTAATATAGACGAGGCAAGATGAGGCGAGGCCAGAGCTGAAGTCGAAGCGAGAAAATTTCCAGCAAACAATGCCCCAATCGAAGTCGAATGCGTTGATGCAAGAAGCGAAGGAGGGAAGGCAAGGGGGTTGGGGTTTTGGATAAGCCGTGCGAACCTACCTGCCTGCCTGCCCTCTGGAGACGGTGACAGGCCAAGACAAAATGCGTTAATAAAAAAAGCAGCCAGGGCTGAGTATTGTTTTGCCTAATCAACAAGGATCACCCCCAACCCAATGGAATCCCCCTTAACTCACTTGCTGCAAAACTATCGCCCACATTCGTGTCTGTTGCAAGCTTGGGTTTCTTACCACCAACTGAGGGGACTCGCATTACGAGACGAAATGCTGGCAATTTTAATTACTTTCATTTCACTTTTCAAACTGGGCGGCAGCCGCGCAAGTGCACAGACCCAGGCACAGTGGGGCCGTAGTGGGTTTTTCCAAGCACTTGTAAAACTTCACTAGGATTTGCAAATTCTAAAGTTAGTTGGCAACCAATTCGAGACGGCAACATTTTAAATAAAACTTGTATTTGGCCCCACTGTGCAACACCCTGTTACAGCTCGCGTAACTCCCAAACGTGCTATAAACCGGAGTCGCACGCACAAGAAGTAGTCGGCTTGTCAGCTCGGCCTTCGTCCGATTTGAAGTCGGAGACGTAGCAGGAGTGGGAGAAGTGAGGGAGGCTGGGGTTGGTTGGGAGGCAGGCTCGGTGTGGCTGCTTTTTAAGTAATTACCGTTCGCCCGCTCGCTTGCTCGCTTGCCATTCACCTTGAGGCGGCCCCAAAGCGCAGCTCAAATAACCCGAAACCGTTTGCGAATTTATTTAGACAGCGAAAGTAATCGGATGGCCGGACAGGGGCAGGCACGGCGGGACGACGGATAGACAATGAGGGACAGGCGTACTGGACTGGAAAGGCAGGCGTAAAAAATTTAAATAAACCCCGTAGTGAGTGCAAAATACCAACACGTGTGTGCGAGACCGGGCAGGGCCAACCCCTTGGCCAACCACTCAAGCATTTCAACCTGCACCCCACCGTAGCCAGTGGGGGAAGCACTAAGAGTGGAGCTGACTTCATTAAGGCGCAATTGGCAGTGGATATTGGAGTTGGAGCCCTGGTGCACCCTGTCAACAGGGTGACCATTTCGACGCACTACACAAAAGTGCGAGTTAATCACATAATTGGTGAGCCTCAACTGAAAAAACCAATGCGATTGTAAGGTGAAATTTCATGCGGACCAAACTCGCTTTAATTGCAACGAGTCTGCGCAAGTTGAAGGTGAAATCCAAATTGGAAAGGGGTAAGATCGGGTTTGCTAATTGCATATTCAGTTGACTGTGCAGTGATCGAGTGCCTAAGTGAGTGCTAAGTGAATGAATCAAGTATTTGATTAATGTTTTTTGCTCTTTCGCTTGAAACAAGTGACAGTAACTGTGACCTTTCTGTGATCTAGTGATCAGTCCAAAGTAAAAGACTCTATGATCGAGTGTTGAAGTGAGTAACAAGTGAATGATTCAAATATTTGATTCATATTTCTAACCGTTTCTATAACTGTGACTGTCTGTGCTGAAGTGATCTGCAATCGAAGGAATAGGTGATCAGTTCACTGGAAATCCCTCTTCACAATACAATTTCCAATGACTCACTACATTATTGCTTCATCTTAGTCACTCTTAACTGACTTATTGCTGTGACTAGCTGTCACTGCTTAGCTTGATCACAGTTTGCCACATCACCGACAACGTAGGCGACATTTACACTGTGAATTCCCTTTTTGCCAAACGATAATTACATGTCGTCTTAAGCGGCAGGAGGAGCAGCACAAGGGTTGAAGAAGGGAGTGAGAGGGAGACTGAGAAAGAGGGAGGGGGAGAGAGACAGAGTGGGAGAGAGAGGAGTGCCGCTGGCACTGAAAGGGAGCCAGTTCCCAGTACTCTGACTGCTGCCGCTGCTGCTGTTGGTAAGCAGGCGCTGTCAGTTGTTGTTGTTGCTGCTGCTGCTCCTCCTCCCGCTGCTCCAGCTGGAGCTATGCAAGTGTTAGTTACATGGCCGTTATACCGCTGGCACGTAATTTGCTGATTTTGAATTTTGTCTGCGAGGCGGCAAATGAAATGCTTTTGCATTTTAATGCGCCCAGACTGACAGCTGGCCCCATGACGTCGCGTCGGGGACACACAGAGGGTGGAAGAGGGGAAGGGGGGGTTGGCTGCTAGGCAGCCCCAGCAAGTTGATCTTTGTGCGATTCTTACGTTTTACTTTTTGGCCCAAAACTATTTCTTGCTGCCGCTGTCAACTCAACTCGACTCGGCTCCAGCTACCCCTTGCCTTCCCTGTAAATCTCCCTCTCTACCTCTCCCTATCTCCCTCTCTCTTTCTCTCTCTGGTTATGCAGTCGTGCGCCCCGGGCCATTTCTCCCCCGGAACATATTTGCACTGTCTGGCAATTTTTAAGCAATTTCAGCTCGGCTGCCTGACTTGGCTCTGGCCTGCCTCGACGTTTGGGGGTTGGGGCTGCATTGGGGGATGGGCCGGATCGGGCGACTGGAGACTTGTGTCGGATTGCTGTGCTGCTAGTGCTGCATCCTGTTTAAATGTTTCCCTGCTCCAGCTAGCTGCCTCCCTCTCCCTCCCCTTCTCTCTCTTTCTGTTCTTTTTTACAGTCACTCGGGTTGCAGGCATCGCGCATCGTTTAAATTAAAAATAAATTTCACAGTAAACATACATAAAAAAAGACGCTGATGGTTTTTCAGGGGGCTGCACTGTTGCCTGCAGATAATAAACAGACAGCACGGTGTGGTCTAAGCACGACTAGGCTATACCCTGTAGAGGGTAGCGTAGAAATTGATTTGGTTAAGGTTTCCCTGCAGAGTGGCTGACACTAGCTTGACCTGCTATTACAGGGTATACAGCAGTGCATACAGCGCTGGGTAACCAAATACGCCGGACGTTCAGAAATAGTGCAGCGACAACGACTTCGCCCGGGGACTGCAACTCGGTTTATATAGGCGGCGTCTTAGGTTTTGCTGCCATGAAATGGGCCGCACGCCCTTGAATTTGGCACAGCTCATCTGCCTCTGTTCTTGTTGTTCTTGTTGTTGTTCTCATTCCCATCCCTTGTTGTTGTTGTTGTTGCTGCGGATGAAGCGTGCCAAATGCCAACCGCTGCCGTCTGAATGAAATACAGCTGTCCGGCCATAGCAACTGGAACTGGCAATGGCACCGGCATCGCGACTGGGACTGAGACTGGGACTGGCGCTGGTATCGAGATCGGGATTGGGTTTGGGATTGGAATTCACATCGAGTGCGTTGGCCACCCCAAATTGTCGGATATTTTTAGCAAACGCTGCATCCGTTTGCTGGCGGCAAAAGGGGAGCGCGCATTGGCGACAGCAGCCGCAGCCGCAGCCACAGCCACAGCTTGCGGCACAAGAGTTTCGCCAAATGACTTTGACATTGACTGCGCTGCTACCCTGTACGTGCTTCAACCCCCGCCTGTACAGGGTGTTTCGCTAATGAACAGCAAAACTGTCAACTAGACGCGACGCGACATGGTATGGCATGGCTTGGCATGGCGTGGGTGGGTCGAGTGCATTGCAAGGATTACATTAGATCTGATTTGAGCTGATGGAATTGAATTCATTAGCCCCACGTGATGCTGACGCAGGCAGAGAGGCGAAAGGGGGAGGTGAAATCGAAAAGAAAACGCCGGAAAATAAAATACAAATTTATAAATAGTTTCACTTGAGGTAAGGCGGGTGTGGAGCAGAGAAATAGAGGGGGAAACGTAATCACGCAGAGGGTGTCAGATCTGTTCGAAATGTAGCTGAAGTTGTCGCTCAACCGCAGGAAAGGCTAGACAGTTCTACGGAAAGACTAAGACGAAAGCTAAGTAGAGAAAATGTTAAGTTGAGAGCTAAGAGCGACAAGAACAAAACGGGAGAAAAACTGGGAAAAAGATGGGCGAAGAAGTAGACGAAGATTTAGAAGTGAAAATATTGAGTGGTAATGAGTGTTGGTGAATAGATCCGAGTATTAGTGAATAGCAGTGAGTTGTAGTGGGTGGTAATGAGTTAAAGCAAGACTTGGTGAATTCTAACGAGTTGTACTAGAAAATAAAGTAAGTTATAGTGAATTGGGGTGAGTTGTAGTGAGTTTTAGTAAGCTTAAGTGAGTTTCAATGAGTTGTAGTGGGTTATAGTAAGTTGTAATGAGTTGTAGTAAGGGAAGTGAGAAGTGAGTCTAAATAAGTTTTAATAGAGTTTAAACGCGGTTAGATTGAGTTGAAGTGAGTTGTTGTGAGTTGTAGTGAGTTTTAGTGAGTTGTAGTGAGTTTTAGTGAGTTGTAGTGAGTTTTAGTAAGCTTAAGTGAGTTTCAATGAGTTGTAGTGGGTTATAGTAAGTTGTAATGAGTTGTAGTGAGTAGAAGTGAGTCTTAGTGAGTTTAAATAGGTTTTAGTGAGTTGTAATGAGCTTTAATAGACAATAAAGTGATTTGGGATGAGTTATAGTGAGTCGACGTGAGTTGAAGTTAGTTGTAGTGAGTTGTAGTGAGTTGTAGTGAGTTGTAGTGAGTTGTAGTGAGTTGTAGTGAGTTTTAGGGAGTTGTAGTGAGTTGTAGTGAGTCGACGTGAGTTGAAGTGAGTTGTAGTGAGTTGTAGTGAGTTGTAGTGAGTTGTAGTGAGTTGTAGTGAGTTTTAGTGAGTTGTAGTGAGTTGTAGTGAGTTGTAGTGAGTTGTAGTGAGTTGTAGTGAGTTTTAGTGAGTTGCAGTGAGTTTTGATAAGTTGTAATGAGTTGCAGTAACTTGTACTAAAATATATAGTGCGTTATGGTAAATTGTTGTTGGTTTAAGTAATTTGTAGTGAGTTGTTGTGAGTTGCAGTGAGTTTTAGTGAGTTTTGGCGACTTGCAGTGAGCTATACTAGAAAATATAGTAAGTTCTAGTTAGCTATGGTGAACTATAAAGAACTATAGTGTCCATAAGTAGTAGAAGTTTAGATTAGAGCTAGAGAACTAAAAGTACTTCAAGCTTATCCGCCCAGCTGACGCCCCCAAGGACTTGAACCCAAGTCTTTCTTCAATTTCAATTTCAAGAATGCCTATCAAACGCTTCTTATTTACACCATCACTTCCATCACTTTTCCATGTTCTTGCATGAACTCGCTTTGTGACCTACCCGACTCGACTCGACGTGGTGAACCAACGCGATCGCTTGCGTTTAGATTGTGCATTGTTTATAAACAATTGCGATAAACGTAACTCGAATGAAAATCGATTGAGCCCCCCCTCCCTGCCCATTTCGAACTGCCAGCGCTATCAGCAGCTATCGCATGCCTTCCATCCCTTTCCCCCCTTTTCTCTTGCTCTCTTTCTCTATCTAACTATGCGTATGTGTAAATTTAGACCAGAATACATTCATATTCCCATGCGTGGACCATAAATTACACGACAATTACCCAGCAGCAGCAGCAGAAGAAACCACGAAAAACTCACACACACGGATACACTCACACACACACTGGCACACACACTGGCACACCCTCTCACGCATAGACCAAATTGGAAAGAGCGCAATGTGGCGAACACTTCATCACTTTGGCTCCAGCTGAAGATGCCAATGCAAGTACCGATTTTAGGCTGAATGCAGCCACAGTGGAGAAGACTCCCCCTGCCTCTCCCTCGCTCTCACTCTCTCTCTCTCTCTTTGTGTGCATCTCACACCTCGCACACTCACACGCGTAGTTTAAATTGCGTTCGATGTGTCGTGCCATAAATTTTCCAGACACAAGAAAAATTTTTAAATAAACATCGTTTCAGCTCCCCCTCTCCCTATCTCTCTCTTTCTCTGCCTGGGTTTTCCTCCCGCTTGGCCTGTGTATCGATTCAATTATGCATCGTCTCAGAATCGGCGCATCATGCACCCAACTGATTAACACATCGCTTGCCAAGCGGCTCCCACAGTGTTTGGACAGCGTTGCCTTCCTCTTCCTCTTCCTCGTTGCTCTCTTTGCTCTTTCTTCGTTGCTTTTGATTGCTCTTTCTGTTTTTTGGTTGCTTCCTAATTTTCTACACTTGGCTTTTTTTTTTGGCAAGCGCCCGTCCACGATCTCAGGCCATATGCTGCGGCCTCAAGCCGCATGTTGCCTGCTCTGATTGCCCCAAAGTCTCCAAGTGCCACTTTGCTGCTGCTGCTCTCTCTTTCTCTCTCTCTCTCTTGCCGGTGTGGGTGCTGCAACAGCTGCGACGAGTCGAGGAAGCAAGCTGAGTGTCATGACAGCGCCTGACCTCAGGCGAATTTCAGGCCCGCGCGTTTTGCCGATTTGTGCAACTGTTGCAGCAGTTGCAGTTGCCACAGTTGCCGCTTTAAACTCACAATTAGCCTGCAAGTGCAATGATACTAGCCCTAGGCAGCCCCCCCCCCCATCCAACACCTCCCCTTGGGGGTCCAAATTATAGGAGACGCAAGCCAAATGGAATGCAAGCAATCATTTTAATGATGAACAGCAGAAGCTGAGGCAGCTGAGGCAGCCACACAAAGTTGCACAGCTCGATTAGAAGTTGCAAACGCAGAAATGCTAAGAGACTTCCTGCCAACGTGAATAACCCTAATGAGTGGTAATGAGGCATGTTATCGTAGCTCAGGTCTCTCTATCGCAGTCCAGGTCAGTCGGCCAAGCCGCAGGCTGACCAAACAGCACAGGTAAATCCAAGCGATAAGTAGAAGCAGCGTAGTCAATTTGCTTTTAGGCAATCGCAGCGTGCAATTAATAATCGATAGGTTTTCCAACTGCAGCAAAATCCAGGAATTTCCCTTTATCTAAAGGAAAACCCAACAACTTGCTAGGACAGCTCTCTGTCGAACTTAGCTGGTTTCCCCTATTGATTTGAAACTCAATAGATAACTTATTCTATATAGCTTAATTCTCAACAATTGATCTTCCATAATTTCCTTCCCTGCAGATCTACAGCTAAGTCAATTGAAGCTAGAAATGCCTACCCAGTCTGTTAGTAACAGCGCGAGCCCTGAGTAGTTCGATTATGTTCGAACATTAGGCCACACTTTCGTTTACTTTTCCAGCAAATTATCCCCTCATAAGTTCGCTAAGTACGCCAAGTACAACATGCAGTGAGCCCCTCCCCCCTTAAGACTTCCCCTCCTATGACAAAGTATGTTGCCTGACACGCACGCTCTTCACGCTAACAGTGTCTTGCTAAGAGCGCACAGCGCAGCCAACTTAACAGCGTCGTTACAGCAGCTTAACAGCTTAGCGCGCAACACGCTCGAACATGTTCGTGTTGCAGGCTCGCAGCGGTCGCAACTCGCCGCCAGCTCTAGCCGCATCTGCACCCTCACCTGCTGCTCGCATTGCGTTTCGTTAGCTCGTGGCGTGCGTTTCGTGTCCGCGGACACGCTCTCTCTCTGACAGCCCGAACGAGAGAAACTCGACTTCGTAAATATTCTCGCAAAACATTTTCAAAATAATAATAGGAAAATCCAAACAAAACTCAAAACGTGCGTGAAATTTTTTTAAGTTCGAAAAAACCTAAGAAAATCCCATGAAATTTTACATACGATATAAATATTTTTTTTTGAAGTGTTAAAAAAAAATTTGAAAAAGTTCAAAAAAAATTTGAAAAAAAAAAAACAAAACAAATGCAAAGTTACGAATTGAGCAGAGCCAAGTGCCGATTGGATTACCAGTGCGAAATCTGCTGATATATATATATAACGGATATAGCTTGAGCGAGCTATGAAGTGCATTCGCTGGCGCCACAGCGGCAGTTGCAACGTGCCACACTGAAAGTGCTACCAAAACAAAGAGAGAAAAAGAAACAAGAAAAAAAAAAAACAAAACTAAAAACAACAAAGAAAAAGCAACAACAACAACAACAGCAACAAATCGAAGCAGCGGAAAAACAGCTAAAAATGTAAGTACTGCAAAAAGTTTCCAAAGGTTGCTCAACATGTGCGTTCAAATTGCAAGTGCAACTGGCAACTCCGATTTATGGACGCAAAGTCCCGTTTTATGGCTCTGCCCCACCTCTGTTTGGGGTCCCTGGCCAAGCGTAACACGCGCCCACCGCATGCACTTTGACCTTTGCACTTTGTTTACCCGCCAAAGTTGTTTCTTCCACTTCTTCGCAAGCCTTGCCAATTCGTCAGTTTGGTCGCCCAATTGAGTGGGCTGTGCCCCCGAGCTGCGGTTGACATTTCAAATCGGCGGCAGCAAGTCGAGCGACGCCTTCGAATTAGCTGCAAATTCACAGAGAGACCCAGTCGCGTTCAGTTACTGCAGACAAAGTATACTATGTTTGTATATATAACAAGAAATATGTAGGTTTTCTTTTGAGCACGAGTGGTTTAGGGTTTTCCATAAGAGCTAAGCGGATTGTAGAGTTTTGTATGCAGCACACTAGGCAGATTTGGAGTAACTAAAGATCTGCAGCGTGCTTCGTATTTGATTTCTAAAATATTTGTTAGCTAACTCAGCAGATGCTGAGTAAGGCTATAAGAAGATATAGCAAATAATTTATAGCCAGCCATAGCTAGAGTTTTCTTTGATTTACTTAACCCTTAGCTGGCAAAAATTTGAAAAATTCTTGACAGACTCTAGAAATATTCAATTTCAGCTATGGTTTCTTCTAGCTGTTTGTATGAACAGCTTTAGCATAATGAATATATCTGCTAAAGATCTACAGTTTTTTTCCAAAAACTTGTAGTATATGTAGCATCAAACTAGACCTAGTGTTATAGCTAACTAAGCTACTATCCCTCGATAATATTATCTAAGAAAAGTAAACTTAGAAGTTTCATGCCTAGTCTACACTGTAATAGTAAGTTTAATCGAGTAGTTACCAGATCTGTCAGCTACCTATAAGCTTTAGTATATGTAGATTATGTGGTATATATCTATCAAGTCTAGTATCTACAAACTACCCGATCTCTGTAGAGTCTCTTTAAATCTATGAGCTACCTATAAGCTTTAGTATATGTAGATTATGTGCTATATATCCACCCGGTCTAGGATCTACAAACTACCCGATCTGTGTAGTGTCTCTTTAAATGTCTTTCATGCAGTGCTAGCCTAGTCTATGCAACTAAGCGATCTTCTAGCTCTCCCTCCCTGCCTCTCCCTCTCTCTCTTTCTCTCCCACTGTCTAGCTCAAATCTTCAGCCGCACCACACTTCAGTCAGCTTAGCCCTTTTACATTCGCTAAGTGAGCCTCTTAGGGTCTTTAAATGTTTCTCAATCTTGACTTCTCGACTTGCCCTGGGAGGCCGCTGCTTAGTGCTGTCAGCCCGAAGTGAATTCGTCGCAGAATCGGCGACTACTTAAATATTATGATTACAATTCAAAGCTTTTTGGGTGTTCTTCTCTATTCCCCCCTCTCGCTCTCTCTGTCTCTCTCTTGCACTCAAAATGATTTATGACTACCGAAAGCAAGAAATAGAAAAGCAGAAGATGAGAAGGAGAAGAAGATGAAAACCTGAAAACGATTATCATTGTTTAAGCATTCGGCATGGATTTGTCGCTGTTGCAGAGACGATTAATTCTCGCACAGCAAATGAAGCTACGCTCTGTCTCTCTCTTACTCTCTCTCCCCTTGCCACACCTGACGCAACACGATTTGGTTAGCTTCTCTGCTCATAATTTGGCCCAATTTGCTGGCGCTGCAAACGTCTGGCAACGACAGCCGGCGGAAGTGCAACATGCTCGAGTTACAGTTACTGTTGCTGCCGCAACCCTGCGAAAGACGGTGGCAACACTCGTTCGATCGCTTTGACGCGTCCTCGTCAGCTTGTCGAAAGTTTTTTGTTTTCGGTTGCTTGTTGCTTGTCGCTTGTCGCTTCTGTTGTTTCAGTTCGCTTGGCAGTTGTTGTTGCAGCTCCTTGTTGTTGCATTTATGAGCCTTGCTGTCGCTTTGTTAGCTCTTTGCATGCCACAAATTATGCTACGTGCTGCCTGTCAATCTTGCAACAACTCTGACAGTTGCTCGTTATGCGATCGAAGCTGCAGGTTGACGTGAGACTCCTCGCCCCCCCCTCGCATCCCGCTGCCCTTCACTGATTTCTTTTGCAGCTGCAGCCAGTTATCGTCTTCCTTGTCGTTCAATAAGTTCTCATATCTTTAAGTAGGCACAACGTCGTCCATTGTTAATTTGGTTAATTGGAGGCAATTGAAAGCCGCTTTGCAGTTCATTAAGCCTCATCACAGTGCCACAAGCGTGGAGCAGGAGGCAGCATCTCGTCTGCATGCGTTTTACGAGCGTGTTGCCCCGCCCCTCCCCGCGTCCCCACGTCCCCACGCACTCGTCGCCAGACTAATTAAAATATTTGCACTCAAATGCTTAAGCAATAAATATTTGTCAAGCTATCATCATTAGACGACAACAACGACGACGACGACGACGTCGTAGCTGGCGACCCCAAAGTGGGTAAGGCACTTCGGAATATGCCAAATGGAAATGGACAACAACAACAACAACAACGCGAGCAGAGCGCTCAATGAAAACGAACTCATGAAAATGAAAATGAAAATAAGAATCGACGAGCGGCACTTTTCAAGTGGGGGTCCCCCCTCCCACTCTACCTCCCACTCCCCTTCCTCCTCCTGCCTGCGAAGGCGCTGCGCTTGCAGCTCCCCAAGGCACTGGCCTGCATTTCTGATGAGCTTTAATGGCGCCGCCTTAATGCAACTGAAGCGTCCATTTCCATTTTCCAGCTCCACCCCCCGCCAGTTCCACCCTCGCTTTCGGAGGGGGGGAAGGAACAGGGGGAGAGCACGCCAATTAATACTCATTGATGGAAAAGCCGAAGCGGAGCCCATTCAAGTTGAAGTGTGCCCCGCTTATTTTTTTTCATCTACTTTTTGGGCTATCTTGAGGGTTGCCAGCTGCCTTGCCATGTGTGCCAGTGTGTGTGTGCGTAGCGAGGGTTGGCATTCCGCCCAAGCGACGCTGTCAAATTAGTCCAAATCCGAATGGCAAATAGCAAAGCCAAATGTGACTTGCGAATAGCTGTAAAATTTGCTTATTTCAGCCAAAAAAACCGCTAGGGGGGGATTGAGGGGGGAGAGGGAAGCGGGGAGGGGAGGCAGTGACACAGCCAGGGGAAGGCAGACATGCTGGAGCACAGCAGAGCTTTGGGCAATAAGTGTGTGCCATATGGCAGCACTTTGTCTCGCTTTGAGTTTCATTATCGAAATCGCTTGGCGTGAAGGGAACTGCAGATATATCGATAAGTGCTTCGATTACTTCGATTAATATGCTATCATAACTAAAGATGTATAAGCTATATGCAGTTCAAGCTGTGATCTAATATGCATTACCCTCAGTATTTCTAGTATTTCAACACGTTAATCTTTCAGGATTATGAAATTGTTGGAAAAGTTCGAGCAGATCAAGTCAGGTAGTGGATATATATACTCTATATATATTTTATACATCCAAGCGCATATACATCTCTTAAGTCTAAACTGTATACCAGAGTGAGTCTTCTACATCTGTAGAACCAACAGGAAGTCCGAGTTAGGAACTCCCCAAAATCCATTATATAGTCTGTATGACCTCGTATATACCCATCTACAACAACCTCACTGCTCTCAGCCACTAACCACACAGCTTCTCCGAACACAACAATGCACAATAAGCAACTTTGTGTATATAGTATCTATCTAACTATGCAACTATATCGTACTTGTACTTGTTGTAGGATATTGCTAACTTCCTGTCAGGTGCTAGCCAGGGGAGTGATCAATCGATGAACAGTTGTACAAACATGGCGCACACACACACACATAGTTCGTCTACCCATTCATTCATGAATCGCACTCAGTCACAGTTTTGGCTACCTCTCTCCCTCTCGCTCACCCTCTCTCCCTCTCTCTCTCTGGCTTGGGGCGATTTTCTAACCGTCGTCTGCGACAGAACTTATGAAAATGTTTTACAATATCCTTTTTATGTTATTACAAGTGTACGTCCTTGTCGCCAGCTTTGTCAAAATGTCTGGCAACGCTTTGCGCGCGCTGTGTGCGTGTGTGTGTGTGTGTGTTTTGCTTTCTTTTCTTCCATTTTGCCATGCTGTGTGTGTAGGTTGACGCCTTCGCCCGTCGACAAGTTCGCGCTGCGTTTGAATATGTCATTACTCGTCGTCAGTCCCCCCGCACACCCCCTGCCCCCTCCCCC
Organism: Zaprionus ghesquierei; assembly: GCA_018904095.1. Lineage (NCBI taxonomy): Eukaryota > Metazoa > Arthropoda > Insecta > Diptera > Drosophilidae > Zaprionus > Zaprionus ghesquierei. The sequence goes on along the minus strand of JAEIGP010000394.1, from coordinate 12,763,273 downwards.
TCTGTCCTTGCTGGGCTACGCCACTGCTTTGCCCCATTCGCTGCCTGCAGCCCGCAACAATAACAAGAGCAGCGACAGCGACAGCGGCTGCGGCAGCAACAATGTCGACGCCTCGTCCTGCTGCTGCGACTGCGACGCCGGCTGCGGCTCGTCAGCAAGAATGTATGCTGATATGTCGTAGTCCTTGTCGTTGTTGTTGTCGTCGTCGTTGTTGTTGTAGTTGTTGTTGTTGTTGTCGCATTGTTGTTGCCACTGCTGCTGCTGTCGTTGCTGCTGCGTGCGGTGGGTGGCGCGGCAAACGGAAGTGACAGTTGAACATTCATTCATTCATGCGCTCATTCATTCAGTCAAGCCATGCCCAGCTCACAGATCCCTCTGCTTTTCCCACTCCCCCTCTGCCCTTCCCCTTCCTTTGGCTGCCCCGCCAAGACGCGCGCGCGCCAAGCAGGAGGCAAAAATCAAGCCGAGCAGACGAAGGCGCACATAAAGGAAGAGCTTGACGGGCCAAGTAAAGCAAAAATTCTATGGCAATTTGGCGGCATGTGTGCGTGTGCGTGTGTGTGTGTGTGTGTGCGAGTGTGTGTGTGTGTGTAAGCCATGTCTTCGCGGCGCTCCTTGCCGGAAACACAACGCTATGACGGAGCGGAAGTTTTTTGGAAGCGCATAAAATTATTATGGAGTCGTCTTCCATTTTGCCTCTCGCTCTCGCTCCCGCTCTCACTCTCTCTCCATCTCTCTCGCACACACTTACTGGTTTCTATTTTTTGTGCGCTCCAACGTTGTCGTCGACGTTGCCGGCGCGTCAATTGCGCCAGGACCTTTGGCTAGCACTTCATAGTCCTGCCAAGCTTTTTATGGCCAAAGCATGCCGGGCTGTCCCCCCTTTACTCTACTCTACCCCTCTCTATCCTACGCTGACTTTCAATTCCCCCTTCTGAGTGTGTGTGTGTGTGTGCGTGTGTGTGCAAGTTCAAGCGTCGATTGGTTCTGGCTTCGCTTGTGGCTTGTCTTCTTGAGCATTTCAATACTTTCAGCTTGCAAGCTAAGCCACGCTTCCATTTGGCATGGTTTTCCCTCTCTCCTTCTCTTTCTTCCTTCCTCTCACCCTCTCTCTTGCACTCACTGCTTCCTAATGCTTCTCGCTTGCTTTTTGCCATATTATTTTTATGCACAAATTTAATATTTACATTCAGCCCAAGTGGATTTCTGACCATCCTCGGCGGTTTTATCAACTCGGCTAGGGCAACTAGAACAGAGTAAAGGAGAGAGAGAGATGGAGAGAAAGACAGTCAGACAGACAGATACAGAGAGACAGACAGAGGGACAGACAGAGAGGCAATCATAGGGACAGTGAGAGAGATGGAGCGACAGTCTATCGCTTCAGTTGAAGCTGACTGCGTAGCAAGTTCGTTGGACTGACCGCAATGTCTTCTCCACATCTAAATATCTAGAAAAGGGAGAGCAGAGAGTGGGTAGGGGTAGCTGTGTGGCAACTCTAAGCGGACAACCCTGCGGCCAAATGGCATTTAGATAAGGCCAACTGCGAGTGCGAGCGCGAATGCGAATGCGAATGCGGCCACAAGATGTGCCCAAGATACTCGGCAAATATTTGTGGCCAAGCGGAAAGGAGCAGGCGGCAGGCGGCAGGGGGGAGTGGCAACTGGCAACTGGCGACGACGATTCCCACACGCAGCTAACAGATAATTGCGAACCGTAAAAAGAAATGCCAACTAAATTTGCGATTTAGATAGTCCGGCTGGGCTTATCAATTATTACGCGGCATGAAGAAGCAGCTTAAACTATGAGTCAAAAGGGGGAGAGAGAGGAGTGGGAGAGAGAGAGTAAGGGAGGAAAAGAGAGACAGAAGAGCCAGAAGATGCCTTCCCTAATGAGCTGCAACTCAGCCAAAGCTTTGCTGCAAAGTTGCTTAGAGATTTAGGCGTGAAGCGCTTGAAAATGCAAGAGCTTTCTTAGAGATCAATTCCCTTTCGGGGTTCCCCAACTCTCCGCATCAACAGGGAGTAAGAGAGAGAAGAGACCAAGAGTCGTTGCTCTGCCTAATGAGGTAAAACTCAGCCAAAGCTTTGGTGCAAAGTTGCTTAAAGCTATCGGCGTAAAGCTCTTGAAAACGCAAGAACTTTCTTAGGGATCAATTCCCTGGGAATCCCTTTCGGGGTTCCCCAACTCTCCGCATCGCCAGGAGGTGATGAGAAGAGAGAGAAGAGACCAACTCAGCCAAAGCTTTGCTGCAAAGTTGCTTAAAGCTTTCCATGTAAAGCGCTTGAAAATATAAGAGCTTTCTGAAGGATCAATTCCCTTTCGAGGTTCTCCAACTCTCCGCATCACCAGGAGGTAAGGGAGAGAAGAGACCAACTCAGCTCAAGCTCTGCTACAAAGTTGCTTTAAGCTTTCCGCGTGAAGCTCTTGAGAATGCAAGAGCTTTCTTAAGGATCACTTTCTTGGGGATCCCTTTCGAGGTTCTCCAGCTTTATTTAGATTGATTTCTTTGGATAATCCCGAACTCTTTGCGCCAGCTGAAAGTAAGAGATACGAGAGAGATGCAAGCTTTAAGGTGCTTCTCTCTAATGAACTTCCACTTTGCCTAAGCTATGCTGCAAAGTTGCTTAAAGCTTTTGTCAGGCCGAAGCTCTTGAAAATGCTAAATCCAGTCGAGTTCTTTGCTTAGAATCGCATTTCCTTTGGTTATTCCCCAACTCCCTGCGGCAGCTGCTGCTGCTTGGGCATGACTCATTTCCATGCTCTGCTAACCCTGAAATGTTCTGCCCTCCACCCACTGCCAACCCCATCCCAAGTGCAACTCCAGCTGTTCTTTATCTGCGCTCCCTCCCTGCCACTCTGCCTGCCCCACACGCTTTGCTTTGTATTGCTCCAGATGTAGTTGTAGTTGCACAACCCGCACCCGACCCTCTATTCCCTCCCTGACACACACAAAAAATTAGAAACGCAACCCCTGGCTGGACCCACGCACTTGCCACCCCTGGTCGATGAGTCATGCGAGCGTTTCGGTCGCGGCTTTTTGTGTCTCATTCGTTTTGCCTATTTTCATTTTCATTCCCATTTTATTTTGTTTGTTATTGTTTTGCTCTTTGTGTGCCGCCCCCGCAGTGCAGGAAATTAGCACATTGGCCAGCTGACTGGCACAGCTGACAACACTGATCAGCGGACAGGGTTGTCGCTCATGGCTCAAATCACCCCCAGGCGAGGCGAATTGCGGTCGTAAATATCGCATGGACAATCGGTTTCGCCTAGTTTGTTTCTCATTTTATATGCACTGCGTCTCCCTCTCCCCCTCTCTCTCTCTCTCTCACTCTTGCTGTCTCTTTCGTTCTTTACTGTTTTTATAAAATTTCTGTAGAATTTGTAAAACATTTGAAAAGACAACAAGCAAGCACTTAACGCTTGTTGCCACGTTCATCCATTTTGTAGCTTGTTCTCTTGTCTCCTGGCCACGTCCTGAAGTGCGTTTTTTACCTCCCCCCCCCACACACACACACGCACACGCACCCACATGCAGAGACAGTCAGACAGACAGACAGTGGGACTGATTCATTCAACAACATTTGGTTTCCATTTGGTTCGCTTCGCTTTCGTGCCGCACGTTTTGTTGTGCCTCCTTGTTTTCTGTTTCGGTTTTCTCTCTCTGTGTTTTTATTTTTATTATTTTCCTGCTCCTTTTTTTTATAGCATTGCATGTTTTCTTATGAATACGTCGCATATATTTCACTTTTATGCCACCCTCGGTACCTTTGCGCCACGCCCTCCCCGCCTCCGCCCACGCCATGCAGTTTCGTTAGGCTGAGCGCATGCAAAAGGATAATAGAGCCGGGCTCATGAATCATGGCCTGCTGTTTATCAAATGCAATCGGGTAAACGACTGCAGCCAGCGGGGCAAGCGAGGGGGAGCAGCTGGGGGGGGGGGGAACCACCCTATCTGTGGTTACTTATAGGGTCCCCTGCCCGAACCAGAAATATGTCAATTTTTCAATTTGTTACGTTTGCGCCAGGCAAACAAGCCGTAAGGCACAGCAAGTGTATGCAATGCTCGACTGCATAATACCCTGTAAGCACAGGCAGAGCGTAGGCAGGTCATGCATGCCCCAGCAAGCAGCTGCCACAAGACAATGCAGCACAAAAATGCAAGCCAGAAATTTTAAACAAAATATTACCAGAAATTTCCTCTCCCGCTCTGTCTGCGCCTCTCTGCCTGCTACGGCATTTGTCTCCAGCTTGTGCAATTCAATTAAAAACTTGCATTAGCAGCATAAAACATGAATTTTGCGAGCTGGAAAAACTTATACTATATATGTGTGTGTGTGTGTGTGTATTGTGATCAAAGCCAAACTCGAAGTCGTTCAAGCATCGCTTGACTTGTCTGTCTCTACTGGCCCAGCTGCGTTTTTGCGGCTGCCAAGGCAAACCAATCGCAATTTTGAGTTGTGGTCAAGTTTATTGGCACAAAAAGGAAATTCGGCTTGAGTACAAAATCCGATTTAATCGCCCAGTCGACGATATGGTAGCACTTCCTTCCCTTCTCTCTCTCCTTGGGTTCATTTAGCCTGGGCAATTAATCCATGTGCCTTGCCTTCTGCTTGTCGATAATCAATTTTCAATAGACAAGCATAAAAACTGCAACAATTATGGTCATAACAAAGTTCCTAAGCACCTAGGCTGGGCTACCCCTGCCCCCCGGGGGCGCACTCGTAATTATGAGAACTGCATAAAAATGTCGATTTTATGCGAAAACTGCGTGCCCCAGCCGAGCTATACCAAACCCAGGTCGTATTATGTCTAATAAACATTTTGCGATACTAACCCCCCCTCCTCCTCCTCGTTGCCTACGCCACTGCACGCTCCTTGGGCAAAGGCCAAAGGCCTCGCGTTGGCTAGCGAATGCGGAAGCCGGCGCGACCTAACACGACTCGTGCGTGTTTATGGCCAGGCTAGAGGAACAACAACAACAACGACAACAATAGCGCACAATAACAACAATTAATACGTACACAAGAGAACCTTAAATTAATAAGCCGACTGACGTTTATATGAATATTTCTGTCTCCTTCTTTGCAGAAAGAAACGAAGCAGCAGCGCCAAAAGAGAGACGCCTTGAAAAGGGGGGCAGGGCCAAACGGTAAGTCAATTTGACAAATATATATATAGTGTATATATTCTCGTTAGCAATATGCTACGAGTGTACTGGAGTGTATTCGAGTACTCGAACTGCTTGAGACTTGATGAACTTGGCTGCGCTCGTATAATCCTAACTATCCGTATTATTCTACGATTATTGCGCAGCCCCAGGAAAAATACCTCGTAAAATATTATGCGACAATTTCGTTTATCACATCGAGCAAGGCGCATAAAGCGGTTTAATGCCTTTGTCTCTTAACCCTCCCGCCTCCAATCGAATTCAGTGTACAAATTGTTCAGGTTTCTGCATTGTTGTTCTTTTTTTTGTTGTTTGGTTTCCTGTTTAACCTAAATTAAATTGAGCCGGAGAATTGAGTCAGCTTAACTTTTTTTCTTGGGTTAATCAATTTCAATAAAATATTATTTATTCTGTAGGTGAATAAAGTAGAAATTGAAATTCAATGAAAAATTCCTGTTATAAACGCAAAGTTTTACTTTGTGTGGATAAAAAATTTATGAAAAAATCTAGAAAATTTGCTTTCCTTTTAGTTGCTTTCAAAAAAACTGAACTTTTCACAAAGAAAAAGTTGAGCTTTAAAAAATGTATAACATTTTTTACAGTATTTTTTTTTTATCATTTGATAATACAAAATTTTAAAGAAATTCCGAGATTGCTTGGAATCATTTATGTATCATTATTTGGGTATAATATAGAGGAACCTTAATGCCAAATTTGCTGTCATTAGCTACAACAGTTGCTGAAATCAACGCGTTCATACGAACGTACAGACGGACAAATGAACAGAAGGACAGACGGACATGGTTTAATTAACTCAGCTTACGAATCTCAGCTAGAATATACATACTTTGTGTGATCTACCACGCTTTCTTCAGCCTGTTATATGCATTTGCACAAACTGAATATACCCTGCCTTAAACATTTTCATTGTACGCAGGGTATAATTATTGAAAAACTAAAATTTCTGCTTAAAAATCTTTAAAAAGTTTCTCTAGCAAGTTTCTATAATTTTAACAATATTTATCGATTTCAACCGATAGCCATCGCATCAACTGAAATTGCTCGCATCTGAGCTACGCGCCCGTTTGTGCCTTATAAATTATTTAAAAGTCTTGTGTTTGACATTTGCAACAACAACAAGAAAAGTAACAACAGCAGCGCCTTGTGCATTGTGTTTGTCATGTGAATACACATGTATGTAGCACAGCTCGGCAGTTGTCTGGCGAGCTTATAACTAGCTGCGACTTTGCATTGCAACAACAACAACGTTGGTTGTGTGGCACTGCCCACGCCAAGCCCTTGGCAGCCTCAGCAAGTTGCCTCCAGTTTGGCGTTCATAATAATTAGTTATAATCGGATTTAGTTGGACGTCGATGGCGATGGCGATGTCGATGGCGATGGCTATGTCGAAGGTGTCGTATGGTATTGCTGCACGGTGTTTCGTCTATTGCAAACACGCCCACACACACACACAGAGAGACTCTGACTGAGACACGGCTTCACTTGAGCTGGAGCCGCAGTCGTTGTCGAAGCTGAAACTGGACCGACCACAAACGAAATGAAAAACCATAAAGAAAAACTCGAACGCGCCTGTCAAGTGAGTGGGTCGTTGTTGTTGTCGCGTTGTTGTTGCGTTGTTGTTGCGTTGTTGTTGCCTTTGTCCACGGCAACTGGCAGTTCATTATTATGCTCTTTTCTAACACGTTTTGATTCGATTCGTTAGCTCAATGCACTAACTAAGCCAGGGGCCGCATTCGGGCTGAGCAGGAGGAGGCGGAGGGATTGGCCGCACAGCGCGACCGAAACCCAAACCGAAACCCGAAAAATAATAATAATAAAAAACCAGTATAGAAAAGTCGCTTTTCTCCCCCCTCCCTCCCCCTCTCCCGCCTCTCCCCGCTCTGTCGCTTGAATTGATTTGTTTTTTTTTCTCCACTTTTTTTTTTTGTATTTCTCTTCGATTTTAAATAGTTTTTCTCTCTCTCTCTCGACGTTCACCTGTGCCCCGTTTGGTTGCACTTTCCACATCCGAATGCTGCGTCATGTGGCTTTGCCACCGACTTTACGTATATAACTCAATTAGCTGCACATCGCTGTGGCAACAGAGGGAACTGACGCTGGCTCGTGAGCCAGCAAAAGCAGATAACTTTTTGGGGGAGGTGGAGGCAGACCGAGAACAGTGTCGCAGCTGCTGCTGCAAGTCGAGGTTGCCAGAGAATTGAAGAACTCGACGGAGAGATACACTTAACCCTAGACAAACAGACTGTGGGAACGCATGAAATTGATTTATCAAAACACGTTGCGATTGTCATCAAATTTTAAGCCTACAGTTAGAAGATATTGTAGCAAATATCATCAAAGTATCTTCAACTTCTTTCCAATTTTTATAAATGTTATAATATTTGGAATGTCTTTAAATTGAAGTTACGGCTAGAAGAAATTGTTAGTTAGTTATATGCCAAGATTCATTATTCCAGCTACCATGCGCTCGTTTTGGGCTTTCATACCGATTTCTATTTATGAAAAAACCCTCCGATTGTTATGAAATTTGAGTTACGACTAGCAGATACTGCCTGCTTCGTATATGCCAAGTTTCATCATTGTATCTGCTCCTTTACACTCGCTATGTGCTTTCATTCCGATTTCTAGTTATGAAAAACCCCTCCGATTGTTATGAAATTTGAGTTACGACTAGCAGATACTGCCTGCTTTGTGTATGCCAAGTTTCATCAGTGTATCTGCTACTTAACGGTCGCTATGTGCTTTCATTCCGATGTTTACTGCTGAAAAATCCTTCCGATTGTTATGAAATTTGAGTTGTAGCTAGCAGATATTGCAAGCTTTGTATATGCCAAGTTTTATGCCTCTAACTTGCACTTTTTCGAGCAGAAGTGAACCCAAAGTGCGCTACACGCTACGCAATGTGTGCTGCGAACAAATTTGCTGGCTCTAATCATGTCGCTTGACACGTTTATCACACGGACATGACTTAATCAACTCGACTGTCGCAGCTAATCAGGAATATGCAAAGATATCATGCCATAGGCCTTACTCATAGCCTGGCATAGTCTGGCCCGGGCAATCGAAACTAGAATCCAGTTTTTCTCTTGGCCATTTCACAAGAGATTTCAACATGCGCACACGTCGCTTCGCTTCGCTTGTGGCTGGTGGCTTGTGGCTGGTGGTGTAAAATGAATTGGTATGGATCGATCTTGGGTCGGCCCACACGGCCTGGCCTGGCCTGGCCTTTCCACGTCAATGTCTTATGGCAAAAGTGTGGCTCGAAAACGGTTTCTACTCGTTTTATTATGTTCGGTGTGTGTGGGCGAGCGAGCTTTGAGCATAGAGCGAAAGGGAGTAGGGTGAGGGATAGGGAGTGGGGAAGGGGGGAACCTGAAATATGTTAATAAGGCTTTAAGTTATACCAAACTGACCGATCGCATTGTTGTTGTTGTTGTTGTTGTTGTAATACAAAACCCATAAACATGGAATGTCTTCAAAAGATTTTGACAGCGAGTTTTGAAGTTGTCGACGAAGTTGGAGTTGAAGTTGAAGTTGAAGTTGCAGACTGAAGCTGCCACTGACAGCTGGCATGACGAATCCAAGTTGCATGTGGCGTGTCAGGGATGCGAGCAGGATCTCCATCTCCCTCTCCCTCTCTGTCTTTGTGGATCTCTGCTCGTAACTGTCTTAATTTCCTGCTGCGCCCCTTTTTGCTTTAGTTTTTTCGACTCTCTCTGTTACACCGGCAACATCTTCGTTTGCTTTGCTTCTCTTCGTTTCGCCTTTGCACGCTGCTTCTCCCCAGTTGATCCACAACTCCAGCCCCAACCACAGCCACAGCTCGGACCCACAGCACGAAATCAGTTAAGTTCAGGTGTTCAATTTACTGATTGAAATTCAGCTTCGATGTGGACGAGCAACTTTCGTGGTGCGTTCGCTCTGGTTCCCCTACTTCGTCTGCCTCTTCCTCTTCTTCCTCTTCTGCTTCTTCTGCCGCTTGTCAACGTTCTTTTTTTCTTAATTTTTTTGGTATTTTCTGATTTTCTGCTTGTTAAGATGCGCATCGAGAGAGTTTACTTTCGTGTTTGGGGTTATCAATTTGCGGGGCGAAGGGGGGCGAAAGGGGGGGGGACCACATATGATTTCGTTTCATAATTTTATGCCCCGTACGAGAACGTTTGTAGCATGTCGGGAATTATGTTAGAATTATGCTAATGAGCCCGAGGGGCCCCAGCTATGAGCGAGAGAGATGCTTTAATTATGCGCGGTCAACACGAGTTTAAGCGACCATCAGCGTGCTCCTCGCGGGCAAATCTTCGGGCCCCCCCCTCCCCACTCTCTTCTCTTGCTAAGCTGTGCGAACCATCAGCCAAAAACTTTGCTCAATTTCGCCGGGCAACAACAACAGCAAGAAAAGAACTGCAAAGTGAACTGATTAAATGTCAAAACGATAAGCTGGCAAATGCCAGCAGCAGTCCCTAACAGCCAAACCCCCTCTACGCCCCTGGCCACCCACATAACATGTACATGTACAAGTGAGTAGCCCTTTTTATCTCGCATTTCCTGCGCGCCGAGCGAAACTTAACTTTTGCTGACTTTGTAGATAGTCCGACAAAACTTGAAAGGGCGCCTCTCTCGCTCCCTCTCACTCCCTGTCTCTCTCCCTCTTGCTGCCACTGCTCGACTGGCAAGGACTGCGTGCCATTAATAGGCGATTTAAGTTTATTTTTTGCCCGTTGGCCCCGACTTTTTTATTGACACTGGCCTAAACTGCCTAGCTTCCTTTGCGCGCTCTCTCTCTCTTACTTACTTAGCTTTTGGCACTCTTCTCTGGCTTTTTTTTGGTTGATTTGCCAAGCAAACAAATTGACAACTGCAGCTACACACACACACATACACAGAGAGAGGGAGAGAGAGAGAGGGAGAGCGCACAAATTGATTTTAATTGTTAAGCATTCCCTTTTCTAATTGTCCTAATCTCTGCCTAAGTCCGAGCCTGCCAATATCCTTTACCTTTATGCGCTGCCATCTGTTGTGCACTGCTTTCGCACTCTATCTCCCTCTCTCTCTCCCTCTCTCTCTCTGTCTCTCTCTCTCTCTTTGCCATTTTCATTTTGTCAGCAAAAGTCCTTTAAGTAGCCCCTTTTTTGCAAAGGGTTAACCGGTCCCCGAGGGCCATTGCCGGCCTTTGTGCGTCTCTGTGCGTCTCTGTGCGTGTCTGTGCGTGTGTGTGCGTGTCTCTGCGTGTGCAAGTCAAATCCAAGTCGAGTCATCTCAAGGTACAGTTGACACTTTAACTGCTAGTTAATGTCCCATTTAAGATTGAGCCTGATTTGTCTTGATTTCCCCCTCGCTCGCTCTTTGTCGCTCGCTCTCTCGACTTGCCTCTTTCAATTGTTCGTTGCTTTAATCCTTGCTCAGTCATTGCAACTGTACAAAAGCTGCTTGCTACGTGCACTGACCACTTCCGCGCTCTCTCCCTCTCTCTCTCTCTCTGTCTTTCGCAAGCTTTGGCCACAGCCAACATGCAAATTGATGGCCAACAAAAGCTGCAGCTGGACAAAAGCTAATTGCCTTGCAAGTGAGAGAACTCTTGCCGAGTGGTTTGCAGCTGCTCAGCTGCGATTTGGCCTTAAATCATGGCTTTAGCAATTGGCCTAGAAAGTGGCCCCAACTCGGCTGCGATTCGAGAGCGTTCCATATAAATTTCCTACAAGTTATTTGTACCAGGTGGGCCTTTTATTGATTTATGACAGCAAGGGGAAAGGGGAGAAAGAGGGGGGTAGCTGGCTTAGACGTGCCGCGCTGCCAATGAGGCCAAAACTGTAAATGACAAAAGTGTCGAGTGAGCGAAGGAAGCCGAACATCCGCTGCAGCTTGCAGCTCTAATAACTGAAAGATGATAATAATGCGAGCTCCGACGGGGAATCCAACTCCGACTGGGACTGCAAACTGGTTTGGTAAATAATTAGCATGGGGCGTACGCTGGGCGAGTGGAGAGTGTGGAGAGTGGAGATTGAAGTGTGTGCGGAGTCGCTGCACATTCATCACAAAAATAACTTCATCGGCTGCAACTGCATCGGGATCGACTGTTAAATCGGGCGTTGCCGCAGCACCTGTTCGCCCCGACTATAAATATATTGCAAAGATGTTTGGCATGCTGCGTAAAGGATGCTGCACGCATGTGTTGCAGCTGCAAAGCAACTTGTGGCCACTGGCCACGACAACAGCAGCGGCAACGGCAGCGGCAGCACCTGCCTGCAAAGGAAGCCCATTGGCAGGGAAGTGACGCTGACAAAACAAGCTGCCTTCCTACTCGCTCTGTCTCTGCCTCCTCTCTCTCCCCTCTTCCCTCTCTTTCTTCTCTTCTCTCTCGCTCTGCTGCTCCCCCATCGCTGCTGCTGCTGTATCGATTGGTTGACCGTAGCCAGCTCGAGATTTATGTGTGATAAGCGTCGCCTGGAAAATAATTACTGTATCTGCCGCCAGTTGGGGCAGCAACAGCAACAGCAACTTGCAACCGGCAGCAGGCAGCAAGCGGCAGGCAACGGGCAACTTGAGGCCGGCCAGCGAATATTGAAAACTGGAGCGGAAAGCGCATGGAACGGAAATGTTTTTGTTTGCAGAGTGATTGGCATTTTGGTTGTGCAGCGCCCGCTGCAAATCACTCAAGACAAGGAAGCGCGGACAGAGAGACAGAGAGAGGAAGCGAAGAAGAGAGAGACAGAGAGAGAGGGAGGGGGAGCAGACAGCGCCAGATCTGTGTATGACATATTGAGTCTGTGTCACAAAGATGCGACAGTCGTGACAGACCCTCACTCTTTCCTCTCTCTCTCTCTTCCCTCTCCTTTCCCCCTCTCTCTCTCTCTCTCTCTTCTCCTCTCTTCCCCTCTCTCTCACTCTGTCTCTCTCTACTCTCCCCTCTCCCAACTCTGCAGCTTCTTCGTGGCTCAAGTCATAAACCGCAGATCATAAGCTGCGTTTACAAGTTCCGCAATTCGACAAGTTTTTTCGAGCTGAAAGTGAAATCCAACTATGCACAACCATCTTACAATACCCCCGAGAGTAGTGTGGATCCACCATATATAGTGACTGCTTGGAATAGCGAGGGTTGGGGAGGGGAAACAGTGATAAACGAGCGTGTCTATAATCACTTTTAATTAGCGCGCATCGCGTTGCCCAAATCGCTCCCCGAACTACAATTTTGAGTAATTTTCCCCCCCTACCCCTTCCCCTGCCAGACCAGCTGATCTGGTAACCCTCACACCAGCTTGGTAACCCCCTCCACTGCTCTCTCCATTCCTTTCTCTGCCCTGCCTCAAACGGAAGCAAACGCGGTAATCTTTCTTTTCTTTTGGGTTTTGGGTTTTCCCTCTCTCTCTCCCTGTCGCATCTCGCCTTCTGCTTGCCTTACTTCACTTTGTGCGGCTATTCGTCGGATTCTCTACGGTTTTATGTATGCTTCTTTTTCTTCTTCTTCTTCGCTTGTTTTTTCTTTATGCGCTGCTATAATTTTCTCAGTCCCGAGCGCCAATTTCCGTATAAATGCAATAAAAACAAATAACAACCGCCAACTACAAGAAAACAAAATTAGTCGAAAAGCGATAGACGCCAAGCAGAGATGGGCGGAAGCGCCACACACACACACACACACGCATTTATAGACTGTGTGTGCAGAGTATGTGTGGATAAATGCGTGAGAAAATCGGAGCACAGGGCGCAGCTGGCGACAGGTGAACCTCAAACTGAACTCGCACTCGAACCCGAATCCGAATTCCCAACTTCAAACTGAAGTCAAAGTTGGAGCTGCACTTGCAGTTGCTTAAGTGCTGCACTTGCCGAGGGGAGGAGGGGAAGGGGGGGGAGAGGGTACCACAGCTGATTGGGCCCGATAGCGCCCGCAGTTATGGCGACAAGTGTGTGCAAGTGTGTGTCTTGGTGTTTCTTGCGGCAACTGCAATTTATAAACCGCATTCAGTGAAGCACAACCCAATCCCCCCTCCTCACTCCCCTTCCCACTCTACGCTTTGGTTCATTGAATTCGCGTCGCCAGTCAATCGATATGTTAATCGATAGTTTAGCCAAAGTTCGCTACGCAGTTGTTAAATAAATAATAAGCGGCCTCACCTTGTGTCAGCCGAATAAAAAACAAAAAAAAAAATGTGAAGAAAAACATTTTGATTGCCGTGGAATTGCTGCCAGGGTTGCCAAACAGCCAAAGAGCAGCTGGCTAATTGGTTACGCGGGCAGCTTTGGTTTACCTTATCGAAATCGATAATTTGTTATGATTATTTGTAAAAACGGCACCATTTTTTGTATAGGGTTGCCACCCTTAGCCTCAAATATCTATAGACTAGCTTAATTGTGGGCAAGTGTAGAAACCACATAGGTAAGATATTGTTTCAGGCAGCCTTGCTTAGTTCGTAGGGTTGCCACCTGCTCTAAGAAACTAACTAAATCAAAGCTTAATATGTAGGGTTGTCATCAGCAGTTGAAATGGTGCTTGCTTACTTGGTAAAGTGATCGTTTAGAAGTTATACTGTTAGGATAATTCCATAAAATGCCTTGATGCCTTACCAGAGTTGCCACCCACACTACTTAGTTAACTAAATAAAAGCATAATAAGTATCTAACTTGGGTTATGTTGAGGTAGTTCCAGCAAAACTTCCAACTAAGCCAAACTGACCTTGCCCTCATAAAGATAGCCGCATAGGGTTGCCATCTGTCTGTCTGCAAACTCAGCTTTTATGGCATCATCTCTTCTACCATTTCACTTTTATGCGTTCTTAATGCGCACACACACACACACACACACATTTGCACTTTGCGATTTTGCCACGCCCATCGCGAGGGGCGGCCCTTCTTGGGTTTGTCTTGGGTTTGGCTGCCTGCGTCGCAGACATTTCACATGCGGCTAATTTGAATGTAATTCCTTTGCTTACTTTTGCTTGCTTGCTCTCTCCCTCTCCACCTCTCTCTCTCTGTCTTTCATTGCCCATTTTGGCGACCTTGCTTTGTTGTACCTTTTCGCGCACGTACGCGCTCGGCTTGTGTGTTGTCTCTGCGCCGCGCCGCGCCGAAAAACACAAATAAAACGCAATGAAAACAGCGCACACGACGCGCAGCAACAATAAACAATAAACCGCAATAACAATAATAACACAAACAGCAACAACAGCAACAACAATAATAATACTTTGCTTAGGGCCTGCGGCGAAGCGAGTTTAGGCTTCGTTAAGTTGCCGCAACTGAACGAAGCGCGCAGAGCGATTGCAGCGCAAAAGTGTTGCATACTTTCAGGCGCCTGTGGAAAATGAACTTGCATTAATTCTTTCTCCCTTTCTCTCTCCCTCTCCCGCTGCAGATCTTGAAAATGACCACCAAACGAAAAGCCTTGCACGCGCTGCTACTCTGCCTGGCAGTGGGCGTGGCCCACGCAACGCCCTCTTCGCTGTACACCAGCTATCAGAATCAACGCTTCGCCATGGAGCCACAGGATCAGACCGCCGTCGTCGGTGCCCGCGTCACGCTGCCCTGTCGCGTGATCAACAAACAGGGCACACTGCAATGGACCAAGGATGACTTCGGCCTGGGCACATCGCGTGATCTGAGCGGTTTCGAACGCTATGCCATGGTGGGCAGCGACGAGGAGGGCGACTACTCGCTGGACATTTACCCTGTCATGTTGGACGACGATGCGCGCTATCAGTGTCAGGTTAGTCCCGGTCCCGAAGGACAACCGGCCATACGTTCCACATTCGCCGGGCTGACTGTGCTGGTGCCACCGGAGGCACCGAAAATTACACAGGGCGATGTCATCTATGCCACAGAGGATCGCAAAGTGGAAATCGAATGCGTTTCCATTGGCGGCAAGCCGGCAGCGGAGGTGAGTTGCGACGCGCTCAAAACTAATCAAACAAACTCATTTTTCCCTCTGCCGTCTCTCTCTCCTCTGCGCAGATTACATGGATTGATGGGCTGGGCAATGTGCTAACGGATAACATAGAGTACAGCATCATTCCGCTGCCCGATCAGCGTCGCTTCACTGCGAAATCGCTGCTGCGGCTGACGCCCAAAAAGGAGCACCACAACACGAATTTCACGTGCCAGGCACAGAACACGGCAGACCGCACATATCGCTCGGCCAAAATACGTGTCGAGGTAAGCAATGCCAACAGTGGCGTAACCCCAGTTATCCCCCATCCTGTCCCCCTTACTGCCTGCTGCTCTGGCTTTATCTACAGCGACAGCGTTGGCGCGCAATGCACAATGCGCTGACGCGTCGCAGTCAACGCTTGGCACATGAGTTCCTCCCCAGCCCAACCCAACCCAACCCACTATCAATATTCCATTCCGGAAGAGAAAGCCAGCGCCAGCGAACCCCCACGGACAGTGATGGGCTAATTCGAAGTGGAACAGGCGCTGGGAAATGGAACTACTGGACAGGCTGCCCTGCCTGCCTGTCAGCTGTCATGCTATACACTCTGCTTCCCTACCCTTTGCTCCTTCTTCTCCTGTTCCTTCTCTTTCTGCTGCTGTCAATTGCCCGCAACGTTGGCCTCTACTGACTCAGCTGCCAAATTCATAACGCGCGCTTAATTATGCCAGCCTTCCCCCTTCTGCCCACTGTAGCTGCCTGACTAATTCACTCTTTCTCTTTCTCTACTCCTTCACCCGCACAGGTCAAATACGCGCCCAAAGTCAAGGTGAATGTCATCGGCCTGTCCGGTGGCAGCAGCACCAGCAGCACCAGCAGCAGCAACTTAGCTGGCTCCAGCGCAGTGCAGCGCATTGTGGAGCATGCCCAGGTGCGTTTGGAGTGTCGAGCCGATGCCAATCCGAGCGATGTCCGTTATCGTTGGTACATCAACGACGAGCCAATTATTGGCGGTCAAAAAACCGAGATGGTAAGTGCCTACCCATTGTGTAAGACAGAGCGGGAAAGCCAGAGATATCTGGTTAGAGAGGGAGATAGAGTAGATCCACATTCCTGCAGCTAGTCGCATAATTAGAGCAACTTTGCTGCCGACGCTGCGATAAAAATGTTGTATAATATCAGCAGGGGGAAGGGTAGGGGCATGTCAAGGCAATTACAAGGCCTGGGAAACCAGGCGAAGAGCAAGCTGGGGAAGGGGGGTGGTAGAACCAGTTACCGCTTGATTGCCCGGAAAGCGCTAACGTTCCCACAGGCAGCGCCAATTCCAATTCCAATCTCAACGTGCTTTTCCCTCTGTTCCCTCTCTTCCCTCTTAGGTCATTCGCAATGTGACGCGCAAATTCCACGACGCCATTGTCAAGTGCGAAGTGCAGAATTCGGTGGGCAAGAGCGAGGATAGTGAAACCCTGGACATAAGTTGTAAGTATGAACGCACTTCGGTTATCCTGCCCAGCTAACCCGCTCTGCTTGCATTCCCCAACCCCCTCCGTTCTTAGATGCACCCAGTTTCCGACAGCGACCCCAATCCATGGAGGCGGATGTGGGCAGCGTGGTGTCGCTCAACTGCGAAGTGGATAGCAATCCGCAGCCGGAGATCGTTTGGATACAACATCCAAGTGATCGTGTTGTCGGCACCAGCTCCAATCTGACCTTCAGTGTGAGCAACGAGACCGCCGGCCGTTACTATTGCAAGGCCAATGTGCCGGGCTATGCGGAAATCTCCGCGGATGCCTATGTCTATCTGAAGGGTTCACCCAGCATTAGTTCGCCGCGTTCGCAATATGGTTTGGTAGGCGATACGGCACGCATTGAGTGCTTTGCCAGCAGCGTGCCACGTGCCCGCCATGTCTCATGGACCTTCAATGGGCAGGAGATTAGCTCGGAGTCGGGACACGATTACTCCATACTGGTGGATGCAGTGCCTGGTGGTGTGAAGAGCACGCTCATCATACGCGACAGCCAGGCCTATCACTATGGCAAATACAATTGCACCGTGGTCAATGACTATGGCAACGATGTGGCCGAGATTCTGTTGCAGGCAAAGAGTAAGTAGAAAGAGGGGAGTGAAGAGATCTCTGGCTAACCTCGTGTGTTATTCGCTTTGTTTCTTCTTCTGCAGAGAGTGTGGATCTGCTGGTTACCATTGTGGGCGGCACCTCGGCGGGCGCCATACTCATTGTTGTGGCCATCATACTGATTATCTATGTGAAGCGCAAGAAGCGCACCAAGCTGCCCCCGGCCGATGTCATTAGCGAGCATCAGATTACCAAGAATGGCGGCGTTAGCTGCAAACTGGAGCCAGGCGATCGCACCTCCAACTACAGCGACCTCAAGGTGGACATCTCTGGGGGCTATGTGCCCTATGGCGACTACAGCACACACTACAGTCCGCCGCCACAATACTTGACCTCCTGCTCGACCAAGTCCAATGGCAGCTCCACCATACTGCAGAACAATCATCAGAATCAGCTGCAATTGCAGCAGCAACAGCAGCAACAACAGCAGCAGCAACACCAGCAGCTGCAGCAACCACATCATGCCTCGCAGCAGTCGAATGTGGTGCAGAGCGTGCCCATGACCTTTCTGACCAACAGCAGCGGCGGCAGCCTGACGGGCAGCATTATCGGTGCACGCGAGATACGCCAGGAGAACGGACTGCCCAGTTTGCAATCCACCACAGCCTCCGTGGTGAGTTCCTCGCCCAATGGCAGCTGCAGCAATCAGAGCACTGCAACCACCACGCATGTGGTGGTGCCCAATGCGATGGCTCTCAGTGTGGATCCACGCTATAGCGCCATCTATGGTAATCCCTATCTGCGTACGTCCAATTCGTCGCTCTTGCCGCCACCCACGGCGGTCTAAGCAGCGTCGCTGCCCCCCGCCTCCGCCCCCACAGCAAGCACACGTAAGACTGATCTCAATTCGGGCTAAGTTGGCGGCGGTAAGTGCGTGCGATGGAGCAAACGTTTTTCTTTTCTTTTGAATCAACCAAAAATTTGCCACGTCTGAACTAGGCTAACATTAGGCATAGGCTCGCAAAGCGTGGGCTAACTACACACACACACACACACATTTACTCGATATTTCATTCGTTTTATTTTTTTTTTGATTTTGTTCATTCATTTCTCTAGCCTAGTGCAAAAGTCAGTTGAAAGTTATCTCTGCTGCTTAGCTTTAGCGTAACGAATTCAATTTATTTCGCTAGTTGTAAGCAGATTTATACACACACACACACACACACGCATAGACTACTAAGCCAAGAAGAAGTGGAAGAAGAAGACGAAGCCTTACAAAGATTATTTATTAAAGCAAGAAAAAATGAAAGAAAAACCACAAAAAAAAAAACAAACACCAATTGCTAGAAAAAGAAAACATAAGTTAAATATAAATATAGCACACACACACACACACACACACACACACACACATGGCTGTTGCGTGGCAAGTGTCGAACGCCTTCATTCACTCACATATCGCAAGGCATATCGAGGCGCGCTGAAAAGTAGGCAACACTTTTTGCTCGCGCAACACACGCAACGCAAGACAAGCGAAAACGAACGCAAACTTAGCAAATGAACATTTATACACACACACACACACGCGCATGCATGTGTATGTGCGCATTGCTTAAGAAAATTATGCCAAAGTACCTGATAGTATTTAAGTCGAAGCGAAGAAGTTCAATTTTTTTTTTTTTTCATAAACATAAAGCGTAGAGTGTAAGACAGAGAGAGAGAGAGAGAGAGAGAGAACGGGGCGTCTTTGCATGTGTGTGCACTAAAGTAGTAGCTAAATACTCAAACATACTCCCTATGTATCTAACAGTCGCCTTAACCTATGACACGCCCACATCTAGCAAAGCCAGCGAGTTCGAATCGATTCAATTGTTCTAAGTGTACTTCTAAGTGTGTAACGGTAATTCATACACAATACCATACGCGTTTATCCTAGCTAGTAGTATGCCATTAACATACGTTACATATACACATACAAACATACATACATATACATATATAGCATATAGTTATACATCTACAATATATACATATAGTTCTATACATTTATAGGCATAAAAGTTTAACAAATTTTTTTTCTATATTCTATAGCCTAGACTCGTAGCTTCGTTCGAGTTGCTCCCTATATAAATAGCATATATATATATAGTATATAGATATATTTTGATATGTGTAACGTATTTCTTAGAGCCGGAAATCTCATTAAGCATTTCGCTCACTTTTTGTGTTTTTTGCGCCTCTTTAACGTTTTTTTTTTTCTTTTTTGGCTGTCGATATTTTTCTTTTGTCAGTAATTAAGCGAAATGAACAAATGTTTTATGTATACAACAACAACAACAGCAAAGGGCAAATTACAAGAGCAAACAAATACACTTACATACATATACGAGGTAAACAACAACAACAACTGAAGCAAAATAAATAAATAAAAATGTATTGCAAAAAAAAAAAAAAAAAAAAAAAAAAAGAGTTTTCCATTGGGAAATCGCAAGGGGTAAGGGAACTAGATCAAAGTGCAGGCGGTCGGCATCATTAGCCTTCGTGCTGCGTGCAGCTGCGCCAAAAGTCAAATAAAGCGGCGCAACATTTTTAATTTGACCCCCCCGACCGCCGCCCCTGCCTCCAGTCCAAGCTCAGCTTCAGGTCAGGCGCTGCTGGTGGTGTCAAAGTGCCACGTTCCACGACAAGCAGAGCCGTCAGCTGTAAAAGCTAAAAATCAAACAAACAGAGGGCAAATTAAAACTGCAGCCAAGCAAACCCCCCCACCCCCGTTTGGCCACGCCCCTGCAACCATAAAGGGCGCATGTGTGTGCGTAAATTTATGGTAAGAAGTGTAGCGGGCGAAGCAAATGGAATCAAATGAAATAAAGGCAGCAGCGGGGCAGGAAGAGAGAGAAAGAGAGAGGGGTAGAGTGAGAGAGAGAGAGAGAGAGAGAGAGAGAGAGAGAGTGAGTGAGTGAGAGGGGGAGAGTGAGAGGGGCGGCACAGCCCGTTGACAATGCAAACAAACGGCTCGCTAAGCTCGACTAAAAATGCTTAATGAGTGCGTAAGGGTCGCCCCCGCACACACACACACACACACACACACACACACACATGTGCTCTCTCTCCGCTCTCTCTTTCTCCCTCTTGGCCGCATGATCCGCAAGAAATTTTGCGGCATCGCGCACGACGCACATTAAACGAAATTAGTTGCCTTTGTCACAAACGACCCTCGAGCTGCCACCCGAGCAGCTGGCAACCTGTCACCGCACACACACACACACACACGGGTAAGAGGGGAGGTTAGCTGGTTATAACTACACATACTATGTGCACTTAGTCGTCGGAAGTTGCAATTGCGGTTTACTGTGTTAATTGGCATGACATTGTTGCGGCAACTATCGCAACTTGCTGCCGCACGCATCGCTCGACGACGACGCTGGCCGGGATCAGCCTGGGCTATATGCAGCGCAGCCTACATACTTGCCACATGCCACCCATGCCTCCAACTGAATGCTCCCCCCCACGGCCAGTGGCTTGCCTCACGTTGACAAACTGCCTGGCAGTGCAGTCAATTCAGTCGCATCGACTTGGCTTTTATTATCGCCAGGCGATAATACCCTGTAAAAGACTAGGAGCAGCAT
Source organism: Zaprionus ghesquierei (assembly GCA_018904095.1). Classification (NCBI taxonomy): domain Eukaryota; kingdom Metazoa; phylum Arthropoda; class Insecta; order Diptera; family Drosophilidae; genus Zaprionus; species Zaprionus ghesquierei. Next base: position 12,742,525 of record JAEIGP010000394.1, on the reverse strand, counting down.
AAGGGGAAGATGCTGTAGGCACTTTTACTGCATATAGTTGCAACTATCGGTGTAAAGTGCAGATTGGGCCTGTTGCATGCAGCAGGTTCTTACAATCATCAAGTAGCACGCTGTGTCTTACTATCGCTAAAACTATCGCTGGCAGAAGGCCATAAAACTTTAGTAAGGTGAGTTGGAGAGGTTTAATACTAAGTTAGGTTGCTTGCCCCAACTGCTTATTGAGCTTCTTGAGTGGTGAAGGCTCTTACAATGCTTTACACCAACACCGTGACGTACTATCGGCATAACTATCGCTGTCATGGGACGGCAAATCATCTTTTAAGTGAGAGAGGTATCGTCAACGTAGTTTAATATTCTATTATGGCACTCCTTATCAAGGTTGCTCAAAGGAGAAGGCTCTAATAGCGCAACTGAACCGTTTAGACTTACTATCGGCATAACTATCGTCGCCAGAAGATAACACAGCACGTTGTCAGTCGAGATAGAAGAGCTTCAATTGAAGTTAACTTTTATTGATTGAGTTTCTTCAGTAAAGAATGTTCTGCTAATTCTAAACTTCGACGAACTGTCGTACTATCGGTATAACTATCGTAACAAATTAACTATCGTTTTCTATCGTATCAAGTAGCTTTGCTTTTGTTAGCTAAGCTAGCAAAATATGTCTGTATGTTTAATTGAATCAATGCAGGCAAGTTCACTCTTTTGCATCTATACGATAGTTGCCTCGATAGTATTGCTTTACTATCGTTTAACCTCATCCAGTAACCCGTTAAACTGTAATAATTTTGCAGCTTTTTTAGCTTACAGGGTATCTCCGCGTCCACCCACTACACCCAACAATTGCGCACTGCAGTTTGCTTTCTGCTGTTTCGGTCACGTGTTGGGCGAAGTTCCTTGGCGCAGCACTTCGTTAATCTGCCTTCCTTCGCTGCGCCCCCTACGCGTCACATACCCCTTTTCTTTTTTTATGAACAATTGCCGACTGCAGTGCGCATCTCGAGGCGCCACCGACGCCGACAGCGACGCCGCCCCCTCGAGGCGGAGCCTGACGCACGTCATCGACAACGGCAACAAGAGACAAAAAACGGACACAAGTCGCACGAAGAGTTACGATTTCATTAACATGAGATATGGCGAGTGCCGGCCGGGGTCTTTGTATGTGTGTGTGTGTGCCTGTGTGTGTGTGTGTGTGCCTGGTGTGAGTTGATTGGGGTCGTCGACGGGTCGCGTTGGGCTGTTTTTATGGCTCAAGTGGCTGCCGGGCGGGCGTGTTGGGTTGTCGCCGTGCGTTGCGTTGTTAATTGTTAACGCTATAGTGGGGGCAGCACCACCCTCCCCCGCACCCTTGCCCACCCCCTTCCCCACTCTCTCTCGCTCTCTCTCTCCCTCTCTCACTGTGTGTGTGTGCGCGCTGGAGGGTTGCGACTTTGGCCATATGATTAGGAAATGTTTTGTTTTTCACTATGCACTAAAAACGAAATGGCCAAAGCGTAACCCACACACACACACACTTACACACACACACATACACACACACACACACACGCAAAGTAGACCGCAGCGGAATTAGATGGAGGGGAGCATAACCGAAACTTTGGGCTTGGGTTGTTGTGATGTTGCTTAATGTCCTGGCGACCCGCTCTGTGTAATTGCTCGCATGTGTTTCGCTGTGTGTGCGAGTGTGTGCGAGTGTGTGTGTGGCTCATATTCGAGGCAGGCGAGTTGAATTTCTTGAATTAATAAAATGTCTTCATTATTTAAATTGCACGCACGACCACAGGCGTTGCCCAACCAAATGCGGTGCACAAACAAACCCAACAACATGTGTATGTGTGTCAGTCTGTGTGCGTCTCTCTCTGTGTGTGTGTGCCATACATATGTGCTGCTCGTTTGTCGCTCTACGCTGTGTGTTTGTGTGTGTGTGTGAGCTGGTGCGGCCAAGTTAATTAGCAGCTGGGGAATTGTGAAATATATTAATATTGTACACTTTGGTAGCACAAGCTCCCCGTGCTGCACCGCAGCAACACTCAACCCCCCCCCCTCCCCACCCTCCTCTCCCTTGCCAAACCCACCACATACAGAGAGAGGGAGAGAGAGGGCGGGAGCGGGAGCGCGCGACACTGTTTCCCTTTGTGACCGCACTGGGACGACAATGGCAGCCGCGCTGGAGTGGTCAGACGAGTGGGCCATCTTCAGTTGCTGCCGCTGCCGCTGCCGCCGTTGCTGTTGCAATTAAAATCGATGGTTTCCTATGGCAATTTGTGGGTGGTGCGAGGTAGATGTGCCTGGAGAAAGGGCACATTTTAAGAGAATTAAAAATAATTATCAAACAAGTTGCAGCAAAAAACCTTGGCATACTTTTAGGGTGCGCTGTAAATGGAATTTCAGCGAGGCTCTCGAAAGTATGCAACACTTATTGCATTTACTCTGTTTCGCATGCGATGGCCATAGGTGGCGCTTCCAGTAAGGCCGACCGTGCCATACCCTACAGATTTTATACATAATTTTTATAAATTTTGCAAAAAAAACAACTTTAATCATAAAACTACAACAAATAAATGCACAAACATATCAATTGCCCCACTGTGGCTGCTGCCTACTTCAGTCCCCCGGTAACCTCAATGGCAGCGCCATTGATGTACGACGACTTCTGTGAGGCCAGAAAGGCCACCACTTCGGCAATCTCTTCGGGCTGCCCGAGACGACCGAGCGGGCAACGTTGCACCACCTGCTGCTTGATCTTGTCCGGCACCACCGACACCATGGGCGTGTCTATATAGCCGGGCAGTATGCAATTGACGCGTATGCCGAACTTACCGAACTCCTTGGAGGCCACCTCGGTGAACGAGATGACGCCCGCCTTGGTGGCCGCATAATTCGCTTGCCCCACATTATTCATGCGTGCCACAATGCTGGAGAGATTGACAATGCTGCCGCCGCTTAGCTGCTGCTCGATCATGGCACGGGCAAAGTGTTGGGTCACCAGAAACGTGCCCTTCAGATTCACACTGTACACATCGTCATAGTCATGCTCCGGCATCTTCAGCAGGTAACCATCGCGTGTTATGCCCGCCGAATTGACCACTATGCTGGGCGCCTGCTGGAACTGCTTGAGGGCGGCGGCCACGGCGCTCTGCACGCTCTGCGCCGACGAGACGTCCACCTCGATGGCGGCGGCGGCGGCGCCGTTGCTTGCTCCCAGCTGCGTTGCCGTCTCCTGCGCTGCCTGCAGATTGCGGTCCGCTGCAATCACTTGGGCGCCATCACGTGCCAGCAGGCGACAGGTGGCGCGTCCGATGCCCGAACCGGCGCCTGCAAGTGACAAGCGCTGAGTTCAAAGTTCAATGCGAATCATGGGAATCATGCGACACAAACGCACCTGTCACGAATGCCACCTTGCCAGCGAGTAGTCCACTGCTTGCCATTGCGTCTGTCTGTGTGCGTGTGTGTGGATGTGTGTGTGTGTGGTTGCCTGCGTGCAGCTGTGCGTGGATTGCGAAACTAATCTGAAGCAGACGACAAGATTTGTGGCTTAAATCAACAACACCCCACCAGCAGCGAAGCTTTTTGATAAGCAGCCACGCAATGCAGTGTGACCAGAGTGCGTAAAGTGGAAAAATGCCACAACTGATCGTGGAACGAAAACTGAATATGTGCAGCTGCTGCAGCTCATTTCGATTTTAAATATTAATTGTTTTGATTGTTTCAATTCAACTTAAATTTGCTTTGTTTTTTTTTTTGTATATTTTACTGTTATTTCTCATTGTTTGCCTTTCAGTTAAGAGTTGCAGCTGCTGCTGCCGTGGGCAATGTGATTTTAAGCGCGCCGCCCAAAAGTATGCAACGAAATTTGAATTTGCTTCAAGCTGCTCCACACGCTGCATTTGCTTTGAAAATGACACAAGTGTTGCCAGCTTTTGAAAGCCAAAACAGTTGCTTTTTAGCGGTTAAAAAGCAAAAAAAAAATATAAATAAAAAACATATTTCCTTTGCAATGTGCATGCAAATCTTTCCCATTTTTAAAGAGCATAAAAAATTAGATATTTCCCAAAATTATTTCAGAAAACATATTCAAACTTTTTTAAAACTTTTGAAGACCAAAACAGTTGCTTTTTAGCGGTTAAAAGGCAACAAGAAATATAAAGATTATTTTCTCTTACAATGCGAATGCAAATCTTCCCCATTTCTTTTTTATAATAAATTTTTTAGACTTCTCAACTTAGAGGCCTCTCTTTCTAATATAAAAATTTCTATTCTTAACTCATTAATACTTCATTCTAATAACTAATATTAACTTTTCTGATCTGATTGGGTTTTTCTGGGTTTTCCCCCATCCATTGCAACAAATGTTGGATTGGCTAGAAAATTTGTTTTTTTTCCGGAATTAAATTAAATTAAATTATGATAAATTAAATTTTATAATTAATATAAATTCTATTTCATTTAAAAACTTGGAACTTAATTAAAATCAAAATTTAATCATTAAATCAAGTTACTTAGCTTTAATCAAAACTGCTTATGTTAAATTGTTTTTCTTTATCTGTTTTTATGTTACTCTTACGTCGACTGCTATTAGTCGACTTCAAATTAATAAATAAATAAATAAAAAAAATTATTTATAAATTATTATATTTCAGAAAACATATTCAAACTTTTTTGAAACTTCTGGCAAATTGCAAATTGTTTGTTTCGTGAAAATTTTAGAATAATTTAGACGATCAAATGTTTGTCAGAAAGCCAGACCGCATTCTTCTACAAATTATTCGCGCCCAAAAGTAGGCAATGAAATATTTTAGCAGCCTGAAAATCAAATTTGTCGAGCTACTACAGATCCATCACAGCATTCTCAAGTTAGCTGATCAAACGTTTTGTCGGTATTAAAAAAAATAAATCCTGATAGATTTCCCGATGATTAAAATGTTATTCCGCTGGAAAAAGCTAACCAGGCAACACTGAATAAAACCTGCAACGTAAACAGGAAGCGAGAAGCGAAAGGGGAAAACTGCAGTAAAAGCAGAGCCCAAGGACATTATCAAAGCTAATACAAACACACACACACACACACACACACACACACACACACACACACACACACACACAATAACACACTAACACACACAGCTAACTGCATTTGTTGCTCTTTTTATTCATTCAGTCACTCCAATGGTATCAGATAGTAAAGCTCAGGCCGCACATCCCGCTGTGATCCGCTCGAGCTGCGCGCCAGGCCGAACTGCCGCAGCAGCTTCTTGAGGTAACGCTTGGGTATGCGCACTAGTTGCCGCCTGATGATGCGCTGCACCTTGTTCCAGGGACGACTGCTGCCGCGATGATCCTCCTCATAGTTGACCTCCGCCATGGCATCGGCTGCTCCAGTCGCTTGCAACTGCTGCATCAGCTGCTGCAGCTGCTGCTCACTTAGCTGACTAAGATCGATTTGCGACGGAGCTGCCTCGTTCTCTTCGTCATACTCATCCTGGGCCAAACGCAGACGCAACCTGGTACGTTGCCCTGGGCAAGCAGCTTGGCTTGGTGCCATGGCCAACAGCTTTAGCAGCGCCAGCAATAGCAGCATCCATCGTAGTGCGCAGTTCATGTCGGACTCTTTGGGCTACAAACTGAAAGAGATGCCTTAAATAGCATTTTGCCCGCGGACGCAATTCAACTTGGAGCTCTCAAGTGGTCGACTTGGTCGAAAGTGGGTCGAGTACTCTTCGAAAGATTTCATTTATTCTGTTTGCCCAAAAAGAGTGTGGCACTTCAAGTTAAGATTAGCTACAATAAATTAGAAAAAAAAATAATATGTGTGTTTGCTCTCTGTGTGTGTGTGTGTGTGTGTTCTGATCATCGATCGCGGATCGTTTGACACCGTCTCCCTCTCTGGTGCCAGTTGGTGTGCGGATCGCCTGCTTAGACAACCGGGATACGTGTGCGCTTGTTCCTGTTCTTGTTCTTGTTCTTCCTGTTCCTGTTCTTGTTGCCGCGACGACGATTATTGAAACGCTTCTTGTTCTTGTTGCCACCGCTGGCCGGGATGCGCTTCCTCACCACACGACGCTTGATCGGCCTGCTCTTGGTGTTCAGCATAACCTTCTGGCCGTTCTTGAAATAGCGACGATAACGTGGCGGAACACGCACACTGATCACATCACCCTTCTGGCCGCGTCTGCCGCCCTTGCGACGCAAACTGATGCGATTGTTCTGCGATGCCTTGGACTCATCTGCCTGATCGCCCTGGGTGAAGACCTCGTATTCCTGTGCTCCGGCCGCCAGGGCCGATTGCAGTGCCTGTTCGTCGATTAGCTCAGCATTTGCGGACATAGCCACAGCAGCTGCGGGCTCGTGTTCCAACTCATGCTCGGCCGCTTCATCATCCTCATCATCGGCCTGCTCCTGATCATCCTGCATGACATTGTAGGCGCGCCCATTTAGTGTTGTGGGCGTCGTAGGCGTTGTGGGCGACGTGGTAATGGTGCCCGTTGCCGAAGGAATACTACCTGTGGAGGTTATTGGTATAGTGGAAGTGCTGGGGGTGGTTGGGGTTGTGGCAGTGCCGCCGTTTGTGATAATGATCGGTATCACCGGCTGTGTATTGCTGCTAAACATGTTCTTGAACTTGAGGAACTTCTTGAGGAACAATCGTCCACTGGAGGCATCTTTGATGCCCGCATTGCCAGCACCAGCACCAGCACCAGCACCAGCACCAACACCAACACCAGCAGCGGCAGCAACACCGGCACCCACACCGAGCTTATCCTGATCGGCATGGGATTCGAGAGCCAGTCCAGCATCGCTGGAGCGAGCCAGGGCGGCGGGCTCGTTGAAGTAGGAAGGAGCGCGGCGCGCCTGGGACAGGCACATCAGGCTGGCCAGCAGCAGCACTTGGGCTATTTGGCACTTCATCCTTGTCGTTGTTGGACGAAACTACTCGGGCTACTGTGGGCGGCGAGAACTTTTCAGTCAGTCAACCTTTCGATGGTGATCCGTTATGGGATGGGGGTAGAGCTATCTATCGAGCTGTCTGCGCGCACTGATCGGTAATCGATGTGTGATACATTATCGCCTCGGCTGTGAGCCTTTTATACCCGCAACGAGCTGCAGAAAGTACACGTACTCGAATTATGCAAATGGAAGTCACTTCACAGTACCCAGTACGAATTCCATGCTAACTGTAAATGGCCTAGGGAACAAACGGGTACTACTTGCTGGGCCACTCTCACTCGTACCGACCGGCCCCTTGCCTTGACATGCCTACCGTGTCTATCGATTCGCAATCTGCGCACAATTCACAATTGATTCGAATTGAATTCGTGGACATCGTCTTGGGGTAAAAGAAAAAAAAAATGAAACGCTTGCAGCTATGCGAAGCAAAAGGTTCTTCACCGTCATGCCAAGCGACTGTCCGTCCCCCCGTCCGTCCATCCGTCCACCAATCCAACTCTGCCTCTTGCGTTCGGCATATCATCGTCGCGCGAACGGGCGTTCCGTCAGGCGTTCAACCGTTCAACCGTTGATTCAATTGTGCGCGCGTTGCTGCTTTGCCTACTTTTCAACTGCTTTCGCGCACTTGGCACTGAGCCCTAGCTCGTACAGTGCGTACTGTGCGTGCCCCACACACCCGCAACATTCCAACACTCAAGTGGTCATCCTCTTTCAACTCCGTTCAACTTCGTTCTTGGCTGTCATCGTGAGGCCCCTCGCATTGTCGAGGGCGATTCAAAGTTGCCGCCTTGCCGCTTGGTTAGAAAAAGTGAAAACTTCGATTGGTCAATTGGAATTCAGTTTCTAATTACATATCACGGGTCAGAGGTGAATAAAAGATGCTGCAGGGTAGTCAATGACCCACATATGCCTAGATGAATGGACAGCAGCGCGGACAAATCAGGAATGGAAAACCTTTAGAAATCAGCGACGGTTACCCTGTACAATAGTATGACAAATTTGGCTGGAGACTCCGGGTGGATACCTGCAAAAATGTTGAGTTCTTATGCATTGATATACCATTCGATCATATAGTCAGAAGTCATAGTCAGTGTATCTTATAAACAGACTGAGGCAGACGCCACCAAGTACATACAGTTACTCTCTTTTCGCTTCTATAGCAAAGTTCGTTTAGCCATGTTTGTGTGAACGTCGAGAGCTCAGCTATTATGAAAGCTAGAAACATATAATTTAGCATGAGAATTGCTGTATACCTGCTGCAAATACAGAGTATATCACTTCCTAGATGTCACGTCTACTGCCCCCAAAATTTGAGCTCTAACTTTCTGTTTCGCCATACATTAAGGGCAAACCCTTCATGAGCCTATCCTGTAAATTGTAGTCGGATCAGTTTATAACCACATAGGTAATTCAGTTTAACTTTTTTCCCCAGCTTCGATCGTTTGCACAGAAAGTTCGAGTGGAACAAATCAAGACCCAAGGAGCCGCTAGGGTAACTAGACTCTAGCTCTTCCCAGGCTGAGCTCCTTAGGTTTTGTTTCGAGTTAACAAAAAAAAAAACTTGTTTGATATAATATTCGATTTATTTTTCAGTTATGCGATCATCCATGTTTGTTCTGGGAATTCATTGAATCGAGCCAGACGTCTAGTTGCGACGACGGTTCCTGTTCTGGCGACGCCTTTGGCGGTTGCGACGGTTCATGCGGCGACGCCTCTGCTGGTTCCTCTGTGCATCACGCCTGCGCTGGTTCTGCATGCGACGACGCTGCTGGCGACGCTCACGTTCGGCACGGCGAAGGTTCTCCTGGTTGCGTCTGCGCAGCTGCTTAATGCGTTGGCGTAGCTGCTTGTTCGCATTCTCCTGACGGCGCAGCTCATAGTCATATTGGCGGGTGTTCACCGAGGATTGATCGACGGCGCTGTTGCCACGACGATAGCTGGATAATGCGACGTCTTGCACCGAGTTGTCCACATCATCGTCATCCTCCAGCTCAAAGTCGTCGCTATCATTGCTCTCATTGTCCTCCTCATCTTCACCCTCATCGTAGTCACGAGCCGTTGAGCCTGATCCTCCTGAGCCGCTAGTAGGGACGTACTCTACAAATGTTTGGGTAGTTACATATGGCTCGCCCTGTGTTGTTGTTGTATATGTCGTGGTGTCGCCGCAGCCGCCCTTGTTGAACAATGACAGAACTCTGCCCTCGGCAGCCGGTTCATCTCGGCGCTTGAAGAGACGCAAACGCGACGACTCGGCATCCTCCTTCTGGCTAACTGTAAGGGAAGTGGTTAGGACGAGGCCAGTCGCAAGTTGCAGAATGTTCACTTACCTCCCGCCTGGACGTATGCAACAGCTGCAAGGAGCAGCACAACGGAAGTGATGGCTCTCATGGTTGGTTAGTTGATTGGTTGGTTGGTTGATTGGTTATTCGATTCGGTAAGTCGCAACCTGAGGGTTTTATGCGGTATCCTTTGGGTACTCTGGCTATGGGCTCTTAGCTCTGCTGTCTGTGCTTGTGCTTTGCTGCCTGCTGCCTTAGGGAATATCGCTGCTTGACTGTGCTTCTGCCATTGACAAGGCAACATTATATAGCCGGAGCTGCGCTCCAGTTGCCGTTCGCCGCAGCAACAACAAGCACAGGCGCAGAGCCAACTCTCTTGACTAACTAATAATTCTCATTATCATTTTTGCGAATTTGCAAATTTTCGCATAAATTTTTTTTTGCGACATTTGTATCGACCAGAGAGTTAGAACCGAAGTCGCTAGCCCGCTAACCCGCCAACCTGCCAACCCGCTCACTCGCTTGCCCCCGCCACCGGTTTACGCGAATCGCGATTCGCGAATAACCTAGATTGACCCAGCGCCAAAGTTCGCAACGAACAGAACCGAAACACTCATAATACTCTTCTTCTCTCTTTCCATCTGCACACCAACGGCATCGGTCAATATCTCACAGTGTTCGTATGTGTATTGTCTTGGGTTCCTAAGTCACTTAATCACTGATTATCAATCTTCTTTTTCAATAATAGAAGGCGAAACTGAATGCCCCAGGGGAATCAACTCGCATCGGGGAACATTCGAAGATTTGAACTATTGAACTTACATCTCAGTGCTTGTAATCGCAGGCTTAACCCTGACCTCGGTTGGCTAGAGAATCAATGATCGATCAGGCACATTTAGTTGTAAGCTTCCTACAGTTGGACACAGATTCTGTCAATTGTAATATTAGTATAAGAACTTGCAAGTTCCTCTACAAGATCGCTTACATTTTATTGATCATGTAAGCCATAACTAACCCATTGTCAAAAGGTTCCATATTGGATTACAATTTAACTGTGGATCAATTTGACCTTCTCAAGCAATATCGTTGGAGGGATCAATACATGATCAAACAGTTATCGCCTTGGATCGTGAATGATTCCTTAAGAAACTCGACAGTTCCTCTTTGGGATTACCCAAAGTCAAATCGATTTGCTTGGCCATCCCTGTTGGATTGATCTCACAAAGATTGAATTTCTATGCAAGTGATAACCCTTATGTTATCGATCAAATATCGTTCAAATGATCAATGATCAATCAATTGTAAGCTTTACATAGCTCGACAAAACTCAACCCCTGCAGTTTCTTTTCCATACTTAAAGCGCAAGCTTAAACTGATTATTCGTATTGTTATCCAAGCAATTAGCTTGATCTTTTGGATCAATAGCGTTGAATAGATCAATGACTCTTCGCGACTTTAAGTTGTAAGTCAATATTCAAAAAGTAAGGTTGCAGCTGCTTCAACCTATTGCCAAGTCAAGCCAAGCTATACATTGCGATTGTTTTTGGTTCACGTTTATTGCTCGTTTCAATGGATTACAGCGTGATCTCGATCAGGTATGATCTATCCCTGGATGCGGATAACACGTCGGTTGCCGCGCCTGTTGCCGCCGCGACGGACACGGTTCATGACGCGATTGTTGCGACGACGGTTGCGACGACGCTGCTGCTGCTGCTGGCGTTGACGGCGGCGTTGCTGCTGCTGGCGACGTTGACGGCGACGACGTTGCTGCTGCTGCTTCTGGCGACGACGCTGCATCTTCTGCTGGCGTCTGAGCTGGCGAAGTTGGCGTTCAATGTCATCGTTGCGGCTGCGCTTGTTGGGAATATTCTCGATGTCGTCATCATCGTCGTCGTTGTACTGCTCCTGCAGGTAGTTCGATTCCTCCTCATCGTCATCATCTACATCGTTGTAAGCACGCGCCGTGGTCGGTGGTGTTGGTGAAGTAGTAGCGGAAGGGGTTGTTGTTGTGGTGCTGGTGCCGGTTGAAGTCGTTGGTGTGGGGGTAATTGTGGTAGTGGTGGTGACGGGTTGACTGTTGCTATTGTTGCCAAATGCGCTGAGTAGCGCAGCCAACTTGGTGGGACTGATGCGACCCTCGGCTGGCTGCTCAACCTGCTCCTGCTGATAGCGCTTGAACAGCTGATATTGCTGACCACGACGGCCATGCTGTGGCTTGGCTGTAAGTGGATCAAAACAGTTGAGAGTTGCATGTGTAACGATCGCCGATCGATGAGCTCGTTTGCTCTACTTACCGCTGGACTGCACTGCAATGGCTGCTAGGCAGGTTAGAAGTAATAAAGGCTTCAACAAATGCATGTCCTTGGCTCTTGGTGTCTAGTTGGATCTAATGGGATTGGATCTTGTAATGTCGCGCTTGAATGCGAATCGCTGCCTGACTGACTTACAACGCCGCTACACGGCATATTTATACGCCCCGTGCGACTTACACAGGTCGTGGCCCTGTAACATTTTGGCTAATTAGTAGTAGTAGGCCTAGCAAAAGTTACATCGTCAAAAAGAAATGGCTACATTGGCATAGGGCCCCACAGGGCCGCGATCGGTCAAAAGAAACGAGGCCTAAGTCTCATGCTAGAAGCAGAGAGCGACTAGTCGCTGTCTTTGCCTCGCGTTGTAAGCGATTTAGCATAATACCATAAATAATCAACGACGTTGACCCGGCACAACAACCCGATAACCTCTCTGTCTTTCACTCGCTCTCTCCCGCAGTCTCTCTCTCTCTCTCTCTCTCTCTTTCTTTCTCTCCTTCGCGCATTAGCATAGCATCATTTGTAGCAGCACGGCATCGACATCGGCATTGGCAACGATCGATCGGGCATTAGCATATTCATATTGAACGCTGCTTTTGTTCTAGTCTAACAGATTCTCGAGATTCTGCAGAAGAAAGACGCCTCACCTAAGGGCGAAAGTGTAAGGCAAGTCAATGAACCGCAGGTTCAACTGATCGATTCAATATTGGCGTGTTGTAATAGTGCAATTTACAACACGAATGCTATGAAGGCTTAACTGCCTAAGTGATCGTTACTTAGGAGGATAGGTTTATGATGAAGGATCTTTGGGTTGATCATATTGAGAGATCTTACATGATCAGTGGGGAATCAGGCTATTGCATCGGAATGTATTGCGTTCACTCTCACAGGAAGTCAGTTCCATGATGAAGGAGTGCGATCCGCTTTGTTAACTTTTGACATGATCAATCGAAATTGAAAGATCTTACATGATCAATTGGAGTGTCAAGCTATGTTACTGAATAAAATCAGAAGGGGTGGCTCTAAAGAGACGATGATGGCTTACATTATATTTGATATAGCTGGGATGGGATTTTCCTTAAAATCCTAACGTGATCGCATAAATCTCTGGAATTTCAAATGAAATAACTCATATATCTCCCGAATATATCCAACATATTCTGCACTACTAAACTAAACACGAAATGAAAGTTCTGTAAAAAAAAATTAAGAGTTTATTTCGGGCTCGTTTAGTTCGACACAGGGGGATTCAATGGGCGTTCAGGCAAGGCTAAAAGGATTGCGGTTGCGATTGCGGTTGCGGTTGCGACGACGCATCTGACGCAGACGACGACGCTGATTCTGGCGCTGCCGTTGACGCTGGTGTTCGGCCCTCAGCCGGCGGCGACGTGCGCGATTGTTGCGGCGTTGACGATTTTGCTGCGCATTGTAGCGATTTCTATTGCGATTGCGATTACGTTTGGCGGCCTGGCGGCGATTCTGTTCCTGCAGGCGCCTAATGCGCTGCTCGCTGCGACGCTGCGCCGCGCGCTGTTGACGCATCAGCTCACGAATGCGTTCGCTATGCTGGCGCTGCAGGGTTTCGATGCGACGACGATTGCGCTCCTGCAGCTGGTATTGACGCCACTGTTGCTGCGTTGGGCGACCCAACAGGCTGGCGGCATTCACGGTCAGGGCAACAGGTGCGGCTCCATTGCCACCGGGTGCGAGCATGAAGTAACCAGGATTATGGACATTGCCTTGACCATTGCCATCGCTGTCGTCGTCTATCACTTCGTTACTCTCATCTTTTGGACGCTCACCGTTATCGTAATCCTCGTCAACGTCAATGTCCACGCCATCGTCATCATTGTCCATGTCCTCCTCATCGTCATTGTAGGCTCGACCAGCGATATTCTCTTCCACTTCCTCTGCGTCTTCCTCTCCAGCATCCGCTCGAGCGTTGTTACGTTGTGTTGTGGTGGAGCTCGGGCTCGAGCTAGTGGAAGGATAAGGAACTAGTTCTGTTGTCGTGCTTGTCGACACTATGCCGGGTGAATACGTGGTAGATGTTGAAGTGGTTGGTGAGCTCGAAGATCCTCTCAATTTGTTAAGAATCGCCGAGGTGAAGCGACCCTCGGGTACGACATTCTCCTCACGACCCACCGAGCGCAGACCGATGCGATAGCGACCATGACCTCTGGCTGCAGATGAGAAACAGGAGCTAGAGTTGCCACGTTTCAGGCTGCGATCTTATGGTCCACTTACCCAATGTTTCTGGCGGCGAGAGAAGCGCACAAAGCGCCAGCGCCACAGTGAAATGTGCTACGTAGCGCATTCTTGGAGAAGTAAGAAGGAACTGAGATGTTTCCCAGCTAGGATTGTAATACCGATCTAAGGCACTTGACTGATCTTATCCAGCTCTGAGCTTGCCCTCGCCACTGACTGACCCAAGTTGGCAGATCGTTGATTATATAGCCCGCACAACATTGCAATCAGCTTGTTGCTTCTTAGGATGGTTGATGGATTTCTCTTATTTGGCTAACCTTTCACCGCATCTATCCACCGCTGGCCGCCCAGCTCCTACTCTCCCTCTCACTCGCACTCACACTCACACTCACCCAATGTTTGTTTTCCCAGTCATTACCTCCAATTACATTTCGCCAGATGTTGTAATTAATCTGACCAGTGCCTCGGGCAGGCTTTAAGGTAACCGCAGTTCTGTTCCGTTTCTTTTTGAACATGTGCACATATCATGATAATGCCAATTTGCAAAACATAACACAATTTTCGCCATGTTCTAGTCAGCGAGTGAAGCAGAGATTCGCACTCGCCGATATAAATGACTCCAATGATTGATTATCGGCATCAGTTCTTGAACTCTGAAACTTCTATCTGTGCCAAAATTCGCATCGCGCCTCCAGCTGAGAAGCAATTTGCACAGCTTTTCAACTTGCCAATCTGCTGCTCCAGCTACCTTAATAGTTTTCTTTTTCCCCATTTTTTTCCATTGACCTGTTGCAAAATTATACACATTGTTGAAGCTCTTGAGTTTTCTAGTATTCTCCTATTCTGTTATTCTTATTCCATTTACCTGCACTAGTTCTTAAGCATCTTTTAATAGGAAGATTGGGAAATAACCCAAGGGTCTTTGCTCGTAAAAGAAATTTAAGTACAATCTGTAATAATACTAACTGATCTTGGTCTACAAGACGTAAGCTAAGGAAACTATCTCAAAACGAAACTATTAGTATAACAAAATAGAAACTTACTGCAAATACTTTAAAAGGAAGTTTTAAAATTTTTCTTAATTTAATATCTAAACTAAATTATAATAATATTTTTGCATATTCAGCTCTCACGTTGTTTCATTCAATCATATCCAAAGCTTAATCCAAGAATAATTTATCAAATATTTCACAGTAAAATCTTCAGCAAAATCTTCACAAATCTGAAGAGGCAAAAAAAGAAGCACGAAAATACTATAAACTACTAAAGACTATAAATAAATCTTCATATTTCTCAATGACAAGAAACGGCTCCAAAAAAGGGGGAGTATTTTATTCTATTTTTCTTCTCGTACATTTTCTGAGACAGTTATTGATTGCGTCGAATCCAACGTGATCAGTTTGACCCATTAAATTCAAGTTATTATTTTCATTGTGTATTTGCTTCGTATGCGCACACACACGCAAAGTTGAAACAGAACTACTTAAGGGGGCACAGAAGTAATTTGTCTGGCACATTGCGCATACGCAGCGTTGCCGCCTGCTAAGTTCGAATTTGGGTCAAAATGAAACTTGGCAACAGCAGAGCAAAACAAGTTTGAATTGGCTTAGAACAAGAAAAAAAAGCATAGCCTAAAGACTGAAGAGCTGCGGTAGTGGATAACAAGTGGCTATAGAAGAATCTGCGTAGAATTTGCAAAGAAATAAATTCTCTAAATTTATTGCGTTGCGAAAGCTGGCTAAATTTTGTTTTGGAATTAGATTAGAAAATTTTGGTAGAAGAAATAGTTATCAAAAATCCCTAAAGAAAGAGAATTTTTCAATTATTTTAAGTCGAAATTTTTAAGAATTTTTTTTTTATTATTTTAATTTTTTGGAAATAAAAGAATAAGAATTTTCATATCACATTTCAGATTTATTTTCGCATCGTTGTCAGGGTTGTCAGGTTAGCTCTTAACTATAATACTAGAAGAAAAAAATGTTTGCCCCTTCAGGTGCGGCCTGGGCTCAGCCCTGCTGGATGATTTGTTGGCCGCGGCGACGCTGCCCGTTGCCACGTTGACGATTGCCGGGACGCACAACGCGCACATTGGGATTGCCGCGACGTCTGTTGTTGTTGTTGCGTCGCCTGCGCTGACCACCTGCGTTGACGCGACGACGCTGAACGGGACGACCGCCGCGACGTATGCGCTGTGCATTGCGTCGTCCGTTGTTCTTGCGTCGACGCACAACGACACGATTGGCGCGCTCCTGTTCGACAGCGGGCACATCGCCAGCGGAGCGTTCCATGAGAGCGACCACAGCGCCATCGGGTATGGCATCGAGTGCGGCGCGTGGCACCAGCAGCGCCGCCTTGCCGGTCTTCTCATCGACCACGCTCTGACCCTCGATCTCGACAATGCCATCGGGCACCATAATGGCGCCAGCCTGATCCCGTGCGACCATCATCTGCGTGGGTTTGGCTGTCTTCAACAGCGGCTGGCCATGCACAGCTGCAACTGGCACGGACTTGCGGCTAGCAACAGACTTGGCCCGAGGCTCTTCATCATCCTGATCGTCATCCTGTTCGTCGTCCATGTCGTTTTCATTGAGCAGCACCAGCTGTCCGTTGCGAGCCAAGCTGAGACCAGCACGTCTCACTTTTGGCAGCTCATCAATGTCATCGTTATCATCATCATCATCATCAGCAGCAGCATTATCATCATCGGCCTGCTCATCATCGTCATCATCGTTGTCGTCGTCGTCATCGTTGGCAACTTGCTGATGGCGATGCAGCTGCACATGATTGAAGTCATCATCATCATCATCATCGGCCTCCTCGACAAGCTCGAAGCCCTGCACCACAGCGCCGGCATTGGCGCGTCCACGTGGCACAGTCAGGAACAGATACGGATGATGCAGCTGTTGTTGCTGCTGCTGGCGCAATTGACGCTGCTGTAGGCGTGGCTCTGCGGAAGAGATGGATGATTACAGCAATGTGTGTATGGGTGGATGCATCGATTGTCACCTACCTGGCACAGCCATGGCCAGGGCCACGAGGCAGCTGAGCACAAACAAGGCGCTTAGCTTGGACATATCTACTCTACTTCAACTCGCTGTACTTGCTCTTGTTATGATCCTGAGCTGATCAATCGCTGCTCTGCGGCTCGTCTCTCTGCGTCCTACTTAATTGTAAGCAAAGTTCCAGAGAACTGTACAGATTGATCGCATGCTGCTAGGTTTTTATGCAAAAAGTCGACGCGGCCGCAGCCAAAAGCCACAAGCTAAACAAATAAACAAAGAGTGGGCACAGAAAAACAAAAAGAAAAATGAAGAAGAAAACAGAACAGAACCAAACAGAAGGGAACAGCGCAGAGAAACTGTGAGAAGTGACTAAAGAATCATTCTGGAGAGATCAGCGCGCCTAGAGACGCCATGAGATTGACATAATTACGCCCATAGAGAACGGCATCCATTTCGATCTCGAGTTGGCATAAATTCATGTGCCGAAGAGACGTGATGAAAAGATGGCCAAATACCGAGCGCGGTTCAGTGACCCCCCCAGCATCAGCAGCAGCAGCAGCAGCAGGAACAAAAGCCGCAAATAACAGAATCCAAAAACGAACCACAACAGAATCAAACAGAAAACAAAACCCAAACGACCGATCGGTCGTTGGATCGACCCTACGATATTCTGCAGAGCACACGCAAAAATTCTAGACCCACGGGCAACCTAACCTCGTCACGCTAATGACAAAACAATCAACGACATCCATGAACCATCTAAGTTCCCAAACGAGCACACCCGACAGCCGACAACCGACTACCGATCGTCGCGTCGATGGTAGATCGACGAGTGCCGTGTCAGCCAGCGATGCATGACAACTGCTTAGGCCACGCCGCGTTCGCGCGATCATATAGCGGATGGTCAAGTGTGGATCTAGCCGGCTTGGCGAAGTGTTTCGCACGCCACTCGTGACTTGGAAAACCGATCGTGGCACAGTTGAACCTAAGCCTAAACGAGCTGGTCGGGTATACACGATCGCTGGCTGCCCTCCGAACTTGATTAACGATGAAATGGCGATTTCTTTGTCAATATAAATATTTTGAATGCTTGAACATTTCTATCGATAAATGATCGTACTAAGGGTTTCATGTATCGTTCTGCTTAGGCTCTATACGCCCCTTATGCCTTTCTATACACCCAACTAACCCTTAACCTATCTATAAGTTATGCCAAAAGAAGAAGAAACTAACAAGATCTATGGCCTTTTTTTAGGGGCGTAATCTGAGCAAGTTGATGGATAAGAAGATGCTTAACCGACAACTTGGGTCAAGCCCGACACGCTGGGAAAGTATGCCATGTGAGAAGAACCTCTTCGCTTGGGAAGAAATTGAAATGAAATGACTTAATAAAGCAAAGAACAAGAAAGAACCAAGTAATTGAGCAACAAGAAGCTATGTATATGATTATTATTTTATTTACATATTTACATGCTCATAACTCTAGATTCCTCGACTGCTGCCATTGTTCCCTAATTAAGTTAGCCATTGGCATTATGTTTCTATTCAAATTTTTGCAATTCGCTTTTGGTTTATCGCTTCGTCGTCGTCTGCCTTAGATACGATCTGCATGTTCAACTACATTGATCATAACGAAAACAGACTTGGGCACAATGTTCACAATGATTATGACAAGGCGACCGATCTCGTGGGAGCAGGCGGTTATAGTTAGAGTCAGCGTTGACCACTTGAGCCACTCGATTTGATTCGCCGGCCAGTTGCGTCGCGCGAATCCTGTGTTGTAGCTAAATAGAATCGATGTCATTAGCATGACATAGTTGACCAGGCCAGAGAACCTATGGACGTTCAGGCAGTTACTAAAGTCACTCGGCGACAATGGGCTCAAAAGCATCAGCACACTGGAGACGTTGATCAGCAGCAGCATGAGGGTACCAATGTAGCCAAAGATCGCATGCTTGCTAATGGGTCGCAGATCAGACATTTGACTCCGACGATGAAGGATCTGCACGGCAACGCCCACCCAGCCCAGACCGAGAGTGATTAGACCGAAGAGAATATGCAGTATTATGTTGTGATAGAGCAACAGCGTTTCGCTCATGAACATCAGCCCCGCGATGGTGGAGTAGAATGCGTGCTCGGCACTGTGATACAAATTTAGGTTGAGACATTTGCGCGTTATGATCACTGTGATCCAGACAATTAGAATGTTGGCCAGAGCAGCGCGTATATAATAGGATACCCAGGCTGTTATCATTGGAAATGCGAATCCCTCAACAATGGCATTCGTGGCATTGGCCGTGATCTCGAAATCGCTTATGTTTTCGAATTTTTGCAACCAAAGTGTGTCTTGCATAAGCCCATTGTCCATAAAATGTGTGAAAGATGTAAATTGTAATAAGAAATGTAACTAAAATTAAATTATTTTCTGTCAGTTTAACAGCCTGCGCAACAACCTGCTTAGATCGAAAAGATTTTGTTGCATTGTTTTGCTATTTATCACGAACTTGGAAACTTACATGATGTTAGCTTTTCAACTTCTTTGTCTAGTTTATAATTAAGCATATTTGAGTGGGAAGCTTTATCTGCAACTTTATTGATTTTATAGCCATAATAATACTAAACTGTTAATAAGCTGCGTTTGCATATGCATGAGACCAAGAGATTTCATTCTGTAAACGGTTTATTAGCTAACGGAATCGCAGCACTGAGAACTGAAATAATCTTAATATTGCATTTGTATACCCTTCGGCCATTGTAAATGATTCACAAAGGGTATACTTAATTTGTGCGAATGTATGTAACAGGCAGAAGAAGGCGTGGCAGACTCCACAAAGTGGAAATATGCATGCATAACTAGCCGAGTCGATTGAGCCTTGGCTATCCGGCTGTCCGTCTGTCCGTCTGCCCATCTGCTTGCCTGTCCGTCTGTGTGAACACACAGATCTCGGCTATTTCAAAACCTAGAGACATCGAATTAAGCATGATTTCTGTATATTGTTTACTTCACAAGATTACCTAAACTTTTTAGATGCCACGCCACCTGCCTCTGCAATCAGATGAATACATTTTTGAATGTGATTATTAATAAAAGTAATTAAGTTACCACCTTCTGTTTTATAATACACATAGGTGTATGCTATATACATCAATAATCCAAATTTCAAACAGATCGGATCATAAACCCAAAAGTAATTCAAGTAAACATTCTTCATACTTCTGCTGCCTGCGATGGCATCGCTTTAGTTTTTCGCATGCATGCATAATTTTGTAAGAGTGAGAAAGCAATAGGAAAGTAAAAGACTTTGTTGTTGGAAACTTAAGCTTACTTAGAATTATTTTTATTGATTTATTAACTCACACCTAAGGCACTCCAGCATTCCCATTTTATATATTTTAATCAAATAAGAGTCCCTTTTTTTGAAGAAAGTTAACGAAATTTAAAATGTCATTTAGAAAACTGCGTCGATTTTTTTCATAATTTGCCATTCAAGCGAAATCCGTGCAAAATTCCTTTAAGAGCTGTAAAATTTATTGAAAAATTCCTGCAAAAATTCATAATCAAAAAAAAAAAAACTGTCAAAAAAAAGAAGAAGAAAAAAGAAAACAAAAAGAATGCTTAAGTATGTGCATATTTTTATTATGTTGAATCTCTTAAGAAATCACGATTCTGCATTACTCCAAAAAGGGGGCCAGATATCATTTTGGCCCGGTTGACAGTAACGAAATCCGCATGACAACAGCAAACCCCAATGGAACCTGAAGAAAACTGTGAAAAATTTCTAAAAGAAATTAGCATAAAAATGTGCGCCGCAGCTGCGGCAACACGGCCCACGGTAAGGAATTGCCCACGTTGAGGGGAAGGCGGGGAAGGGGAAGTCTTGCAAAAGTTCAACGGTGTCAAATGTCAAAGAGAACTGCAAAACACATGCCGTGAATGGTAATCAGAATAGATGCGAATGGTCATCGGAATGGGCCGAAACAGAGCTGGGCAGTGCCGAGCCAGGTCCATCTATGGGCAATGGGCTAATAAATTGATTCAGCTTGTTGGGAGAAATCGGAATAAGACCTCAAGTTGAGGTTGCGAGCTTGTGGCTCGAGCCGAGTTGAAAGTTCAACGCACCAAAGAAGAAGATGAGGCCCCAAAAACACAATGGGCCAAGTTTTTAGTTATTGCTGTTGTGGCCGTTGTTGTTCTTCCTCTTCTTCTTCTACTTGTTCGTCTTTCTTTCTTTGCTCTTTTCTTTCGCTGGCATTTGTTGTTGCACATCATGGAAATTAGCCATGGAACTTGGCTGGCTAATTTGGCTTAGCAGGTTGCGGCAAACTTACAAAACGAACCGAACGGACAGGCCGACGGACAGGCAGACGGACAGGCAGGCCAAAAGTTGAACTCTAAGCAGATGCAAAGTTGAGAAATTAATTTGAATTATGAATTTCTATATTATTTACTGTTAATCGATGGCTTCGCTCGCTCGCTGTTTGCTGTTTTCTTTCTACCTTTTTTGAACATTTTCTATTTAACGAATTTGAATTATTTCGCCTCTCTGGCCACTTGCTGCCACTTAACTGATCATTCACCCCGCCGCGCGGCGCACACGGCATAATTAATTGTCGTGCAAGAATGTTGCCCAGGGGCAGAGCTGTCGTCATCCCGACGGATGGACTGCCTGATGGACAGGCTGAGGCTATCATCAACTTAGCCCAGCCCCGTCCCGACTCGGTTCGGTTCGGTTCGGTCCGGGCAACTTCAACTCTTGACAACTGTCCGTGACGAATGATGTTGTCAACGGCGTCTTCGGGACGCCAAGCCACCAAGTGCGCTCGCATGTTGGCCTAATACTGTCCCCATTGATTGTTCGCAACAATTTGCCGCACTTAGCATGATTATGCAAATTCTCTGCAGGCAGCACCTTAGCCATGCTCAAATGGCCCCGGGTACCCAAGTCCCAAGTCCCAAGTCCAAGACGGAGAGAGCGAGCGAGAGAGCTACGACGTCCACGTCCGACTTGGAGTTGAGTCGAGTTGATTCGAGTGCCGACAATCGGCGGCAGCTTCTCGTTCCATTTTACATTATCATGCGGCAAGTGGCAAGTGGGTGCGAGTGATTGAATGCTTCTCTGGTAGTTGCCCTCGGGTGCTAAACCTGAGAGTTATTGTTGTTTCATCTGCCTGCCTGTGTGTGTGGGTGTGTGTGTTTGTGTGTGTGCTGTGTCGAGTGGCCGAGAGACCGCAGCGAGCTCTAAGTGGAAAGTGATTATCCCGTTGATGGAAGGGCCCCTGGAACTGTGCAATGAGCTTTGCGGCTAATTACGAACTTGAAAAATGAGCCAAGCGCTTTGCGTTTGGAGGCGCGTCTGCCTGCTCTAACCTCACTTTGCGCTGGAACACCCTGTGCAACAATTGCACTGAAAGCTGCCTGCTATGTCACTGACCTTAAGCTGCCTGCTATGATCGAGTCTAAGAACTTCATCGATGCAGTCCTAGCTTGCTGCAAAAAGCTTATTGCTCTGATACTCTAAGCAATTGCAATATGTGTTCTGCTCTACGCGATCTTTCGAACTATGCAAATGAGGCTGGCTGAACTACCGTTAGATTCCGAACTAGAACTAGTTCCTAAGTTGGCAGAATTTTGATCATAGCTAAACAAAGCTTGCCCTAGCTACGTTCTACGTTCGCATTAATATACATGACCCGCGACTTTCTTCGCCCGTGAAGATCGGTCAAAGCGCACGGGCCGAGACTCATTAGGTATGCAAGATCGCAGCGATCGACCGATCGGTCGTCGATCGGGTCAATGCACGCATTAATTAATCGCGCATAGAAATCACATTAAAAAAAATACAAAAAAAAATAAGATAATCGGAATCAAAATTCTGCGATAATTTACAGTTAGCTAGGTTCGACTTTGGGTCACACACACACACACGCACACACACACACACAACAGCAAAAAAAAAATCAAAAAAATAATTTATTTTTTTCTCGGACTTTTCGCACTCATCTCGAATTGAAAATCAATTTTTGGGTTATTTTTTTCGTATTTTCTTCATTCTCTTTCTTCATTCTCAGTTTGCGCTCTCGTTTCGTATAACTCTAAACTCGTACAATGGGCGAATCGGGGGCGGGGGCGGATGCGTCCGCCTGCTCCAGCGCACGTCCAACCTTGCGCAGGGCAAAGCGTCGGTTCTGGTGCAGCAGATCGAAGTAGGGATGATAATCGCCGTAGGACACATAGCGTGCATCGCCATAGACGGGCTGCACATGGCGCGACAGACCCGGCTCGTTGTCCTCACCCACCAGAATGTACTCCTGCTCGGGCTGCGCTGGCTGAGCTGCCTCCATGGGCAACTCGGCGTTGGCAGCGCTGCTGGCGGGTGCAACGACGGCACCAGCAACGGGCATCGGCTCCATTGTCTCCTGCTGCTGCTGCTCAGCCATGGGTGTCTGAGGTGTCTGCGGCAACTGAGGCGACTGAGGCTTATCGGCGACGGTGGCCTCCATGGCGGGTGCCTTCTCCACCACGGTACCGGGGCGTATGCGCGTGGGCAGCAGACCGGCAGCGGCACCGGCTGTAACCGGTTTGGCGGCAATCAGAACGGGCTTCGGCTTGGGCTTGGCTACTTGGCTGTTGCTGGCACCGGTGCGGGAGGGAGGAATCTGAGGAGGTTGGAAGATGTCCATGAGGGAAGCGTCCGCAAGCAGTGGCACCGCTGCGGCAGTCAATGTGGGACGCTTCTTCTTCTTGTGCGTGGTGGTTGTAGTGGCACCGCTGCCAGCAGCAGCTCCTCGCACAGGCACCGCACTGATGGCGCTCTCGGGAATGTTAAGAATCAGCGGCTGCGTCTGCAGACCCTCACCCAGTGCAACGAAAGACTGACGATCTGGTGGCGGCAGACCCAACTGACTCCATGGAATCGTAATGTACTGCGTGGGGCGTCCCTTGCGGCGCAGTGGAACAGTCAGTGGAGCTTGGGGATAGGCAGAGGCGATGGGTTTACGCTGCACCTGCTGCTGTTGCTTCTTGGGCGGAGCCGGCACATAGCCATAGCCGGGATAGTTGGCAGCCAGTTCGAGGTACTCAGGTGCCACATAGACGGGTTGTCCATTGCGATTGATCAGAAACGTTGCCTGCTGCTGCTGCTGCGGCTGCGGCTGGGGACGACGATTGCCATTGCGGTTGGGGCTGTGGTTGCTGCTCTGCGACTTGCGCAGTTTGTTGCCCACCTCGGCGGGCGCCTGGCCAAAGGTGAAGCGACGCAGCTGATTGATTAGACTCTGCTGGCTGCTCTGAATGAAGCCGGGTTGGGTCTGAGAGCGACGTGAGGCGGATTGCGAGTAGATCACGGGATCGTAGCGTTCCTCGCTCTCTTCCACATCGTCATCGTCCTCCTCCTCCTCGGCATCATCGTCCTCCTCCTCATCCTCGGCCTGCTCCAGCACGGCGAGTGGTTGTCCGCGTCGTGTGTTCTGCGACAGCTGACGTCGCTGGGACGTCGACTGCGACTGCGACTGCGACTGCGACTGCGTCTTGCGACGCAGTGGCGCCTGATTCGATTGGCTAACGCGGCGACGCTTCTGCTGCTGCAGCTGCTGCTTCTGTGGCTGCTGCTCGGCAGATTGCTCCACATCCTCATCATCCTCGGCATCTTCGGCCTGTTCCTGCGACAAGTCCTGTTCGTTGGCCTCCACTGGTTCCTCCTCCTCCTGCTCATCGTCGTCGAACTCCTCCTCGTCGAAACGATTGTCATTGAAGTAGTCATCGTCGTACTCATCCGACTCTAGCGAGTCCAGGCGATTGTTAAAGCGGTTCGGACGCTGGACGCGATTCACGTTGCCATTGCCGTTGCCCTTGCGGTTGCCATTGCGGTTGCCATTACGATTGCCGTTGCCATTTCCACTCAGGTTGCCATTGTTGTTGCCATTGCGCCTACGATTGGGGCGCTGCTGTACGCGCACCACAATGTCGGGACGCTGGGTGGTGGTGCTGGTGGTGCTGGTCGAGCTGGCACCATCGCGCACTGGCGTATCGACCAGTCCGGGCAGACCAGGCAGCGAAGGCAACTGTTGGCCAGCGGCGGCCAGGCGATCATTGAACCAACCGGAAACGGAACCCGCCAGCGTTGAGAACGAGGAGCCAATGTTCTGGCCGGGATTCATGCCAAAGAGCCAAGCGCCTGGAGTCGATGAGGTGCTGGAACCACCCGTCGACGATGAGGCCTGCTTGCCCTGACCCAAATCCTCGACGCCAGCCTGGCGTGGCTTGAAGGCAATCAGCGGATGAATGATGAAGTCAGCCACGGTGTGTGGCTGGGCGGATTTCTCGTCCGGTTGTGCTTGCTCCGCTGCAGCGGCAACCACACTGGGTTCGGCCTTGACCGTGGCCATGGCTGCTGCTGCCGGAGGCGTTGATGCTGCTGCCACTGGTGGCTTCTCCGTGGGCGTTTTGGGCACTGTGGGGGCATCCTCTGTGCTCGACCGACACACACACGCACACACGCACAACACAAGCACAGAAAAAAAAGAGCACATAAAAAAACCGGAGTGGGAGGAGTGAGAGGAGGGGGAAGGGGGATGAGACACAAACAAATACATTAGTCGCGCAATGATGAAGTTGCTCGGGATTTGTGTTGCCTACCAATCAGCGCCATGTCCGCAATGGGCGACTCCGTTGTCTGCTCGCTGGCCTGCTGCGGCTGCTGCTCCTTGGGCGCCATCTCGGCCTGGACGAGGCACGACGACATGGCCAGGGCCAGGACCAGGGCCAGGCATAGTGCCGGTTGCTTCATCATTCTTCGCTCTTTGCACGCACACACTCGCACACACACTTGCACACTCTCACGCACGCTCCGAAGTTGTTATTGTTCTTTTCGTTGTTGTTGTTGTTGTTGTTGTTTTTGCTGTGTTCGCTTTGCGCCTCCTCCGTTCGCTCGTCGCTCGTCCACAGACAGACGTCTCGTTTGGCCAACTGTTTGAGCGTGCGCGGCGACCCGAGCTTTTTATGTACCAGCTACAATTTGCGTGGCCGGCGCGAGAGCGAGCGAAGCGGCTGTGCGAGAGACTGCGAGAGCGCCGAGCGAGACAGAGAGCGGGCGAGCGGGTGAGCGAGTGAGTAGGAGAGCGGGTGAGTGAGCGAGTAGGAGAGCGGGTGAGTGAGCGAGCGAGCGAGTTCTGGCTTGGCTTGGCTCGCGTTCTACGTTGCCGCTGGGGCTGTGCAAATTAGCACGGCGTGTGTCGACCGCAGGTCGCAGGGTCAGCCGCAGCGGCTGACCTCAGCACCTGAACTGGAATTAGTTTTTGCGAACCATTTTGCTAAGCCAGCCATAGATTTAATCCGTTAAGCTGTGCTCTGTTTCTACTCTAAAGCCGAAGAGTATGGGAATTTGTTCCTTGAACTAGTTCATATGAGTAAGACACTAGGAATTTGGTCTAGCATTACTTTGTTTATAAATTCCAATTTATTTCAGCTTGAGAACAATCATGAAGTGTGAATCAACTCAATCAATTGAACTAGTTCCAAAATCGATTGATTCAAATATTTTATAAATTTTATTAATTCTTTAATATTTCAATATTATATGCTTAAATGAATACACCATTCATTTTTTGCATTTTTGGAACTAGTTCATTTTAAATTATTCTTCTAAAAACCAACACCAACCATTTACAAAGGCATCCTAAGCATTCTTGACCTTTCTTTCAGGAAATTCACTAAATTGTGCTAAATGAATCAGTCATAATAAATTCATTAGGCGTAGCATAACGGACATAATTCAATTTAGTTCATTAGGTTAAAGGACAAGAATTATGAACTTTAAGGCAGAATACTCCACGGTAGTTCCTACGAACCAGTCAAAGTACAAATTCTGCTTGCATTTGCCCTTGGCGACTTACCCCACTAATTAAAAATCTTAATTTGATGCATTTGCGAACAAGTTTGGTAGTTCCGCAAGCAGGCGAAATCAAATGGAAATCCAACTATGATTAAGATGATGTTCGCTTGTTCCAGATTCCGGATGATTCTTGGCAATGTTCCCAAAATAAAACGCAAAGAATAAGGCGAATAAATAAAACTTTCCAATAACTTTCTAACACTTTGACCCCCGAGTGACCTAACGGCGGCGACATTCCGGGCTGAAACTTTCTTCTGCTGCGAACGCGACTAGCCAACGCTCTCACACACACTTTCGCACACACACTGTGTGGCACATTACTAATGAGTATTTATGTGCTCTTTTTATGGATTTCCATTAGCATAGCATAAGGCTGGAACCTATTTGCAATTTGCTCGGCCCAAGCTCAGGGCGAGGGCTAAGCCCAGTCAAGTCCCAGCCGGGTCCAACCTGGCCAAACATGGCCGGGCCTAATGAACATATTGCCTCCATCTCCAACTCCGCCTCCGTCTAGGTCTCCGTCTCCGTCTGAGTCTCAGTCTGAGTCTCCTTGCTTTTGTTATTGTTTTTCTGCTCTGTTCTTGGTTTTCTTTTTTTGCATAATTTGGTTATTAAAAAATTGGTTTATGTCGCTCGTAATGGGCCACAAGTATTTGCCCAGATGCCCCCGACCCGCTGGTAGCCCGTGCGAACCCAGTTACCGCTGGTCCCGGGGAGCAACCGGTAGCCGGCGAAAGAACGTAAATTATCGACGTGGCCTGCGCTGGCTGGAAAGCGGCCCTAACAAGAGACTAAAGCGAAATAGATTAGCACATAAACACAAATGAGGCACGACGCGGTGGCAGATAGTGAGGGCAGGGACGGAGAATTGAAGTGAAAGCAGGAGCAACCACACCCCAACACAGCATGGGGCCATCGCCCGTTCGCATCGCAGCTAACCGTGGCACATAGATCACTCGAGATCTATCGAACTGTATTTATATCGAACAATGTGTCCGAAAAATCCATTTTCAATCGATAAGCTACGAATTCTGCAAGCCAATCCATTGTCTTAGATTATTATTAATGGCGATCGATAAATTTAGCATTTCAGATTGCCACACTTAAGCTGATTTCTTACCCATCTTTTCTTCGCTTTGTGTTATTTATTATTGCAAAATAATCTTGACAAAAGACCCAAAGCCAAACAGTTCTTAAAATATCATTTATCTATTAAGAGATTCAAGCTGATCGGACTAACAATACCCTTTTGTTTGCCACATAATGTGTTAATTGAATGATGGACTAAGCTCTTTGCGAAGTAAAGCGACCTAAGAAAGCCAACCAAAAAATCGATCTAGGAAAACCAATCTAAAGAAACCGATATAGGGAAACCAACATAAGAAACCAAGCTAGGGTAACCAACCTAAGAAAACCAACCTAAGAAAATTGATCTAGGAAAACTTACCTAAGAAACTGAGCTAGAGAAACCAATCTAAGAACAAACGACCTAAGAAATCCAAGCTAGGGAAACCAACCTAAGAAACCAAGCTAGAGTAACCAACATAAGAAAACCCATCTAGGGACACTAAGCTTAGAAACCGACCTAGGAAAACCAACATAAGAAAGCAAGCTAGGAAAACCAACCTAAGAAAACCCATTTTGGGTAACCAACCTAAGAAACAGCTATAGAAATCAATCTAAGAACAAACGACCTAAGAAAACCGACCTAGGGAAACCAACATAAGAAACCAAGGTAGGAAAACCAACCTAAGAAAACCCCATTTTGGCTAACCGACCTAAGAAACTGAGCTAGCGAAATCAACCTTAAAGCAACCGACCTTAGGTAACATAACTTAGAGGGGCAAACCCATGATTTCATCAGCATATCTCCTCTTTAAGAAATTCCAACTATAGTAAAACTTCAAGGGCTTAAAGTGTAAATTTTCATACTTCAACTTGATAAGACCTAAGCCTACCACTCGGCTCTGCCTAGCGTGATCTTGCAACTGTACTCCTCGGACAACCGTAAAAACGGTCTTTTAAAGCAACCAACGCGACTCGCTCGAAGATGGATGTTATGCCATGATAAATAGGACTACTTTCTTGCCGGGGCCATTGTCATGGGGCAGGTGGAGCCAGCGTGTGCAACTTTCTATTGTTTCAGCTAATCGAAAATATAAGCATCTAATAAAGTCGAAAGAAACCAAAAACCAAATACACAAAACAAAAACAGCAAAAAGAACTTTAACAAATGGCAAAGTATCTACGTATTCATATCGCCATTTGACCATTTCGCCGGATTCCCGCGGCGTGTGGGCCGCAACTCGGACTCGAATTAATATGGCGAGCTGGAGCTGGGGCCATGTGTATTGTGCGATGTGCCAAATAAGAACATGGGCTAAGAATACAGATAAAAGAACAAAAGATGTGTCAGTGGCTGCGGCTGCGGCAACTAGGCAGCAGAGGGCGAGGGAGGAGGTTAGCCACGAACTTTGACATGAGCTTTGTGGTTTTTTGGACATTGGGGTCGTCCACGGCCTCGACAATGATAAATACCACCAGCAGTGGCGCACAGCCTGTCTGTGTGTTTGCGACCTATTGAGAATCTCACTTCTGACCTAAAAATTGGCTCAGCTTGGGTTTTCGGTAACTTTCCGATGGCATCGACCTCAAATGCAAATTTGCACCGCCTCAGCTTGCAGAGGGCGCCAAAGGGAATCAAAACTAGGGGGGGTAACTCTCTCTCTCTCTCTGAGAGTTCGAGTTCTCTGTGCTTCCCCCGCCGCCCCCAACTGAGCTGCAACTCAGTTCGGACTGGACTGCAGGGTCTGAACAGAAATCAGCATTTGCATAGTTTAATAATTTGGCACAGACAGATAGCACGATCGTCCATTCTATTTTTCTCTGTCTTCATTTCATTTCGTTTTTTGTTTCTTTAACCATTTTCATTTAGTTCTTGGCGCTAATTTTTGGCTAATGTCTTTTGTGCTGCTGCGATTTTACGAGCGACGGGCGAGCGAAAGACAGGGGAACAGGGGCGGGGTGTCTACGTCTGGGTCTCCTCGTATAAAATGTCTTTGCTAGGGCAACTGCTAAACCATTTTATAGACGCGCTCAACGGCGACTAGACAAGATACACAGCACAGCAGCAACTGGAGATGGCAATCAAAGTGTTCACCCTGCTGGCCATCACATTGGCCCTGATCGCGCTGAGCCAAGGTGAGTGAGCTGGGCCAATGGAGTCGAGTGCTTTACTCAGTTTTCTCTCTCTCTCTTTTAGCTCGTCATGTGCCCGGTCACCGTGTGCGCGGCTCGGGGCATCATCGGTATCAGCAACGCGCTCTGGTGGCCAAGCCACATGGCGGCGCCCAGACACGTGTCTTTCCCGGCGCCGTGGCCATCAAGAAGCTGGTGCTGCTGAAGTTCAAGAAGATCGTGCCCATCTCGTTGATCCTGCTGCGTTCGAAGAACGACGGCGAGGCTGAGCTGGTGCCCGTCTACCCCACGGATCAGATACCCGAGAATGTGCAGTTCATTCCCACGCCCAATGGCATTTCGGGACATAAGGATGTGCAGGCTATTGCTATACCCAGCGAACTGCACGATCAGCTGCAGATCAATGGATTATCCAACATTGAGAACATTGAGGCTCTACTGCAGGCCAGCTCCATAACTGGTGATGCCGCAGAGGGCGATGATGGTGCCAGTCCGGTGGGCAATACCATTGCTGTGCCCCAGCTGGAGGAGGAGGATGTGCCACTGCAACTGAACGAGAACGATGACAGTCAGCTGCTAGAGGGCGCCACGTTGCCAGTTGCAGGTCCGGCTGCTGCTCCTGTCGCTGCCAGCACACGTCGCTTGTCCTCCAACGAGCTGGTGCGTTCCGGCGTACGTAACTCCGCATCGCTGCAGCAGACCAG
Source organism: Zaprionus ghesquierei (assembly GCA_018904095.1). Lineage (NCBI taxonomy): Eukaryota > Metazoa > Arthropoda > Insecta > Diptera > Drosophilidae > Zaprionus > Zaprionus ghesquierei. The sequence goes on along the minus strand of JAEIGP010000394.1, from coordinate 12,711,993 downwards.
CGTGGAGGAAATTCCACTGCTGCTCTACTCGGCCACAGATGGCGCTGCACCGGGTCAGGAAGTGTTTGGCGAACGTCGCTTTGTGGCTGCCACGCCAGTGGCGCGTCGCCGTCATTACCAAAAGCAGTTCTACCACTAACCTGCCCACCTATGCCGACCTCTGCTCCTGCTCCACCTGACTCCTTGTGCAATCTGTGTGGATGACTTCACTTCTTTTTTTTTTGTGCTATTTGCTTAGACTGAACTGAATATAAATTAACATTATGAGAAATGACAAAGGCGTTCGTGATGCGCTGAGGGGGCGAGGGGTAGCTGGAAAGTTGGGGGATAGGGGGGTTCGCGCTTCCGCCTGGCCGGAACGCGGCATTGTGGATCGCTCTCTGTGCCTGTTTCTGTCTCCTTTGGCTGCGCTGCTTATCACAATCTGACGTGGCGCAGTGCCTGCAGTTATCAGCTTTGTTGTGCCGCTGACGTGACGTATCCTGTGTCTCGTGTCCCGTGTGCCGTGTGTCGTGTGCCTGCTGCTGCTCCACCCTGTATCGCCTGATGTCGCCTCGTCTTGCGTGGCATGTCGTGCCGACGACTTTGTGAGGCAAGCATGTGCTGGCACACGGTTTGTTATAAATTTCCAGTGTCCTCGCATTCACACAAAGCCGACAAAAACACACACTAGCTGAGGCACACACACACACACACACACACACACACACAAACACACACATGCGAAAAATAAAAGCACAACAAAGCAAGGAATATCACCAAAATGGCCAACAACAAAAGCCAAGCAGAAGAAGAAGCAGCACAAAGAGAAAACTGACTGAAAGAATCTACAAGAGTTTGTTAACAATTGTATACCCTGTAAGTGAGCAGGGTTTGATAAAGAAGTGAAGAGTTACTAGGCAAGAAAAATGAGGAATATTTCTTATGTTTTCAAGTTCTACAACATTTATAATTCAGCTCTAGAATATCTTTTATAATGTGATAGAGTTTCCTTTGGAAAAGAAACTGATAAGCACACGATATTTACTTGAGCTTGATCATTATATATTAAGCAAAACTAGCATTAAAAAATTTAAAAAAAAAAGAAAAAAAATTTACTTTTATTGAACTTAAAATTAGAAAAAAAATGTTTTGAAATGCAAGAAAGAAAATTTTATAAGTAAAAAAAACTCAGAAAAAGAAAAAGAAATAGGAAAATATTTAGTGGTATGGGCAAAGAGAGACTAACTGACTGATTGATCTTCCGTTCAAATCCAACTGCAGTTTCATTTCTTTAGATATCCAAAAATATTATATACCAACTATACCAACTGAGATGGGATTCGCAATTAAGGCGCTGCCTGGGCTGCGCTGCACTTGTCATACTATTTACATGAGGCACAACGACTTTATTCGCATATCCAAGTCGGCTCGCCGGCTTGCCAGTTTTAGTTGCCGCACATGCACAGACATGTGTGTGCATGTACGTGCAGGCACACACATATGTGTGTATGTCCGTCTGTCTGTCCGTCTGTCTGTGTAGTAGAGGAGTTGTTGGCCCTGTCGCTGTCGCTGTTGCCCCGACTCTGTCCGTGTTTATGTTTCTCTTATTTGCCGCATTTATGACAGCCCCAAAACCAGAAACTGACACAAAGCACTCCCGGAGACTAGGCTAACAAAGGAGCACCCGGCAGGGCATACAAAGTGAGAGAGAGAGTGAGAGAGAGGGAGAGAGAAGAATAGGAAGACATAGGTAGAGTAGGCTAGTCTACGTGGGGCCTTAACACTAGACGCTTAATAGGCTACAGTGCCGACACGAAGTCAGCGTCCGTAGTACGGCGGCGGCAGGTAGATGGTGACTCGCTTGTTGTTGTTGTCATTGTTGTTGTTGCTGTTCCCATTACTGTTAAAGCGGCCGCACGGAGGCGGCCCATAGTACGTATACGTACAGACCGTACAACAGTTGATGGGCGTGGCAATCACCATGACGGGCGTCTTGCTGTTAGGCAGACCCGGTCCTGGATACGGATAAGGCAATGTCGGATAGCGTGGCGGCTGTGGCACAGGTGGCGGTGGCAGCGGAGGCAACGGAGCCGGTGGCGGTGGCAGTGGTCCCGGCACGGGGCAGCACGTCTGTGGCGGTCCAATGACATAGGTCTCGCAGCAGCGATTCTGCTGAAAGGCTTCCAGCGTGCAGGGCGAGACGCACGAGGCGAACAGGCCGCTGATGAAGTCCGAGATCAGGCTGAAGGTGCGTCCCTGACGCTGTGTCACATCGTAGGCGGCGAAGGCATCGATGGAGGTGTTCACACGTGGCTGCAAGTCCTCCAGCTGTGCGGAGCGATTGATGTAAAGGTTCTCGATTTGTTGCGTCGTTGTGTTGGAGAAGCGCGGACGCCAGCGATGCAGACGCACCTGTTGCTGTGCGCGATAGCGAACTGAGCGGCGGAAGTGAGAGAGGGAGAGAGAGAGAGAGAACTTTACTGTGGCTGCCTAAAAGTATGCAAGCTTTTTGTGCGCATCTTTCTAAGTTTCAAGGCGATCTTGATGAGAGAGAACTACTGCAGTGCGATGTGGATGGTAAGGCAAGGAACTCGATTGCCTGAAGTACAAGGTGTTCTTATTCTTATTCGGTTAAAAAACTTGGTAAACCTGACATCATAGAAGGAAAGTTCTTAAGATATGTCATTGCATACCTTCCAGAAACGTGTTTCTTTTCGCAAACGTATAAAGTATGCTATGAAAAGAGAAGGTAGAATGTGAACCCAGATGATCAATTGGTAGTTGGGTATATTGCCTCATATGGCCTTTTTGGTATTTCGTGACATATTTCATATGTCAAACACAACATCTAGTTTGAAAGCGAGGGCAAAGCTGATACTAAGCATAAATATGCAAGGAATATGGTAAAGACTGAAGCCGCTGTGCCATATGTATGACACAAATGTAGTAAAATATCTTTGCAATACTTAGAATAAATATATCTGCTTGTGATAGAGCTGCAGTATGACCAACAGTGCCATACATATATGGCACACATGCGTCATATGTATGACCAGAGTGTAGTGACCTGCGATCTTACAACTGTGCATAAATTGAACAATTTGAGGTGTAGTTGTAGTATGACAAGGGGTGTCATATGCATATGGCACAAGCTGACAACTGGCCATACATATATGGCACACATGCGTCATATGTTTTACCAGAGTGTAGTGAGCTGCGATGTTACATACTGTGCATAAATTTAACAATTTGAGGTGTATTGTAGTATGACAAGGGGTGTCATATGCATATGGCACAAGCTGACAACTGGCCATACATATATGGCACACATGAGTCATATGTATTACCAGAGTGTAGTGAGCTGCGATGGTACAGCTGTGCATAAATTGAACAATTTGAGGTGTAGTTGTAGTATGACAAGGGGTGTCATATACATATGGCACAAGCTGACAACTGGCCATACATATATGGCACACATGAGTCATATGTATTACCAGAGTGTAGTGAACTGCGATGTCATAACTGTGCATAACTATAAGAATTTGAGTTGTATTGTAGTATGACAAGGGGTGTCATATACATATGGCACAAGCTGACAACTGGCCATACATATATGGCACACATGAGTCATATGTACTACCAGAGTGTAGTGAACTGCGATGTCATAACTGTGCATAACTATAAGAATTTGAGTTGTCTTGTAGTATGACAAGGGGTGTCATATACATATGGCACAAGCTGACAACTGGCAATGCCATGAAATCGCTAAACAATTATAGAAATTAATAAACTATTGAGCATAGAGTACAACAAAACGTGTCATATAAACTACCATACCCCAATAACTGACATACATGACATACATGTATGGCAACTGCGAAAGTGATACAGTAAAACAGCAAGTGTCAGTTATCTGGTGAGAAACACAATGTAAACACTTAATGATTCGCAATGGGCACATGCCGAGAACTGCCTTCCGTTTCCACACCCGTGCTATATGTTCACATGTCATACGTACATATGTATGACAAGATATGCGAAACACTTAAATGATCAACAAAATGAATACAGGTGATTATGATCGTGAGTGCAAACGCTGCAAGAAGTGCCAGCTATATTGGCCGTTCCCACTGCCCATGCCAGTTGCCACATATCATTTTCATATGTCTGGCATGCCAGTTAAAACGATTACAAATTGTTCGACGCACAAAGAAGACAAAGAGATCTGCAACTTATGAATATCGAATGCATGCTGTGAATAATATGAATAAATCACACACCCAAGAGCAGCCAAACGACAACAAAGCAGACAACGTGCAGTGCAGGCGTGCCATATCGAATGATTCATAAAGATTCGTGAATGATCCCAGTGAGAGGACCCCCACGGTCACCTGCGTGCGTCGGTGCGTGCGTCGGTGCGTGCGTGCGTGCGTGCGTGCGTGCGTTACAAGTGCCACAACGAGTAAAATTAACAAATGCATTTTATTCGAGTGCTTAAAGTGATTCGTTTTTCAAAAAAAAAGAAAATTGAATAAAATATTATGAATAATGTTACGCGAAGATTAGAGTGACCATCGTAAGAGAGGTTAAGTGGGTTGCTCAACTAACGTCCGAAGCCATAGGCAAAGGGATCGCTGAATCCACCGAAGACGTTGCTGTTCGAATTGGCACCGCCGCCGCCATTGAAGCCACCGCCATTGGCATTGGCTCCGGCACCGGCTCCACCTGGTCCACGACCTCCTGCCTGAGCACTGGCATCCGCATTGGCCGATTGACCATTCTGTGCGGTGGCCGTGGCGCTGCTGGATGCCGAATTGGTCACGGAGCCATTGGGTCCACGCTGTGAGTTGACATTGGCGGCAGTGTTGGCCGCTGCATTGCCCTGTCCCTGATTGCCCTGGAAAATGGATTGACTATTCGCGCCGGAGTTCACTGACTCCTGGTCGCCATCGCGCACCACCTTGGTGTCTGTGTTGGCCGTGTTTGTCGAGCTACCAAATTGATTATTGTTCGTCGAGGTGGAGCCACTGTTCGAGCCAATAGTCTCTCGATTGCCATCCCTGGTGTGCTCGGTGTGCGCATTCGAACTGGATGCCTGCTGCTCTCCCGGCCTGAAGTTCAATGCCTGTGACTGTGCATCGTTGATCTGCTGATTCGCCGAACTCTGATGATTCGTATTGGCCGAACTCACTTGGCCACTGCTGCCATCCTGTGCCAGATTCGAGCCAATGCTGCTGCTGCCCGCATTCTGCGAGCCATCGGCGTTCTGATGGGCAAAGTTATTGCTTGCCGCCTGCTGATTGAAGCCGGGTCCACCCTGGGCGCCTGCATTGCCATGCGATTGCACCTGACCGCGTTTCTTGTTGCTCTGTGGCTGGTAGATGGGCTGTGCGTATGGATCGCCCCAACCGCCGCCGCCGCCGAAACCGCCGAAGCCACCGCCGCCGCCATAGCCGCCTTGTCCACCGAAACCACCGCCGCCAAAGCCGCCGAATCCACCGAACTGACGACGTGGTCGCTCAAAGCCAAAGCCATCGAAGTTGCCATAGTCAGGCTGTGGATAACCGAAGGGCACAAACTGAGCACGACGCTTGGGACGCACCAGGCGACGATTGGGTGCAACTGGTTGTCGATAGTAGACACGCTGTGCTGCCACTGGAGCACGACGCTGACGCAGGAAGCCGCCAAAGGGTGAGACACCCTGTGTCACCGCATTTCCTCCCAAGCCACCAGCCTGTGCCGAGGTCTGTCCATTGCGTGTGCGTCCATAGGCATTCGAATTGGTCACCGTGTCGCGCACATTGACACCTCCAAATTGCTGCGTATTCGTGTTCGTCTTGGTGTTGGAACCCGCCTGGGCGCCACGTCCTTGCGCATTCACCGAAGCCTGACTCAATTGATTGTTGTTCTGCACATTGTTGTCCAGATCGAAACTGAGCAGACCCAAGCCCAGACGCAGATCTCCATCGGCGCCGCGCTGCAAGCCAAAGCCTTGACGCAGATTGTCCGGCGAGAGGGAGGCACCCAGACCCACATTGCCCACACGGAACTGATCGGATATGCCGCCGGTAAGGGCGCCATTGGCATTGGTGCGTGTGCGGGTCAAGGTGTTGCCAATCTGCAGACCACCCAAATCCACATCACGTGTGCGTGCCTGCGTGTCCGACACAACGCGTTGTCCATTCTGGCGCGTCACTGCACGAGAGTTGGACAAACCCTGCGTATACTCCAGATTGTTGCCCAGATCCACTTGTCGCTCGTAGGTGTTGGTGTTGGCACGCGAAACAGATCCCTGTCCCTGGCGACGGGCGAAGCCAGCCTGGGGTCCGTAGGCTGCTTGCGGTCCATAGGCTTGCGGTGCGAAGCCCAATTGTGGCCCGAAGCCCAAGAACTGTGCATCAGCTAGAGGGAGAGGAGAGGGGGAGAGAGACAGGTTTGAGTGTGCGAGCGAAAGGTAAATGAAAAAGTTTGCGCAACTTTTTTTTTCCACTGTGTTTGTTGCGCGTTATTAAAGGTAAACATATCACAGAGCTTTATGCATAATCCAAGACCCTTCCCCCCCCACTCTTTTCCCTTACCCCCTGCATGCCTCAAACTTGTTCGTTCTCTTTTTCCTTGTTTTTTTCACATTTTGCTGATTTTTTTTTCAGAATTTTTTTTTTTTTTTTTTTTTTTAATTTTTGTTTCTAATTTGAATATGATTAAATGTGCGCGCTGTGCGCTACACGCTGCGTGTTATTGTTATTATTTTTTTGCATTTTGCTCGCTGTTTTGCAATTCTTCAAATTGTTAAAAAGAAAAAAAAAAAAAAAAAACACTGCATAATTTGTTATTGTCAAAAAGGATGCCCCCTCCAGAGTCGGAAACTTGATATCTCTATCAGAATCTGGCTGTCTAATTAGCTCTGCTTTTGTCATGATTTTTTATGGCCAAACTGGTTTCTGGAGGGGAACCAGAAAGTTCGTTCTAGTCCCCCCCCCCCAAAAAAAAAAAAAAAAAAAAACAAAATGCTAAAAAATGTTTAAAATTCAGATTAACAAAGCAAACACACGCGAAAATTTCTTGGCACGGTACAGTTTGAAGCTATGCTGAATCGATATTCTATATACCATGTCATTTGACAGTTAAAGCTGATTATAATACCTATATCTGCTATGTATCTGGAGCAACTGCCGCCATTGATTGATAGATAATCGCGGCCTGCATTTTTGCTCTGCGCAGGTCGCACAAAATTGCGCATTGTCGTGCCGGAAATAAGCGTTGAGCGTGTAATAACACTCGACTTGAAGCGACTATGGCGGTGGCGGGGGGCGGTGGGCGTGGCCCGCTTACAGTTCCCTTGCCCCCCGCATCAACGCACCAACTCGCTCGCGCACTCATTATACCCTTCGATTGCTCTTTTGTTGTTGTAGTTGTGCTTTTTGCGCAATGCGCTGTGTATGTGTGTGTGTCTGTGTGTGTGTCTGTGTGTGTGTGTGTGTCTCTCTGTCCATGTGTGCGTCTGTCAATATGCGACGCACGTAGGCGCAAAATCCAGCGATAATTTTGCAATTATTGCTGTAATATCAAAGCCCCCAAAGTGCGTGTGTGTGCGTGTGTGTGTGTACGGGTGTGCGGGTGTGTGTGCGCGTATCACTCTCATTATCCTGTCTACTCGTTGGTGTCAACGCTGCGGCATAAAAATATTTACCTTGCGGTTGACAAACTGCCATGCAGCACACAATTAATCCAGCAAATGCGCAGCGCATCCCCATCCTGGCGCTGTATGCGTATCGGTATCGGTAACGTTATCGCTAGCTGTATCGAATATGCCTCTCTCTCTCTCACTCACTCACTCATACACGAACTGTCCTTGTGCGTCGTTGCTGTGTCCTGGCTGTGCTGCCTTCCGCTGGCTAATTTACCGTTGCGAAAACAGCGCACGCAATGAGCGCGTTTTTGGCCGCTGGCGACTTTTATCGTCCGATGTTTTTGTCGACTTTACGAATTCAGCTTGTGTTCCCTCTCTCTCTCTCTCTCACTCTTTGTTGTTGTCTCTTTTGTTGTGCTGCTGCTGCTTCTGCTGGTGTGCTCTGCGTTAAGCGCTCGCTGGCGTTCTAAGCCGCTCGCTGGTGTTGTAATCAAGCTTTAAGCCAAACAATAATTAACGCGCTTTATTGATTAGCTGCCTGCGTCGGCGTCGCCAGCGGCTGCGGCAGCGACAGCGACAGCGGCGCCAAACTTGTGTGATTATTATTATTATTTTTGAAAAGAAATTGAATTTCGTACAGGTTTTTAATGGTTTTTTTTTTTTTTTTTTTTGGGCCTCATCTCAGATGCTGCTGCTGCGGAGGCTGAGGCTGAGGCTGACAATGTTCCTCTCCCGCTAAATTCTTGTTTAACTTGTTTTCTAGCTACAACAGCAACTGCGTTAAGAGGGCTGCCGTTTGCTTTTTTGGTGAGTTCATAAAAAAAAAACACACACATAAAACTGAAAATCACAGCCAGGGTAGTTTGGCATATCGACATGAAGATACGCTTTGCTAAGAGACAAAATTAATGAGAAACCAACAAGTAAGAAAGGCTACCTTCGACAAGCCGAAGCTTTCATACCCTTGCAGTTAGTCCACATATTAAATCGGCCTATAGGTTCTATGGCAGCTATACGGTATATCTGTTCGATTTTAATAAAACTTGCATAGCATTTAATGGACATACTTAGACATATATCAGGAAAGTTTCACAGCGATATCTTGAAAAATGATGAAATTCGGCCGATAGGTTCTATGGCAGCTATACGATATATCGGTCTAATTTCAATCAAATTTTGACAGCGTTTAAAGGACATACTAAGACATATCAGAGAAGTTTCACAGTGATATCTTGAAAAATGATAAAAGTCGGCCGATAGGTTCTATGGCAGCTATACGATATATCGGTGCGATCCAGCTTGTTTATACTTATTTACAGCGAGCAGCAATGAGAAGCATGTATACCAAGTTTCATCAAGATAGCTCTAAAACTAAGAGAGTAGTTTGCGTTGCAATAGACAGACGGACAGATAGACAGACGGATATGGATAGTTTGACTCCCCAATTGATGCTGATAAGGAATATATGTACTTTACAGGGTCAGAGATGTCTCCGAAGGTGCGTTGCAAACTTCTGGCTAAAATACCATAAATATACCAACTGCAATGGTATAAGAATATTAAGCATAGTTTTACTGAGTATTGATAAGAGCTTATCTGATTTATCCTTATCCTTATACGATTGCTTTAACTACAAATAAATATATGTAACGACACATTAAATTAGATCTAGCTTTAAAGTTAGGCTAGTTATTCATCGCTTTTTCAATTTACTAGCTTATAAAAGGGCGTGGCTAAGTTCTAAAATATGCTTTATCTATTTGCAATTATAACACACTTTGTCAGCGAATTTGGTAGCCCTAGCTTCTTTAGTTTCTGAGTTCTGGATGTTCATACGAACAAGCATAGCCAAATCATCATGCCTTATTTAAGTGCAATAACGACACACGTTTTCACAAAGTTTGGCAGCCCTAGCTCTTACAGTCTCTGAGTTTAAGCTGTTCATACAGACAACTTAGCTTTATCTTCCATGCTGTTGAGGCAGATTGAGCTCAATTTTAGCAAAGATTATCTTGTGATAAACAACTATGAAAATTCAGTCTAAACTATTGGCATACTTCAATAGAGAATCGATATACCCTTCGGCAGCTCTACGCCCATTTGTACAAAACACAAGGGGACATTATCAATATCTATGTGTGTGTGTTTTTTTTTGACGATCATCTAACTGCTTCCCCAATGTGGCGAACACTCTGACGTCTGACGTCTTTCTGCTGTTTTCCATTGTTCGAGCACAACTTGAAACGGGGATTTTTTTCTGTATTTTGTCTAAATTAGAAATCGCAGCTATCGCATTCACAGAGAAAGGCCACACTTGAGCCGGCTAAGAACTGAATTTGCTTAAAGGCATAAAAGAAACATAACACACGCATCATCGAAGAGTTCAAATTGAATTAGATGAGGGAATTCCATATTGACTCTAATCGATCTGCTTGACCTTCCTGCGCGCCCAACAGGTAGTAATAGTTCCGCTGCCAATAGTTGGACTTGAGCTCGCGTCAACGCACTCACTGTAGGTCACTCGAGATCGCACGAGACTCGTTTAGTCGGTTATGCGTTAAACGAATTAGTCATTAAACGTACGCAGAGAACAAACAAAGCGAAACTTGTGCCCAGGCTGGACAGTGTTGACAAAAGTGTTTAGCAAAACAAGAACCAAGTGGAGGCAGCACAAAGCGCGGGCTCTGTGTGAGATGCGCGACTCAATCAGCGTATGGCAAACATTATCTCTAGCTATATACTGCATATATCTGTCTAATGATGGAGCCATTAGTTCTAGGGGGAATACGGGATTTACTGATTTCACAAGTCTCCAAGCTGCATTTCAAATTTGGTTTATGATGCCTCGACGCAATTTGCAAATCAAAACTGGCAAAATACGCATTGCAAGAGAAGTCACCGAGCAGCAACAGAACTGGGTCACATACAGCGCAACTTTCGCCAGCCAGACAGAGATGAAGAGATAGTGCGAGTGAGGGAGAGAGGAAGAGTGGGAGAGTGGGAGCTGGGACAGACGTTAGCTCTTTTCGATATAGAAAAAAAAATTGTTTTTTATTGTTATTTCATTTCGAACGTTTATCGGTCTGGCGGCATCTTTACGCTGACGAACGCTTCCTCCCCCCTCCCTCTCCCCCCCTCTCACTCGCCACCCCTGGCTGGGTTACAACAATTTTATGCTAAGCCCTGGCAGGCGCTGCCATCCGCTGCTGCTGAGGTTGCCTTGAACGCGTGAAATGGAGTAGAAAAATTGTTTTTCTATCAAAGGCAAAAAATCGCAGCCCCCTCGCGCTCCCCGCGCTGCCTCTCCCCCTCTCAGCCTCCCCCCTGCACCTTGCAATCAACCATTAGCTCGACAACAACAACAACAGCAACAACAACAACTTGGTTGTTTATGCTGCCTCTCGCTCGCCTCGGCTTTGGTTTTCTCTATCAATTCAACGTGCCGCATCGTCGCTGGACACGCGGCTTTAACTTTTTGTTCGTCCCCCTCCCTTTCGTTCTCTCTCTCGTTTTTTGCGTTTCTGTTTCAGTTTTTTATATGTGTTTTTTGTTTTAGTCTATTCTGTTGTTGTTTTTGTTGCTGTTTTCGGGACAAGTTGAGCCAACAAGGCGAGGGCAGCGTTTCGTTTTTTTTTTGGTATTTTGTATTTTTTGGCGGCCACTTGGAATTTGCTTCGGTTTTTGGCTTCTGATTTGGATTCGGATTTGGATTGAGCAGCAGCAGCGGCAGCAGCGGATTCTGGTTCTGTTTCTGTTTCTGGTTCCATTTCAGCTTCTGTTTCTGTTTCTGTTTCTGTTACGGGTTTTTGCCTGTCCGCCGTTGTCTGCGGGTATTAGCGGGGCTCAGACTTTGATTTGCGCTGCTAATTGAAGTTTTATACGCTTTGCTGTAGCTTCAGAGAGAGGAGCAGCGGGGGCAGGGGGAGGGGGAGTGGCAGGGAATGGAGCTCGTCTGTGGCACAGGTGAATCCCACAATGGAATTATTAACTCTTTCCTCTCTTCCCTCTCTTTCTTGCTTTGCAAATCAAACGCTTATTAAATCTTTGAGCGATTGTTGATTAGTTAAGCTTCGGTTTTGCTTTGGGTTTATATAGCAGATATAGAGTGGAAGATGTCTGCTAGGGCACTCTATATACTATATAGATATAATTGTATTTGTTGATCTAAAACGATTTGTATTCTATTTGCTTTTCTGGCCTTTCTTTGCGTTTTCTTTTTTTGTGTTTTTGCCTTTCCTTTTTTATAATTGTTTTAACGCACAAAATGGCCATAATATTAGCAGCAGCGCCATCTTCTCTCTCTCTCTCTCTCTGCTTATCTCTCTCTCCCTTACTCCCTCACTTCCTCTTTCCATATGTCCCCTTTCCATCTTCCTCTTTCCTGCTGCTCTTGCAGTTTGAACACATCGCACTGTGCTTCCTTTGCCTTTGTCACTTCATTGGCTTCACTCAATTGTAGCTGTATCTGTAGAGTAGGAAGTATATACCTCTATGTGTGTGCATGTGTGTGTGTGTCTGTGTGTGTGTGTGCCTGCCACTCCTTTCTGCTGATGATCATTTGATGATAATTTGTTTTGACAATTTCTTCTGTGTTCCTTTTTTTCTTGCTCACTTGCAAATTTACAAATTTCACTCAGGCACTGCCAACGCACACACGCATGCACACACACTAACACACACACACACACCAACACACTCGCACACACAGGCTACAATTGCATTTTACATGCACTGAGGCATCTGTTTGCCTATCTGCGACTACTTATGCCACACATCTCCGCTGCCGCAGCCTTTGTGTTGCCACTCCCACTCCCCCTCTCTCTCCCACACTCTCTCTCTCTCTCTCTCTTCTGCCTTCCTTCTCTATCTCTTACCAGTTGCGGCTACGTCTCGTTGGCCATAGACAATCCTTTGGCTTGTCTGCTTGTTTGGTGTCTCTCCTCGTGTTTGTTTTGAGTTTGCTGCCGTCGTCGCCGTCGCCGTCGCCGTTGCCGCGTCTGCATTGCGTCTTTTGTTATTATTACATTTTCATAAATGCAAAAGCACACACACGCGTGCACACACACACACACACACATACAGACACTGGCACACACTCGAAGAACTCGTTGATAAATTTTGCAAAGTTTAGTCTGCCTCGTTGTCGGCATGCGGCTCGCTCGTTAGCTACGCCAGTTCCCGGCTGACTTTCCTTAGCCAGGCACCCCAGCCCCCCCCCCCTCTCTTACACACACTCAAACCCCTCTCTGTACCCTTCCCCCCTTCCCTCTCCCCCTCTCCGTGGCACCACACAAACATATCCCTTTTGCGGCTTCGCTATCTGCTGCTGTCCCTGCTGCCTGTCAGTCTGTGTGCCTCTGTCTCCGTCTCTGTCCCTGTCTCTCTTGCTGTCTGTCTCACTATGCTTGCCCGTAATTGCAGCGCACCCTCTACCGCCCCCCCTCTACGCCCCTGGGGCGCTGTTTAATACGCATGAAAAATTGCTTCAGAGCGCATGTTGAAATGAGATATTTCAATTTTGTATTGTAATTTTAGCAACTTAAATGTAATTTTTGAAGACACAGACACAGAGCCCAGCACACGCACACACACACACTCGCACACACGTACCTTCCTCCCCCCTCTGCCGCTCCCTGGCTTTGTCTGCTGCACGTTGCCAAGCAGTGGCAACTCCTTAGCTGCCTCTACCTTCGCTTTGACGAGGCTCTTATGCAACTGTCTGCACTGAGGCTGCCACTGCCGCCGGTTCGATACAGTGCAACAAAAGGCAGCTCTAACAGTATGGCACGCCCCCCCTCCCCCTGCACCACCCACTCCCCCACCCCTTGCCCTACTCCCTCTCAGCTCATTTGTTGCTTCGCTTTAGAAAATTATGCAAACAGCCCAAAAAAGCAGAGCGCGCAGCGCCTTCATGTCGTGTTTGTGCACGTAATAAAGTAGCAAATGACGCCCCCCCCTCCCCTGCCCCCTCCCCTTCTATCTCATCCCCCTGCCTCTGCTCTACTGCCTGCCTGGCCCGGGGCAAGTGTAACTGCATAGGCGGCACTTTTTAAGCGCTTCGCCTGCCTCGGCTCGAAGTTTTTGGCAGCGCTTAAGAACTTAACACACAAGGCAAGGGGGCGAGGTAGAGGGGGGTAGATGGGGGTAGCTGCACTCCGTGTGCAGTGGGAGCTGCCACGCCCAGCATACGCAAAACTTTCTGGCGCGGCGCCCCCCCTTGTTGCAATGACAAAAGCCGCCGCAGCGTGTGTTGCCAGCGAAATGAGCCAAATTATGACAAATTGTTGTTGAAAGTATTTAAAATGAGTTTATTTCTGAGTTCTACCAAGCCACACCCCCCGCCCCCTCCCCACACTCCCCTTTCCCTGCGGTGAATATTCGACAATTCTGTGTGTGTGTGTGTGTGTGTGTGTGCTCTGGCCGCTAGATGGCGCCGCAGTTAACTCGCGCAGCGCTGCGCAGCCCCAAAGACACATGACAATTAAAAGGTCGTTTAGCACGCGGTCGTTTGAATACCTAAGTGAATAGAATGAGTGCCAGCACGACACACCTGAGTGTGAGTGTATGCGAGTGTGTGTGCGAGTGTGTGGGTGTGCCGCAGTGCGCAGACTGTGTGTGTGTGTGTGTGTGTGTCTGCTAAGCTCGTGGCTCGTTACATGCCACATGAAAGTAACATCATATTTTATGACTCGAATGAGTTATGAGTGTATGAATGCAAGTGAATACTCGTATATTTGCTACTGTTGCGAGTATATTCACAAGGCAGTACATTAAACAAGTGTGTTTACTGCGGCAATGCAAGCGGTTTCTTTCATTGAGCTTCATGCATATTCAGAAATACTCGTTAATTGCTTTGTTAAAGGCAGCGAGTGTTGTGAGTGTATTCAGAAATGTATTCACAAATAGTTTAATTCTTGATCAAAATATTTCTGCTTGCAATCTAAGATGGAATTAGGAAAAAGCGAATGAGTGCACTGACGAATGTACTTATGAATGTACTCACGAATATTGTGAGTGTATTCAGAAATTTATTCACAAATAGTTTAATTCTTGATCAAAATATTTCTGCATGCAATCTAAGATGGAATTATGAAAAAGCGAATGAGTGCACTGACGAATATACTTATGAGTGTACTCACGAATATACTCATGAGTGTACGTTGTTCTAAATATACGCGGTAAAGTCACTTATATCTACCTTTCTTAAGGAATGTTCCTTAAAATAAATGAATGGACTCATGAGGTACTCACAAATATACTCATGAGTGTACTCACGAATATACCCATGAGTGTATGTCATTCCAAATATACGCAGTAAAGTCACTCATACCTGCCTTTCTTCAAAAAAATACACTTAAAAAAACGAATATACTCATGAGTGTACTTACGAATATACTATGTTATTCGAAAATACGCTGTCAAGTCACTTATATCTACCTTTCTAAAGGAGTTTTCTGGACTTAATGAATGGGTGGGTTACGGGTGTACTCACAAATACACTCATGAGTGTACTCACAGATATATTCATGAGTGTATGCTATTCCAAATATACCCTGTCAAGTCACTTATATCTACATTTCTTAAGGAATGTTCTTAAAAATAAATGAATAGATTCATGAGGTACTCACAAATATACTCATGAGTGTATTCACAGATATATTCATGAGTATACTCGCAAGTATACCATGAAAAGTGGAATATATGTATCTTCATATGCTCAGATGTATATACGCACGAGTGCATTCACGAATGTACTCATAAGTGTATTCACCATTTGTTTCCCTCCGCCAAATCAACACTTTACACCTAACAAATGCAAGCGCAATTTGTGAATCTTGCATGTAAATCGCTTTCACTTGTGAATGCTATAACAAATCATAAGTACTTCATGACATGCACTCACACACGCACACACTCGCACACACACTCGTATACACTCACTCAGTCACTCAGGCAGCACTATTAGGGAGAGTGAATGCGTTATTTGTATTATTTAGAATGTGACATTCACAATCACAGTGCGGCAGCCAGAGCTAAGTTGACACACTCACAGAGCGAGAGGGAGAGGGAGAGCGCACACTCGAGGCAGTGGCTCAGAGTGTCCCGTTAGGTTGCCAAACCACACAATTATGACGTGTCTTCTCGGGCGGCCCCCAAGCTTCGTGCGTGGCATTATAAAATTTGCTAGCTCGCTTGGGTTTGCCCTCGGCCAGCTGTGTTTGTTGTACTCCATGTTGTTGCTGTTGTTGCCTCTCTTGTGTGGGGCACGACCCTCGACAAGCGACCTAACTGTAAAACAAAAATGCTGAAACATAACAACAAAATGTAAATCCTTTCAATTGAAATGTAACAGCCAAAGCATAGTGCAAGCCAAAGGAGCAGCAGCACCAGAGGTCGCTCAGAAGTG
Source organism: Zaprionus ghesquierei (assembly GCA_018904095.1). Lineage (NCBI taxonomy): Eukaryota > Metazoa > Arthropoda > Insecta > Diptera > Drosophilidae > Zaprionus > Zaprionus ghesquierei. Next base: position 12,695,974 of record JAEIGP010000394.1, on the reverse strand, counting down.
TAGAAAGAGAGGGGAAGGAGAGGGAAGAGAGAGGGTAGCATTTTCAGGTTCTCTGACGACAAGCAGAGCTGCTTACTTGCCGTCGCACGCCCCCTGAGCAGCAGCTTGGCTCGTCAGCAAATTCAGCTTGTTTGCGTTTCTAAGTTATGGCGACTGCTGCCAACTGGCTTAGCGAGTCAACCCGAGCAGCAGAGGGAGACGGGGTATAAAAAGGAGCGAGAGAGAAAGAGTGGGAGCAGTGCAGAGTCTGGAATAGATAGTCAGAAATTGAGCTGAAGACGCACTTGGTGTGGGAGTTGAAGTTGTAGCCATAGTTGAAGCTGAAGTAGCGTGGAGCTGCCTCTACACGTTGCGTATACTTCATATTTGTGATATTGTCAAGTTGTGCCCATTGCCGGGATTTGACAGTTAATGCCACACGGCGAGCAGGCAGGCAGACAGGCAGGCAGGCAGCATTAGCATAAAACGCGTGCATAAAAAACGTTCTTCTCTCATTTACAGCTCATCAACAGGTGCAGCGGGAGAGAGAGGGAGAGGGAAGACAGCAGCGTCGCAAGGACCAAGTTGTTGACCAACTCCCGAACAGTGTCCCATAAAGCGAAATTGTTACACAAATAAAAGCCAAAGACGATGACAACAAACGACGGCATCAACTACGGCGACAGCGCGACAACAGCAGCAGCAGCGGCAGCGACAGCGGCGAATGAAGCGAATGAAGCGCACGAGGCGAATTGCCAAAGACAACAAAATGAAAGTGAAAGACGTCAAATCGAAGGGGCGGCAAGACGACTGCAAGATGCGCTATACAAGGCGGCAAGAAGAAAATCCTGTGTGAGATGGTGTGATTTAAGAGCTATCGATTCTAACTATTTATCGATAAATTGAAGCCTTACTGAAGCCCAGGTAAGACTCTCAACCCTCAACAAGCTGTTTCTGCTAAGCTTCTCAAGTCATTTCCAAGCAACTAGCTACGTATGCGCAATGTATTTTACTGCAGCGCCAAAAAGTATGCTACACTTTTTATTCCAACTCATTTGGCTTCTCTTGCAGCCAAGCAGCCTCACTTCGCGTTAGGGTAGCCGCAACAAAGTTGCTTCAGCTCGCTTAGCTCGCTCTGCTCCAGGGACTTGAAGTGTTTGCCTGCGCCTAGCACTGCCGTCGCCTCGCCCCGCCCCCTTCTCCTGTCCTGCCTCCGCCTTGCGTTGCGTCCTTCTTTGTTTGTCCCGGTGACAGCGAGGACAACTGCAGCATAAAAACTCAGCGTGAGATAGTTAATTTGTTTTCACTTCAGCAACAATATCCCCGGCTATCCAACCAGGCAGGCTGGCAGGCAGGCAGCCCAACACCATCTTCCAGCTGTCCAGCCACGCCCCCTTCTCCTCCCTCGCTCCGTCTGCGTTTGTCCTTAGCGCAGCTGAGTTTCTGCAGCCCGCAGCTTCAGTCTGCACGTTTTGGCTCATTTATTTTCAGTTTGACGCCCTGACGCTGCTTATTTGCACACAGCAAAGTGCGAGAGACAGAGACAGAGTGCGACAGGCTGAGTGGAAGAGGGAGACAGCAAGTGATAATAAGAGAGTGAACGAAAGGAGGAGGAGGAGGAGGGCAGGGCGACTGGCAGGCAGACAAAGATGTAGAGTAGCCGCTGTCAAACTTATCAAATGGCAGCGCGAAAAAGAATTGCCGGCACGGTGAGTGGAGAAATGGGGGAAATGGGGGAGAGAGGAGGAGGTGGGCGGGCGCGCGAGACAGTTGACAATTGCAAAAAATTGTCACAAAGCGAAATTAAAAACGCAAAAACAAACCGGCAAAGAGATAGCGACAAGCGGAGCTGCAAGCCAGGCGAAAGTGTGGCGCGCGGATAGAGGGTGAAGTGGAGGGATGGAGAAGAGGGGAAAGCAGAATGGACTGAGAAGGGAAAGAGGAAGCAGAGGCAGCTCGGAATGTAGAGCAAGTGGCAAGAAGTTTTATGGCAATGACAACATCAACATCGTTTTTGACGCGCCTCAGCGTGGGCAGCGGCAAGGAGGAGTGGCAGTGGCTCTGGCAGAGGAGGAGGAGGAGGAGGAGGAGCGAGCTGTAACGTAGATGAGCCCAGAGTGTTGCGGCAGCGGGGCGTGTCACCGTTATGGGCTGTGGGCAACTGTCAGTGCAAATGTTTCAATTTGGCATCTTTGCCCACTTTTGTCAACTGCTGACGACGACAATTGTTGTTTGTTGCTCGCCTTTCCCCCCCGTTTGCTGTTGTTGTTGCAGGGCAGCAGCCAGCAGCAGGCAGGCAGACGGACAGACAGACAGACAGACGGACAGAGAGACAGGCAGGCAGCTCTACCTCTGCCGCTCTAGTCACGTGGGGGGACATGCATATTTTAATTAAATTGTTTTCCAGCGCCAAGCCAAGCCACTTGCTGTGGCGCCTCCCCCCTCAGCTTTCGCCCTTCTACTCTGTCGTCCCCTTCCTCTCCCTTTTTACTACTTGTTTCTACCACCCTCCCTCTCTACTTTCCCTATCTGCACAGAGGCCATTGCAAACTGCTCCCAAAATCAAGCGGTTTTTCGCAGTTGTTGTTGTTGTTGTTGTCGTCGTTGTTGTTGCCGTGGATTTTGTTCTCCGGGCAAGGTGTGAAAATTTAGCTGGAGTCTATGATGCACTTGACGTCGACACCGACAGCTTCCACAGCAACGTAATTTGCCTTTAATGCTGCATTTACAGCACTTCCACCCATCCCCACCCAATCCTTTCCACCTACCCCAACGTATTATTTTTCCTGCCTCATTATCATTAGCAGCAGCCAAGGGGGCAAATGGAGGGGGGAGGAGAGCTTGGCGAAGAAGAGCAAAGCAAAAGCGTCGAGAAAAATACTTTATAATCTTTTGCGTCGCGACATTTTTGCCCTCAGCGGGGGATGCCGAAAATTATGAAAAATCTGACATATCACTATATTTCATAGTAACCCCCATTATGGGTTGCATTAAGTGGGTTTTCCTCCAGCTAAGGTTAAATTTATAAAAATTGCTTTTTAATTGAAGAGTTTCAAGCAATTTGTACCCCAAGTTCTAATGGCAAACCTCATAACTTTGTCAAAATTCATTGGAATTTTGCTTTTGCTTTTATTTTATGCAGAGTTTCGACGCTGGATTGCACAAATATTGAAAATTTCAATATTTTAAACATTTATAAAATTTATAAAAATTTTTTTAAAAATTTACCTTATTTGTTTATTTTTGAAATGAATTTAGCGCAACGAAATATGAATAAAAAATGATTTTCGAAAAGTTTCGAACTCAAATTTTAAAAATGTTTTGAAAAATTTATAAATTTCAATATTTTAAGAATTTAGAAAATTTATAAAAATTTTTTCAAAAATTTAACATTTTTGTTTATTTTTGAAATTAATTTTACGCAGCGAAATATAAATTAAAAATGATTATCGAAAAGTTTCGAACTCAAATTTTAAAAATTTTTGAAATATTTATAAATTTCATTATTTTAAAAATTTAGAAAATTTATACAATTTTTTTTCAAAATTTTAACTCATTTGTTTATTTTTGAAATTAATTTAGCGCAACGAAATATGAATTAAAAATGATTTTCGAAAAGTTTCCAGCTCAAATTTTAAAAAATTTTTTAAAAATGTATTAATTTCAATATTTTAAAAATTTAGAAAATTTATTAAAATATTTTTAAAAATTTAACTTTTCAGTTTTTTTTTAATTAATTAAGCGCAATGAAATATGAATAAAAAAGGATTTTCGAAAAGTTTCGAGCTCAAATTTTAAACATATTTTGAAAATATATAAATTTTAAAATATTTTTCAAAAATAAAGCTTCTCAATTTATCCTTTAAATTCAACCCTTACTTAGCGCCACGAAATCAGCATTAAAATCGATTTTCGACAAGTTTCGAACTCGAATTTTGAAAATTGTTGAAAATATTTCAAGTTTTAAAGTGTTTATACCCCAAATATTCCCAATACTGCTAGGATCTGCAGTTAACAGCTTTACTCAATCTCTTTTCCATTCACTTTGCGAATATAAGATTAAAGTTTCGAATTCGAGTTCGAAAATCTACAACGAAATTGATTCCCCGCTTTTGTTGGCACTTTTCGCTTGAATTTTCTATTTAATTTTCAACTAGCTTTTCGCTGATTCCAACTCGCATTTTAGCCAAAATGCGCGCTCTCTATTGCCTCGCAGTTATCTCTGCCAGGGTTGCCACCTCGCTCTCCCCCCTCTACCCCGCTGTCGAGCTAATAATTCGAGCATTTTGTGTGCGCTGGCCGTGTTTGCCATCGGCCTGTTTATGTTTGCTCGCTGTTGTACAGATCAATGATAAAATATATTTTATTATGCTCGCTGCGACAACAGACAGAGACAGAGACAGAGACAGATAGGGAGAGACCGAGAGAGCGAGAGGGGGACGGAAGGTAGGGGGAACTTGCTCTCATTATTAATTATTCAGTCGGGCTCGCTGGCTGGGCCGTCGAGCATTGCGACCAGTTCGACCATTGTCATAATTTTGGCAAACGAACAATTAGCTCTGCCCTAGAGCGAGAGGGAGGGGTAGGGAAGAGGGAGAGGGAGAGGGGGAACTCTATCGACTATTTTGGCATAGCTGCAAAGTTGTGTCGATTAAATTGTTGTTGGCTTTTGTGATTATTGCTTTGAGCAGCCCGCGATGTCCCCGCAATCCACCACGCCTGAACCCCTTGGCGCTGCTTCCCCTTCCCACCCCCTTCCCTATTCTCCCTCCTTCTCCCTTTGCGCTCTTCTTTGATTTTGATCTGCTTGACTTCTGTTTTTGCGGGCGAAAATGATGAACTGCTCCAACTCAGCCAACTGACAACTGACAACTGGTCAACAGACAGACACACAGACAGATAAACAAATAGCAAGAAGAAGAAGAGGAACAACAACAACAACAAGGCGAGCTCAAAGCCAAAACCAAAAGCCAAAAGATAAATACGCAGCGAAACGAAATGATTTTCTAAGTAAGTGCAAATTGCGTTTTAATTAAAATGTAAAAATAAAGCACAGAGAGATGGCAGCAGCAGCAGCAGCAGATAGGGGTACAGTCAGTCAAGGCAGAGGCGAAAAGAGGGGAGAGGTAAGAGGGGAAGCTAGAGGGAGCGCGGGGAAACTGCCGACAGAAATAATTAAAATTCGAAAAGTAACTTGAAAATGTTTTCGCCGCTGCTGCTGCGACAGCTGCTGCTCTCTCTCTCGCTCTGCTCCCTCCCTCTCTCTTCCTCTCTGGCTTTCTAATTGCCATGCCTGCTGCTGGGCGTGCAGGGGCGTGCAGGGGGGCCGGGTTCGCTGCTACGTGCCGTGGTATTAACTCGATCTAAGCTCGCAAAACGCGTAAATGTCACATTTCCATTTACTCGCATTTTCCCCGTATTTATATTTCGTTCGACTGGCCACGCCTACTTTGCCTCCGCCTCCCTCTGCTGCTGTTTCCCTTAACTTGTCGTATCAGCAATTTTTTTGTCGCCCAGCTTCTCGCTCTGTGTGTGTTTTTTCTCGCATTCCCTTCTTGGCGTTTCTTTCGCTGCGTGTGTTGGGCAAATGCTGTGAAAAATTATTTGACAAACAGTTTTCCGCACGCTTTTCACTGCGACCCCATTTCCTGCCTGCCGCGCCTCCTTCTCCTTCTCCTTCTCCTTTGCCGCCTCTGGCCAGCTTGGGCCTGCCAATCTGGCCGAAAATCTCGTTATTCTGTAGCAATTTTTAGTGTCCTCCATTGGGCGATGGCGGCATAAAAATGCAAACTTTTTAATTGGGTTTTTCTCTGATCACATGCGAGAGGAAGAGGGGGGGGGGGCGGGGAGGGGTAGGGGCTAAGGGAGCTGCCAGGATTGTCAGCTAGGCTGGGCGAATTGACATCTAACTCAAGCTCGCAGCGTGGCGCGAGGGAAGGCTAAGGTTGTCCGGAGGGGGCAAAGCTGCGTTGATGGCGGCAATTTGACACGGGCAGCAATTTTAAGCGGCTTAGCTTGACCAAAGCTGCCCAAAATCAAAAAAAAAAGCCAACTACAGCTAGAAAAACAGAACAACAACAACAAGAAGAGGAACAGGAAGTGGTGCGGCTAGTGAGGCAAGCATTTGCAAAAAACAGCTTCAAGAGTTGTGGCAAATTGCAGCTCAGCTAAGATTGGCAGCGGGATCAAGGCAAGTGATCTGCCTCTGCTGCCCCTTCCCCCCCTCCCCCTACCCCACTCTGCTGGCTTAGCTATCTTTCCCCTTCCCCTCACCGAACCCCCTTCCACAAAAGTAATTGAACTGCGTTGGCGCCTGCAAACGTATATTGATTATACAATTAGCTGAAATTACACCATGCTTACACACACACACACACACACACCCACAAATACACACAGCAGCTTAGTGTGTGTGTGTGTGTGTGTGTTGGTGTGTGTGGTTGTTGTTGTGTTTGGCTTGCTGTGCCACTTCAATCTTTGCATTTCGTGCGTTTAGCAAAGCGCTATGCAAACACGTTTGCCACAACACGCACAGCACACATACACACACACACACACACGCTCGCACACACACACATACTCACTCATCTACACTCCCAGTGGAGCTCGCTGCAAAGAGATAACCACAGCCATATGCTATTTATGCCCAGACACAACACAAACAGCGCCCGCCGCGGCGCAACTTGAGCCAACTTTGCCTCGTTTTGGGGGCATATGCAGCGGGCGATAAGGCGTGTCCGCATCCGCCTCGGCGTCGGCGTCGGCGTCCCTGGCGAGCGGCCAGGCCCGACCAGACCAGGCCTGCCTAGGGTATGCGATAGCTCAAATTTCCCCAGCTAACCTGGCCTAGCTGCCTAGCTGGATAGCTGGGTAATTGGCCGCGTCTGCTCAAACAATTGACGCGCGCAATTAACTCGTGCATGGAGAATGAATGATTTCGGGGCCAAGTGTGCATAGCACCCCATTATAATCGATGCTAGGCGGCAAAAGAAATCGGAGAAGGGAACTATGCGGGCAGGTAGCCAAGCAATTGAGAGTGCGGTATGGCAGGCTCTGTTTACGTTTGGGGTAAACATTGGCCGAATTTCAGGTGGAATATCATTTGATATCTGGCAATTCGTGTATTCAGTGTTTTTCCATCGATAACGACAATCGATAAATTTTACTTTAGAAGTTTTGGCTGCAATTTAGACAGTCTGTTAGTTTGATAAGTTATGAACTTAAGCTGCACTTGCATTGCTCTTAACTTAGATGAAATTACTTTGATGTTTTTATAGAATATTATTCTCTGTATAACTTACACTCGATATAAAACAAATATCGATATATTCGATTAAAAAATATTACAATTTCTCGACTTTTTCCATTTCTAGTTGGAATTGCAGAAATTTCAATTTAAAATTTCTTTTGTCACTTTTCACTTTAAGTCGATTAAGTGCATCAAAATTAGTAGAAAAATCTATTTCCGAATAGTTTCAGATTGAAATGTTAATGCTCAGTTAAAAGATATGAGGTTAAATACGACCTTGGGCTTAACTTGCGTCCCTCATAACTCAGTCAAAATTCCTTCGATTTTAACTTGGCATGGCATTTTGTGCAGGGTTTTAGCTTTATATTCAACCTATATCAAAATAGTTGATGTTTTAAAAATTTATATTTTTTCAACTTTTTTCATAGCTACCCCTTGCAAAAATTTCAAAAAAATTTTAAAATTTAAAAATCGCAGTTTTTAATTTTAGTCAATTAAGCGCATTAAAATTAGTATAGAAATTAAATTCCGCTTAATTTCAGACTCAAATTATGAAAAATTAAGCAAATATTTCACATTTTCGATTTCCCATCGTACCCCCAAATGCATTAAAATTTTCCTGTATATTTCTTTTATTTTCATAGCCATCGCCAGCAAACTTGGCACAACCCAACAAGACAATCTTTCCTTTAAGCATACCAAATTTCATCAGCCTCCAATTAACCTACGCCCCACAGATCACTCAAACCCAACAAATACCCTGGCTTTTTGAAAAACAGATCACCAAGCATGTGCGAATGCCTCCTTTGCCTGCCTTTTGCTGACTTTATCACATCGCTTTGCCTGTTGCCATTCCTTGGTTATTGACTCGAATTAATTGGCCTTAACCGGGCTTTCGCCTGTCTCTCGGGCAAGAGAAGCCATGGTCAGAGGCTGCAAAGCCTTGTTTGCATGAAAGAGGCAGCAGACGAAAAGCTTAAGCTGAGCCTTTAAAGACAGCGCGCACTTAGCTCTGTCTCCAGCTATGGCTATGGCAATGGCTCCGGCTCTGGCTGGCAGCGCATGTGTTGCCATCGATTTGGCCGTTTAACATTTATCGCCCCAAACTGCTACGGCTGCCGCTCTCTAATGACTCCGGCCCGATATATATGGCCAGCAATTTTGCACATTTTGCACTGCGTGTCACCTGCGCTGCCCAGATAAATCGCCCCACAACGAGCGACGGCAACGGCTTGAGTGGCAGAGCAGTAGCAGAAGAGGGGGGAAGAAGAGGGGGAGAATTGTGCAAAACTTTCACCAACGGCGATTTGTCGGTTTATGTGCTGTGAATTGAAATGCAGCCAAGAAATTTCAGTCGATGGTGCCACGCCTCCTGGCCCCTGCCCCTGCCCCAGCCCCTTTCCTGCACGAGGCTCTCTAATGCAAAACAAATCGAATCCAGCTGGCGGACGCAGTTAGAGCAAGGAAGGAGGGTGGGGCAGCGTGTATCACCTGACGTAAAGCCACTTGCCATGGCCATCCTGTCGCACATTGTCGTCCTGTGGGTTATTAGGCGGCACTGGCTAATACTCGTATTTTAAGCGTTCCCAGCCCCTCTCTTTCTCCCGCTCTATCTGTCGCTCTCCCTCCCTGCCCCTCACAGCTGCCGCTTCATCTGGGGCAAAACAACAATAAAGAAATTGCTCGGCGCGCTGAAGCGTAAGCGACATTTCTGGCCCAGCTCCCTCTCTCCATCTCTCTCTGTCTGTCTCTCCGACTCTCTGTGTGCCACGTTATCCTGTGCCGTTGTCCTGTCCAAGCCTGTCCTGGCCTGTCCCGTGCTCGGCCGAAGCGTTACCAACAACATTGTTGACCCCAGCTGGTCCGTTGGCTGTCCAACTTGTCGCTGCGATGATTAATGGCCACCAAACTGATAAATCAACTTTGTCGCTGTTGCTGTCACTGCACAAACACGCCGCAAAATGCCCACCTCCCTCCTTCTCTTCTTCCTCTCCCTCTCTCACACACACACACACATGGTCACACTCTAACACTGAGAGATGGCGAGCCTTAGGTACGCTAGAAAATCGATTCGATTCGTTTCGATTCAACTCGATTCGTTGCGGCTCACTTGAATTTTAGCTAATGTTCAATATGCCACGCCCACAGCGGCACATGTGTGGCGTCTAAAACAACGCACACACACACACACACTCACACACACACCTAACCCCTTCCTCTGCTCCTGCAGCTGTAGAGCGCCCTCTGGCGACATATGCAAACACGCCAATTTCAACGTCCTTCTTCATCCAATTCCATTTCATTGTCTACCGGAAATTATTTCCAGCCAGTGCGACCAATTTGGCTATTTTTCCGTTAAATTTGGCCTTTTTTTGAAGAACAACTGCGGGAGCAATTAACGAAGTGCGCGAAGCGAGAATTCTGGATTTCTTTGAAATTAAGTTAGCTTTTTTCCGTTGCTTTTCTATTTGGCTTTTTTTTGAAGTTATTGTTTGGCTTTTTTTGGAGTAATACTGCTTTCCGTCATTAACAGCTTTATTTTTTTAGAGTAGTTGCTCTGCACTGTTTCCAGCTGACCAGTAGAGTCAATAACACCAAAAGCAATTGCAACAACAACAGCTTAAACAATAGCTACAACAATTACAACAAAGGCTAAAGCGAATCGGAAAATTCCAGGGCATTTTTTATTGACAACGCAGTGCGTATGCTTTCCCCAATGTTGTTGTCTGTCTGCCGGGAAGTGTTAGATGATAATAAGAGTGTATAGCTACCAAAAGCCTTCCAGCAAGTCCTTCTACTTGCTACACAATTGGTACCGCCGAAAGAAGTACTGTTAACTAGAACTTCTACCACCGCACAGTACCACCGCAAGGTTCCACTGCAAGGTACCACTGCAAGGTACCACTGCAAGGTTCCACCGCAAGGTACCACCGCAAAAAGCTACCGCAAGGTACCACCGTAAGGTACCACCGCAAGGTACCACCGCAAAGTACCACCGCAAGGAACTACCGCAAGGTGCCACCGCAAGGAACTACCGCAAGGTACCACCGCAAGTACTACTAGTGGCACCACAAGGGACCACCGCAAGTACTACTAGTGGCACAACAAGGGACCACCGCAAGTACTACTAGTGGTAGCGCAAGGAACTACCGCAAGGTACCACCGTGACGAACTACCGCAAGATACCACCGCAAGGTACCACCGCACTGTACCACCGCAAGGTACCACCGCAAAGTACCACCGCAAGGTACCACCGCAAGGTACCACCGCAAGGTACCACCGCAAGGTACCACCGCAAGGAACTACCGCAAGGTACCACCGCAAGGAACTACCGCAAGGTACCACCGCAAGGTACCACCGCAAGGTACCACCGCAAGGTACCGCCGCAAAGTACCACCGCAATAAACTACCAGCAAGGTACCACCGCAAGTACTATTGGTGGCACCACAAGGTACCACCGCAAGTACTACTAGTGGCACCACAAGGGACCACCGCAAGTACTACTAGTGGCACAACAAGGGACCACCGCAAGTACTACCTACCGTGACGAACTACCGTAAGGTACCACCGCAAGGTAGCACCGCAAGGAACTACCGCAAGGAACTACCGCAAGGTACCACCGCAAGGAACTACCGCAAGGTACCACCGCAAGGAACTACCGTAAGATACCACCGCAAGGTACCACCGCAAGGTACCACCGCAAGGTACCACCGCAAGGTCCCACCGCAAGGAATTACCGCAAGGTACCTTTCGCAACTACCACTAATACCAATGCAAGGAACCACCGACTGCGCGCCCTTTATGCGTCGTAATTCAACTTAAAATTTCCAAAAATTTCGTATACTTTATTTGCATAACTTTCAATGTGAAATCGAAGGGCATAACAAGTTGAAAATGTATTTTCCTTAACTGCTAACAGATCTCAGTGCAAATCATATTCTGCTTTAGGCATTCTAAAAGCGAAAGTCGGCGAAATGGTGCGCTCTCTTGCTCTGCCGCTCAATCCTATCATCAGCTAAGAGGATTCCGGAGACCTCTAAACCACCATTCCTTCTTTCACCCCCCTCTTCTCGACCAAAGTCACGTTCCCTTGACCCGCACGCGCATTCACATTCACATTCAGCTTCGCATTCACGTTCACATTCACGTTCATTGGCATCGCAATTTGGCTCATTAGACACATTCGTTGGCAATTAAGTAAATAATTTGCAGGCCACAAACGTTGCAATGGTCGCGTCGGCAGCGACGCGACGCATCGTTCCGTCTGCGGCTCCGGTTCCAGTTCCAGTTCCAGCTACAAGGCCGGACCTGGGCAGCGCCAGTTGGATCCGCTTGGCGAGCCGTGCCCCGTTTATTATGTTACCGTTGTCTCTGCACGTGTTGTAGTTGTTGCTGTCGTGCTGCAGTTGCTGGTCGCCTGTGGTGGTCGCCGTTGTGGTAATTTATGTTACTGCACCAAGTAAATGCCGCCAAAGCACAACTTACACACACACAGACACACGCACGCACACAGTGACAGTGGCGTAGGGCTGTTTGTGTTTGCGCTTTTGTTGTTTTGTTTGCCAATTGATTTGAAAATTACAACAACAACTGCAGCAACAACAATGGGCACCAAAACGGCGTTGTCTAATGCGAAAAACATTGCGTTATGCCCCATTCAGCACCTGCAACGCCCGCCTACACCTCCCACCCACCCACACACACACACTGATCCACACGTGTGTGCTGTGTGCGTGTGTTTGTCCACTTGCGTCGCCCACTGTGCGCATTGTTTGCATATTCGCCCAAAACTGTGCATTGTGCATATTTAAATTTCACAGCACGTTGCGGTTTTTCATCAAAACGTTCGCCACTCCTCCTCCCACTCGCACACATGCTGCGCCACGCCCACTCGACTTACGCCTACCCACACATATACCACCCGCAAATGTTCGCACGCAACTCGTGAATAACTTGCAGCGTGCTCTAATTGAATTCAATTGCACTCGAAGGTGAGGAATGCGAATCTTGATTGCCTTGACCCAAGTCAGACCAAGTCAGGCCAAGTCAGTTGCTTCTCCACAGGCGGGTAAGCTTCTTAAGTATGATGTAGCAATATCGAGTAAAGCTAGAGCTCTTCATTTCTTTTAAGAAAACTTGAGGAACTCGATAGCTTTTGGAAATGTGAGAGTGTTATGTAGGAAATGCAGTTAGAAGACTGAAGAACTGTAAAAGTAAATTTTACAATACATAACATGATAGATGATACTATCAGCAGATGCAAAAAAGAAAATGCGAAGTGGGCGTGGCTCAATTTTAAAGCAACTTTGAGAGCTTAGGACTTACACGAGCATTGTCACCGAATTTGGTAGCTTCAACTTTCTTAGTCTCTGAGATCTAGGCGTTCATACAGACGGACAGACGGACATGGTCGTAGATGTCTTATATTGTCCGTTACGCGCCTTCCGACTAACCCAAAAAGCATGGTCCAAAACAAAACGCCAAGTCCTCAAAGAACTTTTCATGCAAGTTAAATGTGAAATAAATTGTAGAAAATATTCTCATAAAATTTTTATCCCTTGCAGCACCTTCCATTTCTAGCATAACTTTTCGAAGCGTGAATAAAATCACTCGAAATGCTTTTTAGTCGCAGGTAAATGGAATACTTTCCTTTCCATCTTTTCCATATGCCATGCATATTCCTGACTTTCCCCAACAAAACTGAACAGAGCGCCTCATCGAAGCGGCCAAATGTGACCAGCGACTTGCGGGCTTACCATATTGCCGCATATCGGATGATATTTACAGTCCGATTAACTGTTCCATTACCTTTTTGCCAACCCCCGCCTTTCCCTAGTCCTGTACTGCCAACCTCTTTGTCTGCTGCTCGAGAGCTGTGCGAACTGGAACAGGAGGGGGGAGCACTTGGTGCTGTTCGGGGTAAGCTGCACTAACGCCCGACAACAATGCAGCTGCAGCTGCCACTGTCTGCTTAAATGCGCCACCTGCTCCCCCCCACCCCGGCTCAATCCTGTCACGCCCCTCTCTGCCCTCATCTTGGTCGCATCGTGACTGTTGGCATTGCCATTCGTCATCCAACTAATCTGTGCGTCCAAGTGCGGCGGGGCGTCCGATAAGCGCCATGTTGTTGATGTGTCCGAGCAGATCTATGGCTATATGCATGAACGTGATGACCGTGCCACAGCCCCTCCCCATCCCTCCTTCTCCCACCACCCCTCAGGGCACTCAGCCGCCAGGCTTGGGCCTACTCAGGCAGAGGGAGACGGCGTCGTTATCATCGTTTGTTACTTGTTTATGCATGTCATTGTTTGCATGTAAATTCAAGCAGCCTGCAGCAGTTCTGCCCCCCCCTCACTTTCCCGCTCCCCTCTTCCCGCTTTCAACTGTTGCTGGCTGTGTCACCGTTTACCGGGCACCCTGTTTCTCGCCGGGCACACCCTGCACCACCACTTAAAGTCTTAAAGTCTTGCCAACGCTGGCTCTGACTGCCAATTTAATTGAATTATAGCATGGGCAAGCGCAGACCTGGGGCCACCTAGAGTGAAGGAGAGAGCGAGCGGGAGGGGAAGGGGAATGGGAAGGTGGCCAGAGCGCCAGAGCGAGATCGGGCCTGAGGTGGGCAACTTCAAAGCGCTGCTGATAAGAACAAAAGTATGTTGCCGCGTGGAATTTCTCAGCAGTTCCGGGCACCTAAATTAGAAAATGGCAAGTTTGATACAGTGGGGCAGGTAGTTTAATTAACTGGGGAAAATAATCTAATTAAATGTGGAACTCTTTAAGATGGCAGTTCAATAAAATACAGTGAAAGCGCGCTAAAAACAGCTCTCCCTCAAACACCTCTCTTAAGCGGACATTTCTTAAAGCGAATGCTTTTTTATAAAACTCTTTTTTTAGCAGAGCTTACTTTTGCTTCTGTTTGGCAAACACTTCCGTAGCTGCCAGGCTAAGTGTCCGCCCAAGAGAGTTGTTACTATGTATTTCTGTATTTGCCGCAGTTTTTTATAGAAAATTTCAAAAATTTACTATATTTAAGTAAAATGCATAGGTGAGGATTACAAAAATGAGAAGATATCTGCAATATTTGCGTAGAAAATTAAGTAATTTCTTAACAAGTCAATAACTGGAGAGTTTAGATTAAATTTATGCATTAGATTAATATTTAAACAATTACAGTTGGTATAGTAAAATATATGTGAATAGCTTATATAACAAAAACATATCCAACTACACTTTCTACACTTTCCCACACAACAGTCAAACGTAAAAAAATTTGCCCACTCACAACTGACACTCGCCCCACTGTGCATGGCTGGCTGCGTAAACGACGCTGGCATCGTATATCAAAGCGCGCCAAGCAGGCGGCAGGCGGCAGGCGACAGTGGGAGGAAGTGGAGTAGGAGAGGGAGGGGGGAGGGAGGGGGGAGGGAGGGGAGGGGGAAGTTTGCGGGTGGCAACGTTTCTGGCAACGTGAGCGCTTGCCATGTGAATGTTTCGAGCCGCAGCTCTCGGTCTGAACCTGTTGCAGACGCGACGATGCTGACTTGGGCCGAGAAGCAGCAGCAGCAGCAGAGCAGCAACAACAACAACATCCACTGGCACTGCACTGTGTGTTGGCTGTGTCGCCACCGACGTCGTCGTCGTCGTCGTTGCCGCCACGGCTTATGCAACGTATTTCGTTTGGTTTCGGGTCTCGCGTTGCGCGTTGCGCATTGCGCGCTTCGCGCGACTTTGCTGTCAAGTCGTGGCCGCAAATTATGCCAAGAAACTTGTTAAACTTATTAAAACGAAACCTCAGCGTGAAGTTGCCAAGGCAAATACACTCGCACACTCGCACACACACACACACGCACACCCACTGTCTCTTGCTGTCTTCCTGCCTCCCCTCTCCACACTCTCTTGGTGGTATTGGCCTGCGGCGGAATGTTGAAATGCGACGACGTTGAGAACGCCGCAGCAGGTGGCAAACAACTCGAGCAAGGACATAACATGTTTTGCCGCAATCCAGCCAACAAATACACCCGCATACACACACACACACTTGCACACACACAGAGGCAGACAGAGAGACGCTGCACACTCAAAGTTAGTTGAGCGCACCGAGTGCCCTCGGCTGCAGCTCAGGCTGTGTCCAGTGGCTGCGCGACTAGAGTGAAACACTCAATTAGCCCAAGAAGAAGAGAGAGAGAGGAAGGTATAGAGGGAGTATCTATTTGGCTGTATTGTTGTGTAGTTTAAAGATCTGCCAAGACTTGGCGCTGTCAGATAAAGATCTTGATTCAATATAGCACAGCGTAGGGCGTCAACTGGCAACTGCTCCCCGGGGAATGCAAGACAGATGTCTGCAGTAAGCGACAGAGCAGTGAGTGGAGGAGGCGTAGAGGGGGGAGTGGCATTAAATAGCCCGATAAGTGTTGATAGTGTGGCAACGTCTGCTCTTTGTATCGCGCCTGTCAGCATCGTCTGCCGTTTGATGTCTGCCTGTCGTTATCGTTGTCGCTCTGTCTTTGTCTTCATTTTGGCCTGTTTTTCTTTTGATACCCTGCGGCCATTGAAAGCGCTTTGAAAAAGGGTATACAAAGTGCATGCAAATGTATGTAACAGGCAGGCAAATGTAAGGCGTGGCAGAGCCCACAAAGTATTTATATATTAACACAGGTTCCCTAACCGAGTTGATTGAGTCATGTCCGTCTGCCTGTCCGTCTGTGTGAACTCACAGATCTCAGCTATTTGAAAAGCTAGAGACACCAAATTTGGCAGGTAGGTTTCTACATATTATCTGCTTGATAAGTTTATTTAAAATTTGAGGTGCCACGCCCAGCGCCTCTTAAAATCGATAACGATAACTGTAACGATAGTTTTAAAGCTACAACTTTCAGCTGCGACATTCAGCTAGATATATACTATATACCCCTGTATTTCTGCGTTCACACGACTTACATAAGTATGTAAGAGTAAGATAGCAATAGAAGTAGAACAGTTTAAAGTTTGAAACACTTTATCAAAGTTGAGCCCAGGGTATCTTACCGTCAGGCGCGCTCGACTATAGCTTGCGTTACTTATTTTCTTTTGCTCTCTTTGCTTCTTCCTCTTTCCCTCCCTCTCTCTTTGTGGTTTTTCATTTGTCGCATTACGTCAAGCCGCAAAACAAATGAATCGATGGCAGCGTCGCGCGCCTTGCTCATTAATCAACTTCAACGGGCTCAGTCACTGAGTCAGTCAGTCACTCAGTCAGTCAGTCAGTGAGTCAATCGCGCTGTGTCTCGTCAAAGGCAAGGCGCAAGCAAATAAGTTGAGCCGCCGCAGCCTCCTTCCAATTCGCCTGGACATTGATGGCGACAGGCGTCAAAGTGCTTCGCTTATAATTACCGGAGCATGTTTGATTTCGCCTACGGCGACGCCACAAAGTCGCCGACAGGCGACAGTCCACTCAAGTGTCACTTGCCAGATGGGGCAAGTGGCAAGTGGCAAGTGGCAAGTGGAACGTCGAACTTGTCGCACTGTCTTTGGCTTTTGTAATTAATATGCTAAGCGGGCGAAAGCACTCATACGCCCCGTGCGCCGCGCGGTAGCAAACTGCAAAGTGCAGCAAATTAATGACAGACATCAGCAAATAATTTCACCCCCTGCTCCCTTTGCGTGCCGCACGAACGTGCATTAAAGAGTTTCGAGCAAGTGCAAAGTGAATATTGTGCAAAGAATGGAAAGAAACTTGCAAGTTTCGTTCAACTTTTGGCCGATAGGGCGGCGCCACATGTCGACGGACGGAGCAGCGGGTCAAGTAAGCCAGGAAATTTGCCGGCGCAGCTTCTTCAACTAAATCATCTGCTCAACGGCATAAACAAAGCAGTCGGCTCAGTTGGCCTGCTGCCCTCCCCATGGCTTGCTTAACTTATTAACAGAATTCGCCGGCTTGAGCCATTAACTGCAACTTTCTGTTGCCGGACAGGAAGCAGATGAGCAGCGGCAGCGGGACATGGGGAAGGGAAGCGCAAGGCAGTTGAACGCGTGCTGCACCAATAAAATCTGGCAAACACGGCAAAGTCATAAAACTCATTGTATTTATATTGTTGCGCGGCTGGCGTTGTGCATGCAGCGAGGCTATGGCCAGCGGGTATGCACGACTAGTGTGGGTGAGTTGAAGAAAGAACTAGCTAGTCTCCTTTCGCTGCCTGCCAAACTCTTTAACTAAGCTGGTCTTACTTTGGTTTAAATTTCGTTACAGGGTATCTGCGCGTGCAGCCTGCTGCTGCCAGCCGCAGCAACAAATTTGCCAGCCAAAAAGGTGCAAGCAAAACTACAAAGAAAAAAATGGAAATAAAATAATAATACACGACGGCGGCAACTGCAGCAAAGGGGTGCAGGCACGGACAGGCAGTGCTGCCTTGTAAAAGTTTGCACAGAGTGTGTGGGGGGAGGGGGCAGGCGCTGCAAGTTGCACTAAACATCCGGCAGGCGTCGACAGCGACAGCGACAGCGACGTTGACGTCGCCAGGCATTTTGTAAAATTAAAAAGAAAATTGTTTGAGCGCGCTCGAGCGCAGTCAAAATCAAAGAGAGCGATGCAGGGGTAGAGGATGGGGCGGGGGAAGGGGGAGGGGCAGCCAGCTAGGCCGAGCTTTATCGGCGTTTCAATAATAGAAAAATATTCAACAACATTTTACAACGTTGCGGTGATGTATGGCAGAAAGTTGCAACTGACTCGAAATGCAGGCACGCACAACGACCACAACTATAACTACAAGTTTGGCTAACCCCTCCCTCCCCCCCACTTCCCTCTTCCTCACACACACATGATAGTTGGCACGCCCCTTGAGCCGCCTCACATTAGCTGCTTGTTAAAGTTTGCCTGCACTTTCGGTCCGGAAAATGACTGCAGAGCGGCAGCTCAGGTGCTGCCTAGGCCTGCAGGGGGAGGGGGGGAAGGGGAAAAGGGGGTGGCATGAGGCATGGGGCTCGCCTGGGGCCTTTGCCTCTTGCCTGCGCCCCCACTTGACTGCAAAGTTTTTAAGCAACTCTGCCGTCGCTGGGATTTCTAGTATGGCCAAGCAGAAGTTTCTGTCGGGGCATTTATCTTTTAACTGCGAGCAAATGCAATGAAACCGGTTAGCTGTAGCTGGTCTTGGTACTACTCTATTTCCTCTACCGTCTCTACTCTTCCTTCCCCTAGTCTTCCTACTCTTCTCCCTGGTGTCTGTGTTGCCTCTAAGCCTTGTGCTGCTCATTGGCTTAGCGATGCTGCTACATTTATTGATTCTGATAGAATTTTTTTCAGCTCAGCCATTTGTTTCTCTCTCTCTCTCTCTCTCTCTCTCTCTCTCTCTCTCTCTCTCTCTCTCTTCTGCAATCACTGAGTGTGCTGATTACAGATCAGCAATAGATCAGCGATATATCAACGATTATACCTTCTTTTCTTTAACATGCTGCTATGAAGACTTTGCTGAGGGCGCTTTCTAACTTGCCTATCTCAGTTAAGTGTTGCCCATTGCGCTTTTTTCTGGTCAAATTTGGCTACTTTTAAGGGCGAGTAAGATTTTCTAATTGCGAGCAACAGAATTTCTAGCTTTTTCTTTAAATAAAGTGAGCTATTTATTGCTTTTTTTTATATCTCACAATTATCTATAAAATTGAAACAAAAATTTCTTTTTTTGTATTAAAAAATCTTTTTAAAAAATATTGTTTGGCTTCTTTTTGCTATGCGCTCAAAAACAGCTAGAATTTGCTCAAAATAATTGGCATACAGTCTAAATGTTACCCTTAATCCCAGCATAAGCTGCACTCTAGCCATATTGACTGATTAAATTGTCTTGCAGGGGGGCGGAGGGCGTGGCCCAAAAAGTTATGAAGCATGCAAAAGAGTTGCTAGACAAAGGTTGACTTACAAATTACACGCTGCGTGGAGCAGGCAGAAAAGAAGGGGAAGTAAGGAGAAGTTCACTACCAATGCCATTGCCTTTGCCTTTGCCGCTGGCATTGGCCGTGTCCGTGTCGGTGTCCGCGTCCGTGGCCATGCCCTGTTCCAGGCACATTCCGAGCCCCGAAATGACCAACATTTTGCGCCCCAATAAAACTGTCAACATTATAAAGCGCCACTTAAGAAATGAACAAAAGCGACCGACCAAAAAAAAAGCCAAACAGAGCGAGAGAGGGTGAGAGCGAGAGAGCTGCGGCGAAAGAGCGCAAAGAGAATGGAACAATAATCATAAAATTAAAGCCAACACAGCAAACAAACAAATAAAATAAATAAACGGGGCAACAAGGAAAACCAAAAAAAAGAAGGACAGGCGTAAATTAAATAAATAAATAAAAAGGCAAAACACAAAAAATTATTATATACATAATGCGCGACCTCCCTCTCGCTCTCACCCGCTCTCTCTCTCCCTCTCTCTCTCCCTCTCACTCAACTAAATGTTTAGCATGACGCATGGACGTTGACATTGTTGTTGAAAACTGCCACTAAATGTCAGCAAATGAGGGTCACACGCACACACACACACACACACACGCACACACATGCCTACACACACACACACACACACACACACACACACGATGTGACAAACTAAATATTGTAATAAAAATGGTCGAAAAAAGTGAAAAACTTTTTTAATGAATTGACCGTAAAATGAACTTGTTGATGAGCCTTATGAGCTGACGACCTGGCGGACCTATCCCTCCACCCTCCCCCATCTCCTGCTCCCCCTCTCCTCCTCCCCTACCTTCGCTCTCTTGAGCTGCCCCCACTCACCTTAAGCGCTGCGGAGCATCGAGTTAGCGTGGTCATTTGCAATAAAAAAGGATTATGAGCTGAAGGACAGCTTGGAAAAAATATACCGACTCACACACACACACACACTCGCACACACACACACACACACACACACATGCAGAGCATATAAATATTTATAAATGGGCGGGGCAACAGGGCAGACAGAGAGGCGTTGGGGCGGAGGGGGAAAGTGAGACAAGTGTCAGTGCCATTTAACAACTTGCCGCAAAGCACACAGAAAGAGAGAGAGAGAGAGGGGGGGAGAAAGAGAGAGAGAGAGAGGGAGAGAGAGCGAGAGGGAGGCAGCAGATCCGTGTGCGGGTTAACAGCAACGGCAACAGCCGAAAGGGGGATAAAAAATAATAAATAAAATGCGAACAACAAAAACAGCAGTGAAAAAAAAGGTGCGTGTGTGTCCACCAAAAGTTGCCCAGGGCCTTCACCCCCCTTCCCCCTACCCCTCCCCCTTCGACACCAGCTTCGGCCTCGCCTTATTTTGGGTTAGTTTGTGCCCTTGACATCGTGGCCATCAGCAGCAGCAGCTGAAAGAGCAACAAAAACACAGAGCAGAAAGCACTACAGCAGAGTGGAGAGAAGAGAGGGAATGGAAGAGAAAGGGGTGCGGGGGAGGGAAGAAAACACATGCAACATATTTTTGAACAGGACACAAAGCACGACAGCTGCCGGTGGAGCTGTTTAGGGGCCAACGACGGAGCAACAACTGCCATGAAATTTATTGAGCGGCTAAAGGCAGGCGGCAGAAAGAGAGATAGATAGAGGGAAAGGGGGTGGGTGAGGGGAAGGGTAAGGGGGAAACGGAAGTGAAATGAGATGACAGTCGAGGAAGATGGTCGAGTTGAAAGGGTAGGGGGAGGGGGAAGTGCATGCAAATTGGAAATGCCAATGGACACCCCGGAATGCGATTGAATAGTTAAGTAATTGGCAAAAAGTTGGGTTACACCTTAGCGCAAAGAGCAAACCAATACACACACACACACACAAACACACACGGACACACACACACGCACACATCGCAGGAAATTCAGTAAAACAATATGCAGAAGTTATGTGGAGAGGAGAGTCGCTTAAAGAGTTGCCAAAGCATTTGATTGAGGCCGTGTTAGAGGGCCTAAGGTGAGTGATTTCGATTAGTGAGGTGACTTTCTTTGTTGCTATGGTGAGTTACTTGGCATGGTTAGGTGACTTTCTTGAGTAGGATGAGTTTAGTGAGACCAAATGATCTCACTTGGTAAGATGATTGCTTTCACTTGGTAGGGTTGATTTACTTTCCATGGTATGGTGAATTAGTTCGCAGGGTGAGTTGACTCGTTGCACAGGGAATAACAGCTTGACTTATGCATGATATGGTGAATTATTTCAATTGGCAAGCTGACATTTTTCATGGTGAGCTAAACTTATTCGCTAGGTAAGCTGGTGAAGTAACTTATTTCGCTTGATCCGTTTGATAAGGTGACTATCTTCGCTTGGGCAGATGACTTATTTCCCATGTTAAGAGATGTTTCTTTGCTTGGTATGGTGAATTATATTTCCAGTATGGTGACAAACTGCACTCGGAAAGGTGAGATACTTCTCATGGTGAGGTTATTCATTTGGCATGGTATTGCGACTTCTTCCCCATGGTAAAGTGACTTATTTCGCTTGGTGAGGTGACTTTCTTCACTTGTTAAGGTGACTTTGCTTTCTGGTATGGGAACTATTTCACTTGGAAAAGGTGACTACTTTCGCTAGATGTGGTGACTTATTTCGCATGACTTTCTTCACTTGTTTAGGTGACTTTGTTTTCTTGGTATGGTGAACTATTTCACTTGGAAAGGTGACTACTTTCGCTAGGTGTGGTGACTTATTTCCCATGACTTTCTTCACTTGTTAAGGTGACTTTGTTTTCTTGGTATGGTAAACTATTTCACTAAAAAGGTGACTACTTTCGCTAGGTGTGGTGACTTATTTCGCTTGGTGAGGTGACTTTCTGCACTTGTTAAGCTGACTTTGTTTTCTTGGTATGGTAAACTATTTCACTTGGAAAGGTGACTACTTTCGCTAGGTGTGGTGACTTATTTCGCATGGTGAGGTGACTTTTCTCACTTGTTAAGATGACTTTGTTTTCTTGGTATTGTAAACTATTTCACTTGAAAAGGTGACTACTTTCGCTAAGTGTGGTGACTTATTTCGCTTGGTGAGGTGACTTTCTGCACTTGTTAAGGTGACTTTGTTTTCTTGGTATGGTAGACTATTTCACTTGAAAAGGTGACTACTTTCGCTAGGTGTGGTGACTTATTTCACCTGGTGAGGTGACTTTCCTCACTTGTTTAGGTGACTTTGTTTTCTTGGTATGGTAAACTATTTCACTTGAAAAAGGTGACTTATTTCGCTAGGTGTGGTGACTTATCTCCCATGACTTTCTTCACTTGTTAAGATGACTTTGTTTTCTTGGTATGGTAAACTATTTCACTTGAAAAAGGTGACTACTTTCGCTAGGTGTGGTGACTTATTTCCCATGACTTTCTTCACTTGTTAAGATGACTTTGTTTTCTTGGTATGGTGAACTATTTCACTTGGAAAGGTGACTACTTTCGCTAGGTGTGGTGACTTATTTCGCATGGTGAGGTGACTTTTCTCACTTGTTAAGATGACTTTGTTTTCTTGGTATGGTAAACTATTTCACTTGAAAAAGGTGACTACTTTCGCTAGGTATGGTGACTTATTTCGCCTGTTGAGGTGACTTTCTTCACTTGCTAAGCTGACTTTCTTTTCTTGGTATGGTAAACTATTTCACTTGGAAAGGTGACTACTTTCGCTAGGTGTGGTGACTTATTTCGCCTGGTGAGGTGACTTTCCTCACTTGTTTAGGTGACTTTGTTTTCTTGGTATGGTAAACTATTTCACTTGAAAAGGTGACTACTTTCGCTAGGTGTGGTGACTTATTTCACCTGGTGAGGTGACTTTTCTCACTTGTTTAGGTGACTTTGTTTTCTTGGTATGGTGAACTATTTCATTTGAAAAAAGGTGACTACTTTCGCTAGGTGTGGTGACTTATTTCGCATGTTGAGGTGACTTTCTTCACTTGTTAAGATGACTTTGTTTTCTTGGTATGGTGAACTATTTCACTTGGAAAGGTGACTACTTTCGCTAGGTGTGGTGACTTATTTCACCTGGTGAGGTGACTTTCCTCACTTGTTTAGGTGACTTTGTTTTCTTGGTATGGTGAACTATTTCACTTGGAAAAGGTGACTACTTTCGCTAGGTGTGGTGACTTATTTCGCATGACTTTCTTCACTTGTTGAGGTGACTTTGTTTTCTTGGTATGGTGAACTATTTCACTTGGAAAAGGTGACTACTTTCGCTAGGTGTGGTGACTTATTTCCCATGACTTTCTTCACTTGTTAAGATGACTTTGTTTTCTTGGTATGGTAAACTATTTCACTTGGAAAGGTGACTACTTTCGCTAGGTGTGGTGACTTATTTCGCATGACTTTCTTCACTTGTTGAGGTGACTTTGTTTTCTTGGTATGGTGAACTATTTCACTTGGAAAGGTGAATACTTTCGCTAGGTGTGGTGACTTATTTCACCTGGTGAGGTGACTTATTTCACCTGGTGAGGTGACTTTCCTCACTTGTTGAGGTGACTTTGTTTTCTTGGTATGGTAAACTATTTCACTTGGAAAGGTGACTACTTTCGCTAGGTGTGGTGACTTATTTCCCATGACTTTCTTCACTTGTTGAGGTGACTTTGTTTTCTTGGTATGGTAAACTATTTCACTTGAAAAGGTGACTACATTCGCTAGGTGTGGTGACTTATTTCGCATGGTGAGGTGACTTTCCTCACTTGTTAAGGTGACTTTGTTTTCTTGGTATGGTGAACTGTTTCACTTGGAAAGGTGACTACTTTCGCTAGGTGTGGTGACTTATTTCGCTGATGAATGGGGCGACTAAACCGTTAACAATTGCCATTAGCCCAAGGCACACCTTCAGGCCCAGACGAGTGTGGGTGTGTCTGTGTGAGTGTGTCACATTCGCATACTTGTTTCTTCATTCGTCTTGTGTGTGTGTGTGTGTGTGGGTGGAGGGGCACGGCAAAAGAAGTCGACAAATGTGGCACACATTACAGCACTAAACCGCATTGTCTTACACTCGCACTCGCGCTCGCTCTCCCGCTCTCTCTTGCTAACTCTCTCTCTCTCTGTCTCTCTCTCTGCGTGTGTGTGTGTGTGTGTGTGCGTGTGTGTATGCGTGTACAATCATCGTGACAAAGTTGAGACATTAGCAGACAAAAAGTGTAGCATACATTTTCGCTGATTTGCCGCCCTGCGCATTGTTGTTGCTGCCTCCGCTGCTGCTTCTGCCTCTGCTGCTGCCTCTGCTGCTGCTGCTGCTGCTCTTTGTTGTCTCTGCCTGTCTCTGCTTTATTCTTTGTTGCTGCTGCTTTGTATGATTTTGCGGCTCATTTGCTTTTATTAAAATTTGCACGTTTTTCACGCTTATCAAACGACGCCGAAGCCAAAGCCGAAGTCGACGCTTTGATTGTGCGTAGCCCACTCCCTCCCCCCCGCCCCCTTCTACTGCTCCGATATACATATGTAAATATTTGTAAGTCTGTGTGCGAGCGAGTGAGTTTTACTTTTATGCTAATTTCAAAACAGAAATGAATAAATGTCTTTCGTTTCTTTGGCTGCGGCGCCGCTTTTGCTTTTGCCTTTGCCTTTGCTTTTATTATTGTTATGTAAATTTTTATAGTTTCCCCATCATTTAGTTGCCCTCACACACACACACACACACACTGAGAGAGACAGAGAAAGCGGGAGGCAGGCATACAATGGCCTAAACGCTTTTTCAATTCGGTTTTTCAGTGGGCTACGTCGCTTAGGCGTTGCGGTCTGTGGCTGCCATTTCCGCCCCCTGCCCCTCCCCTCTCCCTCTCCCCTCGTGCGCTTAGCTTTTGAAGTAGAAAATTTAATTTTCATACAGACACACAACCAACAGGCACACACACACACACAGGCGCGCGGGCAAACAGACAGGCACACGCAGTGCGAGCTTGCATACATTACGTAGCGCGCGCCCGAAAGTAGGCAACGAAATTGGCGCTACACAAGCCTTTCGACCCTCGCTCCCTCCCCCTGCGCCCCCTAGCCGCTTTCGGCAACCTTTTGTCTGTCATTTGTTCTAAAAATTGTATGCAATAAATAAAAATTACACGTTCAACAATTTTTATCTCGCTTTTGTGATCTCTCTGCCAGCAACAATGCCAGCAACTGCAGCACACAACGGGAGGGAAGGGCAAGGGGAAGGGAGGGTAAGGGTTTGGAACTGGTACTCAAACTGCTTTTGCTGTCTGACTAACCCATCTAATTGGATATGTTGTTGTCTTCGACTAGGCAACTTGCAACTTTTTGACTACAGAAGATGCCGCGGCGTGTGGATAGAAAAAGCAGCTAAAAAGAATAACCCAAGAAGAAAGAATGAAAGAAAACAAAGTAGAAGTGGATGTGGAATCGAAAGTAGCCAGGCAAAATGTCGCCGACGCAACTCTTTGGTATGCTCAGCCTGAGCTTGGGGCCGAAGTCGCAGTCAGAGTCGTAGTCGGAGCCGGAGCCGGTTTAGGGCTGTGTGCGCGGGCGATACAAAAGCGGCCGCCCTGGCGGGCAATCAGAACTTATGTTTACCCCAATTAAGGTGAACACGAGACCGTTTTTGCGATCCAATGAGTTAGAAACAAGATAAAGGACTAAAAGCCATACAACGAACGGCAACAATAAACCGGTCAGGTTTACCCCCTGTCGCCTCCTTTACTTCACCCGCCGGCAACCCTTTAGCAATCCCTGAGCCAGATAGAGCGCCCTAGTCAAGCCGAGTTGTAGCGGCAGCCCGAGTCGCAACCAGAGGCTGGACGGCCATGCATGTTTATGTGTGTCGCCGGCACAAACAATGTCCACGACAGCAGAGACCACGGCAACGACCAGGACGGGATCAGGAGCTGCCAGTGCTGCCAGCAGGTCTATGCCATGATTAAAAATTGTGCAAGCGTTCGTCGGCTTGGCCAAGCCGGGGCAGAGCCCAAAGGGCGTGGCAAGTGGAGAATGCCAAGTGGAAAGTGAAGTGGAGAGAGTCGAGTATGGCGAGGAGGGGGAGCTGTGCATAGACATAAAGGCAAAGTCGCAAAATCCAAAACCAAAGTCGTTCGTTTTTATTGTCATATCAATGCGTAACATTGCAAGTGTGCCAGCACGGGGGGTGCTCCGGGAGGGAGGCAGAGGCTGCGTCGGGTTCAATCAGAGATGAGCACGTGAGTGAGCTGAAAGCGCTTTGGGGCTGAACAACCGACAAGTTTAACTGCAGCTTAGGACGAGACTTACAACGAACCAAACCCGAACTACGCGAGGGCTTCACGTGAAGAGGGTTGCGCGTGACACGACTGAAGTGAGCTACTTTAGCAGACTCACGTGGGACACGAGCTTTACAACAGTCTCCTTAACTTGATCATATACCAGAGCAAGTTGCCTCTAACGTGACACGAGACTTGTTTCTTTTCCACTCACGCGTGATTAACTTCCAAATTCTCCAACTTTTCCATCTTCTTTTCGTTTCTCACTCACGCAACTTGCGTGACACAATCCGCAATACGTTAGACACTTGCAGCATATGCTACGCCGTGACACGACACGCACGACTGCCCACTCGACGGCACGCAGGGCGCTCTCGAGTGGGCAACCCTTTCGCAGTACTTGTCCTGTCTGCATGACTCGTAATACTCATTAGCTATAACGACCTGCAGGCAGCTGCGTCCCCTCACTGCCCGCTCCTCGTCCATCTGCCTGCCCACTCACCTGTTCGTTGTAGCCGTCTAGTAGCCTGCCTATGTATCTGGCAGCCCATCAGCCACGCACGCAGCGCACAGATCAAAGCCAGGTGGAAGGAGGAGGCGAAGGGAGGAGTAGGGAGCAGTAGGGTGAGGAAGGTGGTCGTGCGCGTAGACCTCTACGGCACCGGCTTTGTTTTGTTTTGTTCTGCTCTGTTGTGATTTGATTTGATTTGATGTGGTTCGCTCCAGTTTGGCATAGTTGGAGGACGTGGCACAACGTGGCCTATCTGCGCCTTTCCACTATTTACACAGCTGATTTTATCTAGTTCGATTGGCAATTTATCTCCCACTGACAGAGGCAGTTGCGGCCCCAACCGGAGGGGCTAACCTCGAGTAGCGAGGACCGAGCAGCGAGGACCGGTTTATAATTGAGCCTGGGAACAAACAACGTATCGGTTTTTGAATCTTAATTTCTTTGAACAGAATCAAAGAGCCGACGATGCTGCCAGCTAAAAGTTAACTAAGCTGGCCCCACAGTACCTCCGTGTGTGCGTGTGCGTGTGTGTGTCGCCCTCTTTTCCTGCGTATGTGTGTGTGTGTGTGTGTATGTGTGTTGGGGCCAAATCGCAACAAATGGAAATTTTGTCAAGCTTGAAATCCTTTTATAATGACAAAAGGTTTCACCTCTAAGCCGATTACAGTTACGGAGACATTGGGGGAGGCAACACTTCCCAGGCCGTAGACGGAGCATACTTTCAGGCACCTGCCTCATAAGGTAAGAAAGTAAGTGAGAGCGAGCGGGAGGCGGGAGGACGAAAGCGCATTTGAAAGTTTCCCGAATGCGGCGCTTACTTTTGTAATTAGTTTCCAGTCGAGCGTACGAAAAGCAACTGTGGCAAAAGCACTAAAAAACCCCGATAGCACGGTCATCCCTATGGCGTGAATACCTTCAAGTAATCGCATGCAAATGGCAGACAGATAAGGTAGTTATAGGCTATGTGCAGATACCTGTAAGTAATATTTAACAAAAAGAGAAGGAGAGACAGAGAGAGAGAGAGAATTTCAAGTTGGGTAGAGCCTTGTTAAGGTCTACAACCTCTAAAACTATTTGTCTATATGTTCTTTAAGATAAAGATATCAACTTCAGATAGAACAAACACAAGTTCACTTGACTTACTGTACTTACTGAGCAGATCGTTTCCCCTTTTGGCATACTTAAAATTTAGTTGTACCTCTCCTTTAAACTATATATGTTCTTGCTCAATCGACTTGATGTTTATATATTCCCCAAATAATACCTTATCTTTGTATATAGAATGCAATCAAGTAAGCTTACTTACTGACCAGAACTCTCTTTAATAAGTAGCTTAGCACTTTCCTACACCACTCTAACTAATCTGACTATATATGTTCTTGTACAATCGTCCGACTGCTTATATTTAAGAGAGTTTTCTTACTTAGTAACATAGAAAGCTCTCTACCAGCTTTCCTCTTGGAAATCCCATCCCTCACTATAGCCATCTACCCTCCCACATAATCATCAGTTGTAACATTTATAAAGAATATATTTGTTGGATTATCGGGTATATATATCTATGTATATCCCAATATATATGTAAACTTCTGCAAGCGGATCAATAAATAAAGCCGAGTTACACTAGCAAAACCTTCTGCCATTTGCATCGCACATCACAGCCCATTGAATGCTACTATATGTTCATGTACAATCGGATACTCAAACAGACATGCATACATACATACTTGGATGTTGTATACTGGACGCTATGGATATCAAACAGGCTGCTTGCTGGCCACTAAAAAGAGAAGACGTGAATTTGGAAACTGGAAACTAGAAACGTGTTGCAATCTCTGATTTGTAGCCGGCATCCCGTACACCTATTCCCTCCCCACCCAGACACACTATGCCAGACTGCACTATATGGAGGAGGTCGGATCGTGTGCAGCAATATTATCGGTTTCGATGTCACTGAAATCCTCCTCGATGCCATGCGATGGCTCCGAGCGACTGGGACTGAGACGCTGTGGCTGATACTCCTGTTGCTGCAGCAGCACCAAAGGTGTCGCTCGACGCAGCTGCTGCGATCCAGGTTCATTGCCCATATCGAGATCGGCGTCCCGCATGGTGTGCATGCTGCCGCTTAGGGAACTCTGTTCCGGCAGCCACGACTCCGAGTAGAATTCCTCCTCCTGCGATGCGCTGCTGCCCAGGCTGTGTCCTCGCGGTGGCCACTGAAAGCCGCCATAGCTGGAGCGCGCTGCCTCCGGCGGTGGACTGCGACTGCGATGTCCGTGAGCTACACCACTGGCGCTGGCGCTGGCACTGGAACTGGCCGTGACATGAGCACTCAGATGACCCCGACCATGGCCGCGTGCCAGGGCTGGCAACTCGAAGCCGGTGGTGCGTAGCTGATTGCTTGCAGCACCGCCGGCACCGCCGCCAAAGCGTAGAATGCCCATGCCGTGCATCAAGGAGACATGGCTGACCAGGTTGCTCAGACGCACCGTGCTGGCCGAGGGCACAGCCACACAGAGGGGACAAATGACGGGCGTGTTGTCTCCACGATGCTTGGCCTGCACATGCTTCACCAGCTCCTTCACCGTGTGCCCCATTTTGCCGCAGAACGGACACGTGAAGCTGTCGGCACACAGATCGGGAATCTCCTCGCCGTTGAAGCACAACTCCCGTGCGGCACGGTCCAGCAGGCACTGGAACGGATGACTGTTGCTATGCCGACCCGTCTCCACCTTGTTCTCATAGCACACGTCGCACAGGTCATAGTTGGCGCACCGCAAGCACTTGTAGCGATAGTAGACCAGGTTAATCTTCTCGCATCCGTCACACTTCACGTCCCAGTGCATGGCCATATCCTGCAGGGGATGAGAGCACAGTGCATATTAGTAAGCATGCACAGCTCAAAAACGAGTCTAACTCGCTGCGAAAGCCTAAGCAAAGCTAACCCAAGTTGTTGCAACACGTTACGTTGCACTTACTCCGCGTGTTCCTTCTTGCTATAGACTTTTTTTGAGACTGTTATATAGTGTTGTATCTGATTGATTCTCGACGACATCTGGCTAGGCTATTCGTAGCCTAGTACGATCTGGCAGCACAGCCTGACAGAGTTGACACGGCGCCCAGCTGGTTCTGAACTTCCCAAGGTGTCAAAGAAACGCGAAGAAAAGCCTCAAATTGCAACATGACAAATGAAAATCCCATCGCGTTTTTTTTTAGAAATTATTGAAAAAATGTTGGCAAAACCAAAACTAGCGGGAAAAAAGCTAAATATATTTCAATAGCAGACAAACTTCAAGTCGGCGACACTGATAAACGTACATGATAGCAGACATGCAAAGGCACCTGAAAGACACAACGAGTTAAGGTCATATCCATCTGTCCGTCTGTATGAACAGCCCGATCTCAGGGACCATAAGAGCTAAGGCTGTCAAACTTGCTGACAATATGTCTTACTATAGCACGCAGTACAAGCTCATTTGAAAATTTGGCCACGCCCACTCTAGCCACCATAAATCGAGTCAAACTATATATATGTATAGTTATGTAGACTAATTACGTAGTCTTGCGACTTTAATGTGCCCCCGCCCGAACGTGTGCCACTTAGTGCGTCCCACTTGCACTTTGAGGCCTACCACACCTGAGGCACCTAAGTCAGCGGAGCACAGGGTGTCTGCATGTGTGCCTAATACATCAAAATTCGTTTCGTTTGTTCGCGCTTTGTACATAAATTTCATGCAAATTGACTAATTAATTTTTGCCCAATGGATTCTTATCGTGCAATGCACCGCGGAGCAAACATACGATATTTGCATACTGTGCATGTGCGAGTGTGTGTGTGTGTGTGTGTATAGGCGGGAGGGGAAGGGAGAGGGGAGTGAGTTGGAGACAGCGGGGCCAACTTGAAGTCAGCTGAGTAGCAGGATGCGCCTAAGCGTTTGCGGCACGCGGTGTAGTCACTGAGGCACCCACGCACTTGACGGGGTTGCCACCACCAGGGTTGCTTGCTTGCTTGGTTGCTTGCTGGCTGCAGCAGGGCACGTTGCAGCGCACAAACAACAATTTTAATGACGGATATTAAGCATAACCACAACTATGGCGGCAACTATGGCGGCAACGTCAGCGCAGGGCATAAAATTTACAATACTTCCGTGTGCCTCAGCTTTTTTCTACCCCGTGTCTGCTGCTCTCTCCCTCTTGCCACAGAGGATGAACAGCATAAGAATAGTTGCACGAGGGGGTATAAAGGGAGGGTGTAGGGAAAAGGGGGGGCCTTAAGCCTGCCAAATATGCTGATTGCAGCAATAATGATGATTATGTTTGCCTGGCCTGCATGCACGACGCAAATTTGTTAGCCAAAGCGGAAGGAAGTCGAAGCATTGACAATGCCAGCGACACGAAACAAACAGCAACAGCAACACGACAACAACACAACAGCAACAACACAACAACAACACGACACCGAAAAGTGTGTGTTGCAGCTGGAAGTGAGCGCAGAGTGAATGCGGAGCAACAAAAGCATTTAACGACTTGCAAATGCAGCCAACCAAACCAACCAAACCGTCTGTCCCTCAGCGCGTCCTGCTGCCCTTCTCTCCCCCTCTCTCTCTCTCTCTCTCCCCCTCTCTGTCTGTTGCCACGTCCAACTGACAGACTGACTAACTGACATATAAACAAATGCGTTAGTTTGGCGGGGGGACCAAACCATGTCCGCAAATTGTGCAACGAGTCGCCGCAGCAGATGCGCTAAAAATGTAGCAGAAATTATGAGCAATTTGAGTGGCGGGAAAATGGCTAAATTTAGCTAGACCCAAGGTTAAATTATTTAAAGAAAAAACCTTCAATCGTTTCCTTTTATAATATATACTCCAGGGGCTCTTTCTCAACCTTACCATTTCGCTCTCATCAACTGCGCCGCAAAAGCGAATCGATATGCCCCAACCTACTGCAATTTGCAGGGTATTTGTTGACCGTTGAGTTTAGCTCGGGCGTTGGGCAAATTATTGCATTGCGTGCGGAAAGTTTTGAAGCACCTGCCGAGCGTAGCCGAACCGGAGTCGAGCCGGAGTCGAAACGCAGCCAGCACCGGATGAATCGCTGCGGCCATATTAGCCAAGTGAATAGGTTTTTATTTGTAACGGAAATGTGCAAATTATTGCCAGTTGTTTGTTTGTGTTTCGCTCCCCCCCCCTCCCCATCCCATTCCCCTGGTTTGTTGTTGTTGTGTCTGTGATTTGCATAAGACGCAGGCAGGCTGCAACTTGAGCAACTCCAACTCAAGACATACGACACGCGGCATTGTGGGTTTTCCCCACGCCAAAACTTCTTTTTAAATTTGTATAACCTTTGGTAAGTGCAACTAATCAGCAGAGGGTATAATAACTTTAAGCAAATTGTCATTTATTTTGAGTCAAATCAGCCTGGCTGTCTAGCTAGCTGTTCGTATGAACGCGCCCAGCTTGGCGGCTATGTAAGCTAGCGTGGTCAAACTTTACATGAAGCTATCTACATACTAGACGTAGGTGAAGCACACACTAAAATTCAAATGCCACGCCCACCGCCCACGGCAGACAATAAATTGGTCTTTGCTTGCCGTCGTTTGGCAAAGTAAGCAAAGCTAAACCTTTTTCGCTACGGCACGCACAAAGCTGAAAATCATCTAAACAATTTCTTTAAAATTGCAAAGTGATCGGTTTATTTATGTAAGGGGTATCCTATGTTCAATAACGCTCGCTTGTAGCTACCCTAGCTTGTTTTGTTTATATTTTCGCATTGATAAATAAAAAGAAGCTTACCCATTTTCACAACAGCAATCGAGGAACAACTGAGCCCAACTGATTAGCTGAGCTGCGGTAGTAGCTGTCAAAAGCTCGTTGCGCGCTAAATCGATAACAGTTATCGATAAAAAAAAGGGAAAAAAATGTATCAAAAGATATCTTAAAATAAAATTAATTGCAATTTTGTAATAACTTAACTATTGAAATGAACTCAGACTACATGGCTTGCCTGCGATTTGTGCAGCTGTTCCCTCCCCTGGGAACAGTTGCCGCTGCCAGTCCCAGCTGATCGTCGTCGCCTAAAAGTATGCAATGCTTTCGATGCGTCGTTGTTCTTGTTGCTGTTGTTGCTGTTGTTCTTCTGCCTGCACTGGCCTGGCACAACTATCGATGAATATCGAGAGCCCGACATGACATTTGGCCTGCACTTTGAACTGTTGATTTATGCATGTGCTGGGCAGCGTCTTGCGCTGCTGGAATTTAATTTAATTTATATTTCATTTGAGCGGCCAGGGGGGGAGGGGCGGGTAAGGCGAGTGCAGTCCCTGACCAGTTGCACGAGGGGTGGGGGGAGGGAGATGGGGCAGGTCCATGGAGAGCAACGCCGCACTTGACTGGGGCAGCTTTTTATGCATGTCGCCATTAACTGGGCTGCCTGGCTGCCTTTCGATTGCGATTCCTTTGAGCTGCAGCGCGCAGTACATTAGTGTCACACGGGGCGGGGCAGCAGGGCGTACTGGCATGCCTTGCCCCACACACCACCCCCATCCCTGCCCTGCCTTGCCTGGCGCAGCTTCCACACTTATCAAGATTGCAACGTTTGTTGCTCCGCGACTCGGTTTGCCTCGACTCAACTCGATTCGAATCGACTCAACTCGACTCGGCTTGACTTGGCTTGGCTTGTTTGGCTTGCATTTCTCATGGGAAATCAGTTTAATGGAAATTATAACATTCGATTACTTTTCAAACTAAACTCAAAACATGCGGGTGGCACCTGTCCCCCCTCCCTTGCCTCTTCCATTCATGCCTCTTACTCTTACTTCAATAAGTGGCTGAGTTCTGGCCAAGATGGCGCTGCGCTTGACTATTCAGCCGTGAAATGGCTGCTACACAACTCGGCCACAGTTTTGTCAACTGCCTATAAGTATGCTGCAAATAACCACAGAGAGAGAGAGGGAAGTAGAGAAAGAGATGGGGGGAAGAGCGCACGAGGCACGTGTGCTGGCAGGCATGGATAATTTTTGCAGCCAGGTTTCGTTTTGTTTTTTTGTTATTTTTTATTCGGCAGCTTCTGCCAGGTGAAGTGTTTTTAAGTGACAAAACAATGGACAGCTGAAATGGACATTTGGCTTGGACGTTTGGACGATGGGATGTCGGGCCGAGTTGGCAATGGAGTGAAAAAAGAAAGGGAAAAAATAGCAGAGCCGCACGGCAAACGGTTTGCGAAATTACATTACCTAATCATTTTGTTTGCTTGCTGCCTCCCACTCGCACTCACACTCACACTACCCCTATACCCCTCTCTCTCACTCTCTCTCTCTCTCCCTCTCTCTACCTATCTATTTGCCACACTTCAGCTAGCTGTTTCTGGCTTTTTTTTTGCTGCCTTCGTTTTGTGTTGATTAAAATAGACAAATGCAAAGGATTTGCCAGGCAGACAGCGCCAGAGAGAGAGACACAGCTAGAAAGAGATAGAGAGAGACGCAACGACAGCTTGCCAAACTTTTAGCTATTGCCAAGGCTGAGATATATTCTCTCGAATTAAATAATTAAAATAAAATTTACCAAATTTATTTCAGGTTGTTAAAGCGTTAAAAATTTGCTGCATTTTTTATACAAATTGCTCGAGTTATTTCTGTGCAAGGGGGCGAGGGAGTGGGGGCGGGGTCGGTTTGCTTTTTCCGGCATAACCCATTGCGAAATGTTTGTGTCTGACAATCTGGGGATCTTAAGTAGTTTAGCATGCGAGTTTGCTTTGGCTTTTATGCCTGCACTACGTGACGGCTACGTGATGTGTGTGCGCGTGTGTGTGCACGTGTGTGTGCACGTGTGTGTGTGAAGGTCACGTGGCACACGAAATGCACTGGCAGCCGCCATCGATGTTGGGTTTAATGAAGTGCAACGAGCGACGAAGCAATTGAAATGCATTGCCCGCTTTCAGGCGCCGCACCTGACGACGCGACGTCTTCGACGCAGAACGCACAAATCGCAGTCGTTGTTGTTGTTGTAGGTGCTCTGCCGCTGCTACAGGCATCAAGTGCCGTTAAACATGCCACACGCATCAAAGCGAAAATGCTGCAAATACCAAAAAAAAAAAAACCCAAACACACACGCGGCATAAAAAGCACGAGCAGCAACACGAGTGCCAAATAAACCCAAAGCAACAACAACAACGACAAAAATTATAATAAGAAGAGGAAGCAGCGCACACCAACCTCCCCCCTCCACCTCTACTCCTGCATGTTGTCTGGCAAACTGTTCCCAGCTGCCTCTGTTGCGTCGCTGTTGCGCCGCTGTTAACGCTTCGACGTCGACGTCGCTGCCTGCGTCTGCGCACAGCCAAGCTCCGTTTTAGCACACACACGACGCGTTTTAGTACAGTATTTTTAGTCACTTTTTTAGCACACAGCCAGGCCAAGCAGGCAAACCTGAAACCAGGCGAAACCAGGACATTCAGCTGCCTGCTGCGCTTGGCTTCAGTCGCAACACGCGGCGTATGCGCAATATGTGCGTCACATTGTTGTCGCAGCCAAGCCAGCGCGCAAAAGTGCGAAGTTTATTTTGCGGCAGCGGAATTACACTGCGATTATGCTGATGAAAATGCACTTGCCAAGGGGCAGGGGGTGGGGCAGCTGCCACTTGAAAAAAGAAACTGCCAACTTTGTCTTCTTTGCCAACAAGCCATGTCAGCGCGCTAGACCCTTCCCCCCCGCCCTCCGTGTCGTGCCAGCCGTCAGCTCGTCAGTCCGCCACTCATCAACCAACAGTCGTCAGCTATCAGTCCTCCATTCTCCCTGCCCTCTTGCCTCACTCTCTGTCAGCAGGTTCGCTGTTTATGTTGAGTTGTGCTCATTAGTGCAGCGCTTATGATGATAATTTGGATTAAGCCTCGACATTTGTTGCCAAGACAGGTAGCGATAGTGCACAGTGGGCAAGTGCTTCGAAGGGAGCAGCAACCGCCCGCCCGACATTGCAATTCCCAATTCAAATTCAATTTCAAATTTCAATTTCAATTTGAATTTGAATTGCGCAAAGAACGCGACGGAAAAAACTCTTGAATCCATTCCACTCGGCCAGCCCGGTGGAGCTCCGCTCTGCTCCGGCTGCAAGTCTCGCCGGGCATAATTAAATATAATAAATGCTCGATTTGGCTGCCAATTAAACTCGTAAACAAAGCGCAAACATCGCATTATCGATTTGCACTTATCGCCGACCGCAACGCAGCCAACTTGCACAGCGGCAACAAAGCCTTAAAACGGGCTCTTTAAAGCCAGAAAGAGAGAGAGAGAGAGAGAGAGAAAAGTTGATAGAAATATTGTATTTGATTATGGAACTGTCTCTTTAAAGTGGGAAAATATTTAAATGAAAATATTTATAATACACATAGTTAATAATATTTAAAGAAAAATAAAACAAAATAATAAAAAAATTTAAAACAATGTTTATATTTTATGACATTTATAAAAAATTAAATATTTATTGGTTTATTATTTAATTCTAAAGTTAACTTATATAAAAATGTACAAAGTTTAAAAAATATTTACGGAAAAAATAATAAAAATGCTAAACTTGCATAATTAAAAATATGAATATTTTTCATAAAAAAAAAAAATAATTTTGTTTATTATAATTTTGATATTTATAAAAGAATTAAATATTAATTGGTTTATTAATTAATTTTAAAGTTAACTTATATAAAAATGTACAAAGTCAAAACAATATTTACGGAAAAAATAATAATAATGCAAATTTAATAATTATTTTAATGAAAATAATAAAAAAATATCTAAGTGTTAGTAAAAATATTAAAAAATCTAAATAATATTTTTTTATTTTTATTTATAATTAAATTTATTTTTAATTTATTTTTATTAATTTTTAGTAATTTTATTTTTATCAACTTTTAATGAACTTTTATCAGTCGATGTAAGAATAATAAAGACTTTTTGACCACTTAACTTTTCTAAAATCTGTATAAAATGTATTAAAAGAAATTAAAAAAAGTTTAATTTAAATAAGTAAAAAAAATATTTAAAGTAAATAATTTATACATGTTTCTAGGATTTTAGTTTGATTTTTTAATGCAAATCTATATACCAAATAATAATTATATAAATGTAAGAAAATAATAAAGCTGTTAATAATAATACAACTAATTAAAATAAAACAAATACAAATATTATTCACATTATTGATTAATAATAAAAAGAAATAAATAAATATACAATATTTAAACAGTTATTTAAATTTATAGCCCATAAGCAACGTTAATAAATATGAAACCTGCGCGAGTAAATAGTGACAAATGATTTAATTACTTCTAGCCTGCTTGAAGCAGGAGGCACACACACTCCCTCACACACACACACACATACACACACACACATACACACACACACACACACATGCAGACATACAAGTTGACTGATATCGCTTGCTTGCCAGGGCAGCACTTGAGTGCGAGCGAGAGCGCTTCTCAGCATGTTTTCTTTTTGTTTTTAATTTTGTGTGCCATGTCTCTTCTCCATGCAGCAGAAGAGAGTGAGAGGGAGAGCTAGCTCTCTTTCTCTGACAATTCATTTGTCTAATTAACATAATTTGAATACTCTCAGCTGAGGAGACGAAAGATTTGCATTTACTTTGCAGAGGCAGCGAAAACTGTGAAAACTGTGAAAACTGCGAAAACTGCTCCCATTTAGATGTGGCACGGCATGGCGCTGCCAGTGCGAGCAGTCAAAGTAGTTGCAGGCACACACACACACACACACACACACAGAGAGACAGCAGGATACACATGTTATTGCACTTACACACACACAGACACAGACACACAGACATGAGCAGCTACGACGTAGGAGTACCTTGGCTCTGCTGCATTATTTGCGCTCTGTAAATGCGAGCAAAGAGAGCGCGGCAGGGCGGGAAAAGTGGGCTGGGGTGGGGTGAAAAAAAGACTGAAAAAAAAGAAAATAAGGGGGGAGAAAATTATAATAATAAATAAAAGCGACTCGCAGCGAGTGGCAACTCGACGCAGCGGTTTCACACGCAATTAACATATTCTCTCTGTTTCATTAAAATTGTTGCATTTGCTGAAGGGTTACCGAGCCGAGCTGGCCCGAGCGCCGAACCCCAAACTACAGATACACTACTTCCCCCTCTTTGCTCCCCTTGAACCACATTGGCGCCCCCTGCACTTTGGCCCCCCGCGACACGAGTTTGCTGCTGTGGATCAGGATTCTGGCAAACTGATGCGCTTTTTACTGGTTGCCTTTCTACACGTGCGCCTTTTTTTTAATTATTTGTTTTTCGCTTTTTATTCAATTACGTGCACACAGAGTGAGAGAGAGAGGGGGGAGAGAGAAAGGGAAAGGGATACACGCTTGTCTCTGGCAGCGCAAGTTAATGTGCATGGGGCAAGCTCGAGCTGGGCGAACTGCCCCGCCCCAACTTTAATTGGCGCTGCAATTGGATTCCAATGGAACGGGAGGTTAAGGGGCTATCGACATCTGCCAAATGTTAAAAATGTTGCAATTTACATTAATGCCGCAGCGCTTTGCAGTCGCATTAAACAATTAACAATTGTAATTGATAAACAATTAGCAGCAATATAAGTGAGCCGCAGGCGCAGGCAGCACAGTTGTCTCTCAGTCTGTGTGTGTTCGACTGTGGCATACCACTTGCAGGTGCAACACATCGTCGCACACTACAGGGTATACTCACATATTTCTGGAAAAGGAATACTTTAATTTACTCAAATTTGTCAGCCTAATTGAACAGTTCCATATGCATTATGTATACGTCTATATATATACATTTTTGGTACGACGTCAGAGAACGCCAACTGAGGCCGCCAACAATCGAAACGAATCGAATCGCTTCGTATCGTTAATCACCAATGCAAACACGGCATGATACGAGAAGCATAAAAATAATAGTGTAAATAATACAGAAAACTCCACTCGCCTCGCCTCGCCTCATAAATATATAAACAAATCATTAGGCCCGCACATCGCGACATCGTCTGCGTCAGCCAGAGACATCGACGACGGCGACAACATTTCAAGCAACTTTAAAGCTGCTTCAATAATCAATGAGAGAGAGAGAGAGAGAGAGAGAGCGAGACAAGAGCTAGAGAGCTTTCGGCTCTAAGTGCAGCGGTAAGCCAATTAAGAAGCCTGAAGCGGCTTAAGCAGCTCAATCATAATTCGATTAAGCTCGTTATGCACGAAATGGCTCTATTTGGCTTACAAGCTGAGTAAACAAATTGAGTAACTTTAGCTTAACTCAATTTGCATGTGCTTTCAAAGCTTTGTGTTAGTTTTGCGTGTTATCTAAATTTTTTCAGTCCGAAGCTGAGAAGCTTTGCTTCAACTTTTCTCCCTTTGCATGTGCTTTGAAAGCTTTTAATGTTTCTATTTTTTTAATTTAATGTGCTTTTGATATTTGTCAACAATTAATTAAGATTTTTCTCGCTTTAAGCCTTGCAAGTTGCTTTGACTTTATACATATATAAGATTTCTTAGTCCTTTAAGCTTTTTTATCATGCGCTTTTTTGCTTAATATTTTTTCTTTCACTTAATGTGCTTTCAAAGCTTTTAGCTTTTTGTCAGAATTTTTAAAGAATTTTCTTGCTTAAAGCTACGCAAGCTGCTTCGACTTAAGTAATAAGCTTTCTTTATTATTTTAATCTTTTCCCTTATGTATTTACATGTGCTTTCAAAGCTTCCAATGAGCTTTTTAATACTAAATTTTTTGTCATCTTTATTAAATGTGCTTTCAAAGCTTTCAATGAGCTTTTTAATCTTAAATTCTTTGTTATCTTAGCTAAATGTGCTTTCAAAGCTTTCAATGAGCTTTTATCTTAAATACTGATATGTGCTTTCTGATATATTCTAACCTTTTCTTACTCTTAGCTCCACAAGCTGCTTTGAGCTTTCTGAAGCTTTTGCCAAAACCGCATGTCACGTGATCTCAAGGCTCTGGCCGCCCCTTTTTTTTTTGCTCACCTAGATAACATTTTCGGGCCTTTGTTTTGGGTGTTAGAATTTTAATAGATTTTTAATGGACTTGGCCAGCTTTTTTAGAAAAAAAAAATAGATAAAGAAAACATACGACATACGACACAAGACATAAGACACAAGACAGTCATTAGTATGCTGTACCGGTTAGGAGTTGAGAGTTTTTGCTCATGGACGCCATCAATTCTCGCGTAGCGTATGCATATGAAAAATCCCCCCTACAAAGCTTAGCTGAACTGAGCGGAGCAGAAACCAGTTAGCTGCGGCAGTGGGTGGTAGAGGGGTGGAGGGAGGGGGCAGCGTAAGTTATGTCTACGCAGAGCGGTGAATATATAAATAAATGCATTAGGCGTCGCTGGGCTTAGTGTCGATTGAACCGCCATAGGCAAATTAACATAGACAATGCGCAGGGAGATCTTATTGCTTGGCCTAATCCTGGCCAGCTGCTGTTGCTGGACCAGCAGTGCTTATCCCCAAGCGGCCGAGAGCAGCTCAACGAGCAGCGAAACGCCAGCAACGACATCGACTTCAACAACGGAGGAGGCCAAGGATGACAGCAGCAGCAGCAGCACAACCAGCGCACCCGAGAGCAGCAGCAGCAGCCCCAGCAGCAGCAGCAGCACGACAGAGGCCAAGGCAGCGGACGAGGTCAAGTTGCCAAGCAGCACAACACCAGCGCCGGCAGCTACCTCGACCCCAGCCAGCACCACCTCCGCCTCCAGCTCCAGCT
This sequence comes from Zaprionus ghesquierei, assembly GCA_018904095.1. NCBI lineage: Eukaryota > Metazoa > Arthropoda > Insecta > Diptera > Drosophilidae > Zaprionus > Zaprionus ghesquierei. Next base: position 12,655,387 of record JAEIGP010000394.1, on the reverse strand, counting down.
CCACCACCGAGCTGAGCAGCAGCACCACCACACCGGCCACTACCACAGCTGCCGCAGCTGCCACAGCGGCCAAGGATAATGAGCAGGAACTGCAGCAGCTGTTGCAGAAATGCGATGAGCTTAAGAAACGCAAGAAGCGCGACAGTTCCAACTCCTCCGAGGAGGATGATGAGAGCGCGGAGCGCAAGTCGCAGAAGAAGGAGCGCAAGAAGCTGAAGAAGATGTGCAAGAAGCTGCGCAAGCAGCAGGAGAACAAGGAGCAGGGACAGAATCTGCAGGAGTTGGCCGAGGCGCTGCGTGCGTACAGCGAGAAGCAGAAGCAGCAACAGTAGTAGCAGCATACCCTGTAAGTCTGCACCAAGCGGGTAGCTAAGCTTCTTCTTCTTCCATTTTTTTTTTTTGTTATACTTTTTTTTATATTTATAAATCAAAATCGAAAAGTTTCAAAGAGAATAAAAACGTGTTTGAATATGCTATAAAGTTGGCGTTAGTTAATAGGAGTAAGAGAGAGAGGGAGAGGGCAAGGGAGAGAGAGAGGGAGAGGGGAGAAAAGGAAGGCAGACTGTGACCCAGTTAGAGAGTTGCGGCATTTACGGCTCGATTTCTCTGCTAATTCGTAGGTCAAATATCAACAATTTCAATTGGATTGCACACCCACACCCACACACACCCACACACACTCGCATACACACACACAAAAGTTCTCTTGTCGTCGTTTCATCATTTCATCATTTTCCCGGAATTTGAAAATTTGAAAGCTCAACAGATTTGTTTGCTCCACAAATTGGCAACGAAATTGGGTAAAACTAATTGAGATGTGTCACTGTGTATTAACACACACACACACACACATACACACATAAATATGTAAAATATTTTATATGTTATCTGCGCCATCTACGCTATCTAAACTATCCATGATTCCACATGCTATGCGCTGTAATTAACCAAATATGATAAAGCAACGTGAGCAGGTTGGCCATTAAGCCATTACTGCATTACAGCTCAATAGCCAACCCGCACATTGCTATAAAATTATGGCAAATTATAGGAAATTATTGCCATAATTTCATCAGTAGTTCAAGTTAATCTCGACGCATTACAGGCAATTATGTAACCTGTTCTTTGTCGACTCTTTGCCTTTGGCTGGTGACTGGCCAAACTGGTTTGCCCACCTCGGCTTGGCTAGACAACCAAATTCTCAAGGGGTGTCGATGGTGGGGGAGGGGAGGGGGGGGGGAACAACCGCACATCAATTGTTGATTTATCGAAACATTTCTCATGCTATTTGCCATAACAATTATGCGCGATTTATAGGAATTCATTTGCGCCGTAAGTTGCGGCTAAGAAAAATGATTTACAGCCAAAAAGCAGCTGCACTTCGGTGCGAGTAAATATTGTAGAAATTGATCGGATGTGGAGTGCATATATGTACTATAATTATTTATTTATCTATTTATTTATTTATTTAATTGTTTGTTTATTTATTTAATTCATTATATATTTATTATTTTACTATTTATTTATATATACATATATTTGTTTGTTTGTTTATTTATTTATTTATTTCTTTTTTCTTTAATAATTTATTAATAAATTAATTTTTTTCTCTTAATTTATTTATTTTTCTGAATTTTTTATTATTTTGTAATTTATTTTCTTATTAACTAAATAATTTTTTATAATTATTAAGTTATTTTTTGTTATTCATTCATGTATTTATTGTTAATTTATATTTATTATTTTTTAAGTTTATATTTATTTATTTTATATTTATTTATTATATTTATTTATTATTATTATAATTTATATAATTTATATTTATTTATTAATTAATTTTTCTTTGTTTGTTTGTTTACTTTTCTTTATTTTTTTATTTTTATTTAAAAAGGTATTTATTGTTTATTTGTTTATTTATTTATTTACTTATTTGCTTATGTAATTCTTTTTTAATTCACTAATTTTCTTACTTTATTCTTTTTTATTCACTTATTTATTTTTTTATGAATTCAATTTAATTGTTTTATTTTTGCTCTTATTTATATTTATTTATTTAGTTAGTTTTTTGTTTATTTAATCATTTATTTAATTTTTTATATATTTATTTTATTATTCAATAACTTATTAATTTATTTAATTCTTTATTTATTTGTTTATTTATTTGTTCACCGTCAACACAGTCAAATTCAAATGGAAAAATTAATACTATAAATAAATTTAAAAAAAATATATGTATAAAATAATTAAAAAAATTAAAAAAAAAAAACTAAAAATAAAGAAAAAGAGTATCTAAATTAATATATTAAATTTTCTTATGTATATGTATGTAGGTATGCATGTGCTACCCTTTCTTTAGCCAGGTCAAATATTTCTCGCTCTAAGCTAGAAACTACACATCGATCGTTGAATCGATCCGCACGTTGGAAACTAATTTACATATGCGAAACCATAGCCAGAAAAAAAAAAGAAAATAAGCCAAAAAATGCTGTAAACAGTTTCTGCCAAAATGTTAATGAAGCCAGAGTTCAGGCTGATGAACTCGTGGCCAATAGAAAGAGAACAGCGGCTAAATGGGTCGACCCGTGCTTTGAACTCGGCCTCAACTCGCCTCAGCTCGTCTTTTTGGCTAATTATGCGCAGAACTAGCCGCAAAAAAGAAAAGAAAACCGCCGTTAGGGCTAATGATTTATGCACCGATCTGGAGTGGAGTTAATATAAGCGGGCAGCGGTGCGGATTCCCGATTCAGTTGGCGCACAACCAGCACAGCAAATCAATGAAGTGGGCAATGTTGTTATCGAGTCGCGCATCGCGATCGCAAACGCAATCGCTGCTGGTCCTGACCCTGCTGGTCGGTGGCCTCGCACTGGTGAGCGGTAAATTTTTTTGATCTTCCTTCCACCTGCCAGACGGAAATGACTTATATGCCAAACTATTTCCGCCTCCTTTTGCAGCACGCGATGAGCTGCAGCTGAGCTCGACGGTGAAGCCAACAAGTGCAGCCAAAACGGAAACGAAAACCACCGCAAAGCCGCTGATGATTATCAATGCGCCGCCCATGAAACAGAAGCATCTGGTGCCGGTCGCTGTGGAGACATCACCCGCACAGGTGGAGGCAAAGCCACAGCTAGAGGCAAAGCCAGCGGTGCAGCAGCCTCAGCCACAGCAGCAGCTCAAATCCTCGCTAAAGGTGCAGGATGCCAAGCCGCTGCAGGTGACCGGCTTCATCACGAAGTCCGGCAACATCTACGAGATCGAGGATAAACGTGGCATTGGTCGCATTGAGCCACGTCAGGCGGATGATGCAGCCGGCGAGGCGGAGGATGAGCAGCAGATTGTGTGCAACTATGGCAATGTGGTGATCTATAGCGATGTGCCGTGCGATGAGGTGACCAGCGTCAAGGTGGGTCAAGTGCAGCCGCTGAAGCCGCAGAAGGAGGAGACACCCGCTGCCGACTCCGCCGCCGACAACAACAGCAACAACAACAACAACGACTTGGATGACGAAGTGGAGCAGGAGCCGGAGGAGTCGCAGCAATCGAGCCATGTGCAGAACGACAGCAACTCTTCACGTCAGCAGCCCGGCCAGCGTCGTCGCCGTCGTCGTCGTCCTACGAACGCTGCCAATGGCGGGCAGAGCCAGGGGCAGCGACAGCGCCAGCAGCAGCAGCGACGTCGCGTCAATGGCAACCGCAATGGCAACGGCAGTGGTGTGGTAAGGCGTCGCTACTACGTACGCAATGGCAACAACAACAACAACAACAACAATGGCAACCGCATTCGCAATGGCAACGGCAACGGCAACGGCAACCGACGCCGTCGTCCCAATCAGCGTCGCGGCCAGCAAAATGGCAACGGGCAGCGTCCCGCCAACAGGCAGCAGCAACAGCGACGTCGCCAGCAGCAGCGCCGTCGTCAGCAGCAGCAGCAGCAGCGTCGTCGCCAGCAGCAGACGCAGCAGCAGCGACGCCGTCAGAGCCAACCCATACGCGAGGACGAGGAGGAGGAGCAGTAAACGGAGTCGCTGAAGACGAAGCTAATGCAAGACGTGGAGTAGGAGAAGCTGAGAGAGCGAGTAACCTACATAGCTGTCTCTCTCTCTCTCTCTTCTCTCTCTCTTTTTTTTCCCCCAAAACGATATGAATAAAGTGTTAACCAAAAGATTCGCATTCGACTTGGCTTTCTTTGTACCCTATGCGGTGTATTGGAAATGTTCTAAAATGGGTATACTCGCTTTGTGCAAATGTAGGTAAAGGTTTGGGAGAAGGCGTGGCGGAGTCCACAAAGCATAAATATTCTAGTTAAGGATCACTAGCCGAGTTGATTAAGCTATGTCCATCTCTTCAAAACCCTCAATTGCTTTCTTACTTGTTCAGTTACTTTGCTGTCTTTGGGGGATTCCACGTTGCCTACCCAGCTACTCCTGTCTCTCTCTCTCTTCCTAACTTCTTTTCCTTCCTCTCTCGATCTTTTTCTTTCTTGCCCTCTTTCTATTTCTCTCTCTCTCTCTCTGTCTGTCACTCTCTTATCATCTCCCTCTCTCTCTTCTCCATTCCTTTCTTCTGCAATCTTATCTACATGCATCTCTCCTTCTTACTGCCTCATTATCCTGCGCTTTCTTTTACTATTCTCCACTCTGACTGCCTACCCACATAGACATATGTATGTCTTATTTACCCTCAATCCCTCTCTCACTCCCTCTGTCTTTCTCCCTCTTTGTTGCTCTATACAACTTGGGTTTCCCCGTGCAACTTCTCGTTGCATCGATCGCTTAGGGTTTACGACTTGAAATGGCGCAAAGTTTTGCAGCAGTTTTGGATTACTAATCGCATAATGGAGCTGGAGTTCCTAACACTTGGTAGTTGTTGTTGTGCGCCCATATTGCACACACTCTCTTTGTATCCCTTTCCCTCTCCCTCCCTTTATAGTTGCTTCTATTATCATTCTTTGCAGTGTTTCCTGTTGTGGGATTCCCCTACGAAAAATGTGCAGCTGCAAGTCGTCTTGAAGTCTCACATGCCTCTCTTCTCTTCCCCTCTCAAGCTGTCTCTCTCTCTCTCTCTCTCTCTCTCTCTCTCTCTCTCTCTCTCTCTCTCTCTCTCTCTCTCTTCCACTCTCTCTTTGTGTCTCTCTCTAGTTTTCCCCGCAGTTTGTCACTTTAATTGTAACTAGATTTTCGAGTCGACTCGACTTGACTCGACTTTTTGTGCAACAATTTTGTGAGAGGGCAGTATAAGAGGGAAGGGAGAGGGAGTTAGAGAAGAGAGAGAGAGAGAGATGGAGACAGAGACAGAGATAGAGATAGAGGGTTAGAGAGGTGCGTAGCGGGACCGGAAGCGTTGTGTGGGCTGCGGGTTATGGCATCTTGGGCTGCGATGTCAGCGTCAGTTACAAGCAGCAGAAGGAGGGGCGAGAAATAGGAGAAGGAGAATAGGGAGAAGGCGACGGAGATAGCGTGCAGGCAGAACAGCAGAAGCAGCAGGCGCCAAAGGAGCTGGAGATGAAATTTGCGCGCTTGGGCCCAGCGCACTTAACACATAAAACAAATACAAAATACAACAACAACAAGCAAGGCAAGACAAGCGCCAGAGCAGGGCGGAAAGAGGAGAGAAGAGGGGAGGGAAGAGAGGAACTAAAGGGGTGGGAAGGGGTGGTAAGGGCATAGAAGGCAGCCGAGTGAACCCCAGCAGCGAGAGAGCACAAGAAAGTCATTCAAAAGTCAACCAACTTTCTTCTTTTGAAACACGTTAAAGAGCAGAAAAAAGAAGCTCACACACACACACACATGGCTCTCTCTCCCGTGTATGTGTGTGTGTGTGTGCTATAACGTAACGTCAGGGGGCTACATGAAAACTTGTAAGGCAACAACAACAACAACAACAACAACAAGTGCAAGTCGCCTGCTGATTTTCCTTTGTTGTTTGCATGCACACGAATGCCCCAACCAGCAGCCCAGCCCCCTCTTCCTACCACCCTCTCCCTCTCCCTACCTATCCCCTTTCCCCATGGCAATACACCCCGATCCTGGCCAGCAATGGCTGCTACTGCTGCTGCTGCTGCACTTCTATCTGCGCTGCGCTTCGCCTCTCCAAAGCGCCATCAACGACGTGCGCCACGTTGACGACGTTGTTGTTGCTGTTGTTGTAGTTGTTGCTGTTGTTGTTGTTGTAGTTGTTGCCTCCCCTTGCTGTGGCTTTTGTTGTTGCTGCTGCTGTTGCTGTTGTGCGTTGAGCCTGCAAGTTTATCACCTCATTGTTTTTGCACGTCGGGGCTAGAGCTCATTGTCGTCGCCTCTGTTCAGCTTTCCCTCTCGCTCTCCCTCCTTCTCCCTCTCCCTCGCTGTTGTTGGCGCGCGACTTTTATCGCTGACTGCGCCATGTGGCATCATCGCACACCTGCAGCTGCAGCCACTCAAATGTGGCCGAAGTTGCAAGCGCTGTCATAAAATGCATAAACAAATTCGTGAACATGTCACAAGCACTGTGGCGCCATCTATGTGCAAGTGTCGAGTGACAGCGCAAATGTGCAAAGCGTTGCCAGACGGCTGAGAATGTTGTAAAACTGCAGCGAAAGCGATCAATTTAACGATTTGAATTTGGAGAAGGCGAGAGGAAATAAATCGATTGTGATTGTGTTGGAATATCCTATGTAAAGCTAAAGCTTGTTAAGGGGTGTATCTACCCATACCATACACCCGTTGCCTGGCAAAGTGCCGTTAATTATATTTCTAATTACTATGCCAACTTTACAGTACAAAGTTTATTTTGGGTTGCCTTTCGAGAGACCTTTGAACCACAGACTGATAGAACTATATGCATTTATGTTTGGGCAACTTTAAGTGTTTGTGTATCTAAAATATTTGAATTCTGTATACCCTGCAAAGCATTTTAAGAGTGTGTTATGCATAAAAAATATGACAAATATTACATTTATAGAATAGATGATACTATAATATGTTAAATCAAGTAATATATTGAATTATATATATATGAAATATAGTTTGAGCTGAGACGGCCGATATATTGGACAAGTTTCTCGTTTACCATGAGCTGTCTGCATTTTTATGCCATTGGAGACGTGGCAGACCCCATAAACTATATTTATTCTCAGGATCACTAGATGAGTCGATTGATCCATGTCCGCCTGTCCGTCTGTCTGTATGAACGTCGAGATCTCAGCTATTACAAAAGCTAGAGACACCAAATTTGACATGATGCTTCCTGTATACTATACGCAGATCAAGTTAATTTCAAATTTATGATGCCACGCCCACCGCCTACGCAAATCGATAATTTGCGAATATTAAGACAATTATTAAGGTTAAAGCTGTCTGCTTTGGTACACGTAAAGATGCTGTAATATGCACCCAATCCCCAAATTACAATCCGATCGGACGATAAACAATCTTACATTCGGGCGCGCTTGATTGTAGTTTTCCCTACTTGTTTTGTTTTACAATATTCATCGATTTTTCTAGCTATAAACGAAGCTTATGTATCTATTTTAATATATTTTATTAAATATTTAAAGATAAATCTAAATTAAACGAACTACACGAAAAATTTTAATCTTATTCCACATTTTCGTTATATTTTTTCAAAATTTCCCAGCACAGAGAACTTTGTTTTCATTATTGAATATATTGTTTAATATAATTGTACATTAATCTTAATTGCACAGGTTATTAGAGAAGTTAGAATCTTATCCAATATTTTCCTGGTGCTTTGCCAAAGCATTCACAAACTGTTCCAGCTAGATACAAATTTACTATATTTTTCTATATATTTTTAAACATAATTGAAGATTTATCATAATTGAATGGGCTCTTCAAGCAGCTTTAAATTTTATCTAAATTTTCGTTATATTTTTCCAAAATTCCCCAGCCCAGAGAACTTTTTTTCTCATTTTTAAATATACGTATATTTCTTAATATAATTGCACATTTATCTAAATTGCACAGGTTTTTGTAGAAGTTTAAATCTTATCCAATATTTTTCTTAAATTTTGCTAAACGTTCACCAAACTTTCAAGCTAAAAACAAATTTACTATATTTTTCTATATATTTTTCAATATAATTGAAGATTTATCAGAATTGATTGAGCTATTCAAGCAGCTTTAAATTTTATCTAAGTTTTCGTTATATATTTTTCTAAAACTCCACTACATTTTCCAGCTAAGAACGCATTTTGTTTGTGTATTTAAAAATATTTTCCAAAATATTTGCAGATTTCTCATAATTAATGGGCTAAACAGTAAATTTTATCTAGCGTTACAATTTTTCTAAAATCACAAGCAAACCTTTTGTGTATTTAAATATTTCCAAAATTTTTTATTTTTTTTATTAAAAAATTTTAACCATTAAATTTCTCTACATTCTGCTAAAATTTCACCTAATTTTCAAGCTAGAAACAAACTTAATTCTTGTATTCGTTTTTCTTCATTTTCGTTGTTGTTGTGATGTCCGGCAAATCAGGTTATTTCTTTTATTTTTGCCTACTCACTGCAAATCGATGGTTAAGTGGAATCAGCCCGAGGCGCGATTCGCTTTTAGGGCCCTCGCATATGTCTGCTTTCGCTCTATCATAACCATTTGGCGTGTTTTTATGCGCATAGACTGAGAGTGTAGGCAAATGTTCGTGTATGTATGGGATATACGAGTATGTATATACAGGGTACACGCGCGTATAAAGACAAGCGATGCGTAGCTTCCCCGTTCCGCTCCTTCTCCGCTATGGGAACCGATGCAGCAGGTGTATCAATAACTGTAACCGTTAACTGCTTTCGGACTAAACGGCTGAAATCGCTGTGAAAAGCTCAACTGGCCAATAAACCAATATTGAATGGGCCGAGCCACGGTGCGGGGTGGAGCCCAGAAAGGAGCCAGGAGGGGGGTAGGGAAGGGGGGTTTACGTGCCTGGGCGCGTTCAGCGTTTAGCTTTGTCAAACACAAATCCTTTGGGCAAAGAGTTCGTTGGCATACGCACACACATTAGACAGAGACGGGCAGAGAGAGTGTGAGAGAGAGTGAGAGAGGCAGCTAGTGCGAGTGAGTGGGAGGGCAGACATAATCGCATAAAGATAAAACAGTTTAATGTCGCAGCGAACAAAGCGCAGGCAGCAGATGAAAATGAAGATGCTGATAGGGGGAAAGGGAGAGGCAGAGAGGGAGAGAAAGAGAGAGCGAGGGAGAGGCAGAGGCAGGCAGAGTTAGTGGCGGCTCTCGTTGCTTCAAGCACCTCATTGACCCCCTGTCGTGCAGGAAGCAACTCCCTGGCCAGACAAGATGGCGGCCACCAGTAACTGAAACAACTACAACAACAACAACAGCAGCAACAGCCACATAAACAAAGACACCCGACGGCGTTTGCCCAAAACGCGCAAAATCTGTCAATTATTTAAATCGCCTGGCAAAAATCTGGGCAGGTCGCTGAGCCCGCAGGCAGCTTAAGTGATGGCAGCCTGTGCCCTCCCCTTCCCCTGCTGCTGCTGCTGCTGCTGCTGCCAGCGGGTGGCGAAACTATGCCTTGATGAAGCCGCCTTGTCTGTTGGTAATTAACATGAAAATAAGCGCATTAACATCATGGATGCCAGCGGTTTATGCGCGCCCTGAAAGACGGAGGGGGGGCCGCCCCAGTCGCTGCTTTAAGGGCTGCTTGGCAACCTAAAAATGACTTCCAAGTTGGTCCCCTAATTATGAAATCGAAATCGAAACCGAAATTTCGCTCCGTCGCGAATTTGCGACGAAAAACGCAAAGCGCGCAAATTAAAATAATAAATTCGCTAAATTAAAGAAGGAAGTCATTAAAGAGGGGCAGGGAGGGGGGAGAGCGACAGGCCTGCGGATGAGGCCTGCTTACGGCACATTGAGCAGCGCCAAGCGAGAGTTAAGCACCGAAGGAAGCTGCCGCTGCCCGCTAGGGGGCGCCCTTTGTGCGACGACGACGACGACGACGTCATTAGCAGCATTTACACGTCGCACGGCACGGCGCAGCCAAAGGATAATAAGTAACGAGAAGTGAAGGCAAGAGCGAAGCGAAGAAAAGTGTGAAAAGAAAAGCGTCGCTAAGACAAAAACTGACACAAATTAAACTGAAATTAGTTGCAACTCACTACGTCGCGTCCGCCACGCGCCTTCGTCCTCGTCTCCATCTTCGTCTCCATCTTCGTCTTCGTCTTCGTCCTTGTCTTCTCTCGCTTTGTTCGTTCACGTTCACGTCTCCATTTCCATCTTCATCTTCATTTTCGTTTTCAGCGTTCGTGAATGTGTCAAGCCCAAAGTGGCTGCTAATGACCATGGCACATGGTCAGCGTGGAGCCATCCGCCGCCTGCTCCTGCTCCTTCTCCTGCTGCTCCAGATACCTGTCAAACGTAAGTCTGGGCAGACATTTTTCTGCTCAAATAGAGCGAATGCTTTGCGCTAATTATGAATACAAAAAGTGTGGTCTATATACTGTATATATATTGCATAAATATGCTATATACTTGTATATATATATATCTTGTACCTTAGTTCGATTTCATCGATTTTTAACTTGCCTTGCCTTGCTTCAATTTGAAAATTAATTTCAATCTCTTCCTTCTGTAATATCTTCCCTGTCTATATATGTATATAGCCAATAATCCATATTCTCTCTCTCTCTCTCTCTATGCTATATACTTTCTCTATGCTATATACTTTCTTGTACCTTAGTTCGATTTCATCGATTTTTAACTTGTCTTGCCTTGCTTCAAATTAAAAATTAATTTCAATCTTTTCCTTTTGTAATATCTTCCCTGTCTATACATGTATATAGCCCATAATGCATATTCATCATCCGCTTAATGACTTCACTCTCTCTCTCTCTCTCTCTCTCTCTCTCTATGCTATATACTTGCTCTATGCTATATACTTTCTTGTACCTTAGTTCGATTTCATCGATTTTTAACTTGCCTTGCCTTGCTTCAATTTGAAAATTAATTTCAATCTCTTCCTTCTGTAATATCTGCTCTGTCTATATATGTATATAGCCAATAATCCATATTCTCTCTCTCTCTCTCTCTATGCTATATACTTTCTCTATGCTATATACTTTCTTGTACCTTAGTTCGATTTCATCGATTTTTAACTTGTCTTGCCTTGCTTCAAATTAAAAATTAATTTCAATCTTTTCCTTTTGTAATATCTTCCCTGTCTATATATGTATATAGCCCATAATGCATATTCATCATCCGCTTAACGACTTGACTCTCTTTCTCTCTCTCTCTCTCTCAGTCTCTCTCTTCCTCTCCCGCTCCCCCTCCCAATCTCTTAGTTACGCCTCATCAGCTTGCGCAACTTTAAAAGGCAGCTCGATTTCTGAAATTTCATAGACAAGCCACGTGAAGTTGCCCGCCTGCCCCTTCCAGTCGCGCCTCTGGCCCTTTGTCAACCCTCCCCACTTCCTTCTCTCTCTCAACTTACCTTGCCTACCGACATCCGGAGCGAGGGTTTTGTCTCTGATTGACTTGGCAGTCACCACATGTGTCAGCTTGACTCTGACATCTCGTGTCTATTTTCAGCGCAGCAGAAATCTTATTTTAGTACCAGGCAGCAGAAGAGAGGGGCGTAGGAATAGGGGGGAGTGGCAACTCTACCTGCCTGACATGTCCTAACGAGGCGGAGGCTCATTTCGAAACCAAATAGAATGAAAATAAAAAGCAAAATATATAAAAATAAAATGTAGAAAATATTTTGTGCTAATTTCGTCACGCATCCCCGCCCAAGCAGCCGCCCCCCCTTCCATTCCACGCCTCTGCCCTCCTCTTCCTCTGCAGCTTTGCGCCAAGCTAAGGCCAAGACGAGTCAACTTTTTGCGTCAGTTGTTTCAACTTGGCCAGAGGCGGCGCGTAAGGAAGGCTCAGCGTGGTATGGGGAAGGGGGAAAGGGAGCAGGGTATACTGGGGCGGGGGTGGGGTATACTTTGTGTTATCAGCAGTCAGTTAGTAGCGGAAACTTTTTAAACGTTTTCGAAACAAGTTGAAATTTAAATAAACCTTCCAATTTTTGACGACCCCCCTTCCCTTTGTCCCGCATATGAATGCCAAGTTGAGACAACAAAATCGCCAGAGAAATGGAAACTTTTTGCCAGAGAATTGTAATTTTTGCCTTCACTTTGCATTTCAGAGTTGACGCTGCGACTCAAGCAGCACAAGGGGAGGGGCGAGGGGGGGAAGGACTTGAAACTCAGCTCAAGACTGGAGACTTCGACTGGGATGGCGACTCTCCATTCTCGACTTGCTTTTTGTGCCCATAAAATCGACTTAAATTTTTATTGCGACAAAAAACTGTTTGGCAAGTGAAAAGAAACGCGCTCGCGCAAAGTGCAAGCGCAGTTGCGAAAGCCGCTTTTGGGACAGCTCTAAGAGGGGTTGGGGGGAGGGGGGGCTGGTCTGCTCGCGCGCTGCCCGCGGTTTGTAAATGCAGTCGAGGACGCTGGCAAAATCGCATTATGGCAGGGCAGTGTTTTTCGCTCTTGTTGTTCGCTCTGCCTCTCTCTCTCTCTCTCTCTGACCAACAAACACGCTGATGTTGATACCGAAAGGCAAATGAATAGAATACCCTGTAAAGTGAGCTCCCACAGAGAGGGGTAACCTCTATGGAGGGGTAACCTCTATGAAATCAAAGAAAATTTTAGCTTGCACAGTTTCTGAGCTGCGACAGAAGCTACACAGCTAACTCACACCACGTACAGGGTATCTGCCTCGTCGTGCATACCCTGTGCATATAATTTTGCCTTTTTTCTTGTTCTTCATCTTATGTTTTTAGTTCACTCGTTGCCCAATTTCCACTGCGCACTCTTTTCGTACATATTTTGCCCGGCGCCGGAAAGTATGCTATAATATTTTCGTACTCGCTTGCGCGCTCACTTCGAGGCAGTAGGGGTACTGGGGAGGGGGGGCTGGCGTTGGGTAGGCAAGTGGCAAGTGGCAAGTTCAAAAAGTGCCAACGATGCCGACGATGAAGGCAACGAAATAATAAAAAGCAAACTTTTTACCAAGTTGACTTTGACACATTGGGCCAAGACAAACAGACAGGGCGAGGGCGGGGAGATGAACAAGGGGAAAAGGGGAGGGGAGAGGGGGAGGGGGTAAGGACCAGGCAGACACCAACTAACCACACCTCTGCCGCTGCCCGGCAACAGCCCAAGCCGTTAGTTCTTGCATGAAAATGACATAACAAAATTGTCGGGCAAACGCAGAAGAAAGCGCAGAAAGAGCAGGGGAGAGAAAGAGAGAGGGAAAGGGAGAGTGGTAGAGAGAGAGAGAGAGGCAGATCTGAAGTTTACTCCACGCGCATTGCAACAAAATATTTATTTGTCTTGGAAATGGAATCGCCGCCGTCGCCGTTGCCGATTTGGGGCAAACTGACAAACAAAATGCGCCGCAATGTGACAAGGCAAGCCCAGGGGAATAGCAGCAGGGAGAAGAGAGAGAGGGAGAGGCAGAGGGAGGCGCTGCAAATTGTGTGAATAGCCGCGCAATGAGTCAAACAGCAAGTGCAAAATGTCAATCAGCTAAGCCGTGCTATTTAGCCGTAATTAACGTCATGTTCCAGCTAAAGATCGCGGCGCAAAGTTGGCCAAAATTTCAGCTAGAGAAGGAGAGAGCGAAAGAGAGCGAGAGAGAGATTAATGAGTTCACCGGGCTAACTTCAACTTCGGGACTATCGCGATGAAATCGCCTTGTTCTTTCGACGCTTAGGGGGCGCAGGCAAACCTAAGCGATAAGCGCGTGCGATAAGCGACGGATAAATGATGCTCATTAGCGGAGGCAAGCCAAATGGCCGCAGTGGCCCAAAACTGGAGCAAGTGGCATATATAAGCCGGTGCGGCACTCACAGCCAGCATACACAGCTTCGCCTCCGAGTCAAGTCAAGAGTTAAGAGTCAAGAGTTTCACCCGGAAAGATGTTCACCATGCAGCAGAAGCCAAGTGCAATTTTGGTAGTGTCGCTGCTCCTTGTGGCCAGCTGCCAGGCGGGCAATGTGGGACGACAGCGTCGTGTGCACACTAGCGCCACCAGCACCAGTGCGGGAGGCAGTCAGCTGGCCGGCTTGGGGTTGCCACTGTGGCATGCCACATTCGCCAGCAACGATGAGTACATTGAGGCGCCACTAAAACGTGCCGAGATCATTGCCGCACGCAACAACAATGCAGAGAATCTGGATCTGATCGATCTGTTGCCTGCGGCGGAGCTAGCACCTGGCCAACTATTGCTGGGTGCACCTGCTGCACCCCCTGCTGGCCAGATGCGTCTATTCGGGGCAGGCAATGATCAGGATGCGGGACGCATATTTGGACCAAAATTCATGTTTATGGTGCCTCCAGGCGGCTTTGGCAACCTCAGTATCTATCTGGAAAATTCCAATACGAATAGTCAGAACCAAACAAATCCTCCTGCTGACTCCACCACGACGGGCACCACTGGCACCACCACCCGCTTTGTGCCCATCGATGCGTTGCGCTCACCCTCCATGATGCCGCTGCAGTACTTCCAGACGCGTCAGGGTCAGCCTCAGGATGCTGGCGCCAGTCTGTATGGCTACAATGCAGCTGCCGGTCTGCAGTTGCCCTACAATCTGGTGGACTACAATCAGCCTGGACTTGGTGGCGCTGCTGTGCCTCTGGTGCCTGTGACGCTGGGCAACAATGCTGTCGGCTATGTTCCCCTGAATCTGCGCATGTTCCGCCAACTTGCGGATGTAGGAGCCATTGCTGCCGCTGCTGCTGGTTTGCCCATACGCGAGAGCGAGGATGAAGTCAAAGCGAATGCCAGCCCTGCCGAAGCTTTCGCCGAGCAAGAGTCGGAGCCGGAGGTCAGCGAGGATGGAGTCGCCACAGCAACAGCTGCACAAAAGACCGTCGGCTCTCGTTTTCCGCTCTTTGGACAACGTCTCCGTCAGCGTCCTGTGGTTGCCAATGCTCCCGTTGCCTCGCCCTTTCTGTCCTTGAAGAACCTGCGACGCGTGCAGTATGTCTAAGTGGGTAATCCCTCGCATCGACTACCTTACCAATCTGCTGTGAAAGACAGAAAATGATCCCGAAACCGACCCCGACCCCGACTCAATCCGAATTCGTAGTATCTTTTAAGCCTTAGTCACTTTCAACTTATTCTATCAATTTTTTTTTTTATTTATTCTAACTTATTCTAAAAATGCAAATAAAACAGTTGAAGATCTGTAAACATTGTTGGTTTCTATATAAGACGTAGTTCATTTCAGATATCGTTTGGGGAATGATTATCCTTAACCACATCAAAAATGAACTCTTTATATTCTGTCTATCGAGTTTGCGGGAGCAAAAGTGGGCGTGGCCCAATTTAGGAATAATTTTATGAGCTTAGACCAAATTGACACCAAAAATGGTAACTCTAACTCTTTTAGTCTCTGAGATCAAGGGGGTCATACAGACTGTGAGAGGTACAGAAGAAACGACAGACATGACTATAGCGACTGCGCCTTCAATAGGGATTTAGCATATCCATAGTTTGCGAAAAAGAAAGAGAATTGAGAACACTCCAACGCTTTCAAGCTAATTCCAATCCTATAAAACACACTCAACTGTTCAAGATCTGCGTAGATAACACTCTCAGCTTACGCAAAGCTTATGAAAAATTGCATGAAATAATTCCAATTATTGCAACTTTGTTAGCCAATGCAAAACTGGCATAGCTTTTTTCATTTCATTTTTGGCAATAATCTCACTTGATTTGGGCACCTCGCATGGAGTCGTTCATTGAATTGATGCGGATCATAAAAACAAATATGCAGAGTGAGTTACGAGTGAATTATCGTGCAGATAGAGAGAGAGTGCAGCAGGCGATAAACGCCAATGGAAGGTGAAGATGCAAGGAAAATACAATTCAATCAAGTTGAAAATGCATGCAGAAAAAAAAAACACGAGTAAGAAAAGCAATAGACGCGCGCACTCAACTCTTATATACTCAGCATGCTAGCTACTAGGCAAAGCATGCGTGAATATGTGATCACTATAGAGTGCATATCAAATTGTTGCGAGACTTCAGCGCATGCTGTGGGCAGTTCAAATAAATACTAAAGTAAGCTTAGCAGATCTACCAACTTTGAGTTGTCTAAACAATTTTGAAAGAAGAAGAACCTATGCAGCTAAAGGTAGGGTATATATTTACGGAGCGCCCAAAACTGTTGTAGCTGCATCTAGTGAGATTCATAATTCTTTACCTACTGCCGAGCTTAGAGAATATTGCGAATGCTTCCAAACGTAGCTGGGCAATGCATTGAAAGCAGCTCCAGCACACAGAATCTAATGAAGATTATAACATAACATAAGCTATGTTTGACCAAACACTTTTGGAGTTCAACTCAGGCAGACGCGATTAGCCGAACAGTTGGAACAATGCCCGATTATTATGCCAGTTTGAGGTATTCGAGAGTGAAGCGTCTGACTGATGCAGCAATTCGCACAATTTCGTAGAAGCTTGCAGTAAATTAATATCGAATTGAAAATTCAAATCCCTCTCTCCCCTCCCTCTCTCTGTGGTGTTTGTGCAAGTAAATGAAGCCGAGCAGTTGAAATTATTAAGCATACGCCCGATTGTGCCCGACTGTGAGTTAATGCAATATTGCTTTTTGCTCACATTTTAAGTAGGATCGATTCTAACTTGCTTGCACAACAATTCAATCAGACCAGAGCAACAACAACGATGCGCATAATGCAGGGAAGCAATAGAAATTTTGGCAGTTGCCTAGCATAGTTTGCCACGAGTCAGAGGGAAGGCAAGACTGAAGCGATTTTGAGGCGTGCAGATGAATATTGAAATATGTTTTAGATGTAGAAATAGATATGCAGATAAATGTAATGCATTTGCGTGGCAATGCTGACAGACTGTCAGAGCAAGAGGAAGAGGCTGGGAGGAGGGGAGGCAATTCGATAGTTATGTGTCAATTACGATTTGGAAAAGAGAGCGTATTCAAATGCGTAGTTGGGCCTGCCATGGCAACTATGATGCAGAGACTCTACAAGAATCTACTAATTGCTGGCAACACTCGCATGTGTGTGTGTGTGTCAATAACGGCATTAATAATTGGCAAGTCGTACGGGGGGGGAAAACTAGCAGCAACAAAGCAAATTACAAGCAAAACAATGCCAAGACGCCAGACGGGCCCAAGACTCGAGCCAAACTGAGCCGCAATAACAAATTAAATAAATACAAGAAGCTTTTAAGTTAATGCAAAATTTTATAATTGGATTTTAGCTAGAACAACAACAGCAACAACAACAACAGCAACGGGCTGCATATTTGATGCTCACTTCAATCGACGCGCAGTCAAAGGCAAATACAAAATACGAAATATCAAAATACCAAATAGAAAATACAAAATACAAAATACGAAATTCATAATGAAATTATTAAAGACCTTTTCATCGAGCCGAGCACCATAATGGAGTTCCGTTAATTTTGTTTTAGCTTTGCGCCGCAATTTCGCACAAAAACAAACAATATTCCAAATTGATTGCGAAACTTTTACAGGGGGGGTAGGGAAAATAAAAAGCTGGGGCATAAATAATTGAAAATACTTGAGAAATATTTTTGAGATAATAAATGTATTAATAGGATTTTAGTAAATTCATAATGCCAGACAATGAATGCGTTATTGACAGCAATCAACGTTGCAATCACAAAGAGTTCTAAGACGATTTGAGGCAGCTAAATCAATAAGTTAAGTTAGACAAGTAAGAAAAGCCACAGTCGAGCCGACAGTAAGATACTATTCGCGCAATTTCGAAGGAAATTATCACACCTTTACTTCCATTATTTGCTATCTATTGCTTGGATTAGATCTAACATTAAATAGCGCCACCTCGAAGCCAATCGAAGCAACGCAACTAAGGAAAACGTTTAATTGAATAAGTTTTGTGCTTATGATTTGATCGGCTTGAAATTCGGATTATATATGCACATAGTATATATCTATGTGTGTGTTAAAGCAGAACGTTGAAACTTCAATACTTTCCTCACAAAACAAACTCAAAAGTTTATTAATCAATTTTCAGAGGCGATGGGCGTGGCAACTCAAATTTGAAGTAAACTTCAGCTGCTTGTGATGTTTATATATCTTCATGTCAAATTTGGTGTCTCTAGCTTTTATAATAGCTGAGATCTGTGTGTTCACACAGACGCGTGACGCACAGACGGACAGACGGACAGACGGACAAACAGAAAGACATGGCTCAATTGACTTGGCTAGTGTTCGTGAGCAAGAATATATATAGTTTGTGGTGTCTGCCACGCTTTCTTCTGCCTGTTACATACACATTTGCACAAACCTAGTATACCCCATTTTTGACCACTTTTAATAGTGAAATGTTATAAAAATATTGCGGAAATTTAAGAAAATAACAAAACATTTATGTAATTTGAACTTTTGAGCCGAAGCTCATAGCTCGTTTCGTTTAATTAACTTAATTATTAACGCAGCTAAAATGATGTTTGCTTTCCTGTTGTTATTGCACTTCTCATTGTTTTTAGACACTCAAAGAGGGGGAGTGGTGGGTGGGGGTAGGGGGGGTTGCCACTTGCTACTATTGACACAACACTTTGGGAAATTACAAGAAAACATTTCGAGTTGAGCGCCAAAAAAGTTGAAGTTGCACTTGCCACAGCAGCAACAGATACACTCGTAGAGATATCGTGCGAGGGCGCAGAAGCAGGAGGAGCCACAATGTACTTGCTATCCTGTCTGACTGTCAGCTGTCTGTCCGACTGTCCGACTGTGCCTCTGTGTGTGTGTGCGCTGCATGTGAAACACTTTTCAAGATTAAACCGAAAAGATTTAAGTGAATTATGTTAAAGTTATTTGCCTGTACGGCTCACGCACTGACACTATCGCAGGCCGAGGGATATGGCCGCAAAGCTGCTCGTCAAGTAACATAAATATGTGCATAAAAAAATATGCCACACTCGGTGTACACACACACACATGCATACACATACTCGTATAGTATCGGATGGCCGGGCCTGTGGAAAAACATAAATTCGTTTATTTATTTATACAACACACTGGGGCTGTTGCCTTAGCTGGCCATAAGTATTGTATCTCTTAGCTACAAGTGTATGCGTGTGTGCGTGTGTGTGTGTGCGTGTGCGTGTGTGTGTCTGGGCTGCAACTTGATTTGCCAGTTTTTCGTTGCTTCGTGCCGCCTGCCGAGATTTATGTGCGCATGTTTATTGTCGAGTTTATTAGATTTGATTTACTGTGCCTACAGCTCTCGCACTTGCTATCTCTTTCACTCACTCTCTCTGTCTCTCTCTGCGTGCCCTGTGCCGCAAGGCGAGGCGTCTAATGATACCGTGTCAAGGCGTACGTCACGCGTGCCACACGTCGCAGCGCACGCAAGTTCGCAATTAGAATTTTCGGGGAGAGAAACTTTTTAATTGCAATCGCTTTTTGCTATAAAAGCCACAACCCAACGTCCGCCAATGACACAGTGCATCCCTACACCATCCACATCGCCATCGCCATCGCCATCTACATCGACGATGACAGCAGGCTCAACCAGCGCCCACGCTGGACCCCGACTCCAGCTGCGACTTCAGCTGCTGCCATTTCTATTGCTGCTGCTGCTTGTGGCGTGTGGCGAGGCGAAACGTAAGCGTAACCAGTTGCTATAACTTGCTATACTCGCTATATATACTTGCTATAACACATAAAATTACTATCGCTAATCCACTTGCACATAATCTGCATGTTTGCTATACTTGCTTCACTTGCTATAACCCGTTATGCAAACTTGCCATAACTTAATATGCTTGCCATAAATTCTAAGCTCAAAGCCTTTCGCTCTAAACTACATATAAACTTGCTATAATTGCTTTCAATGCTAGATTTGAATACGATGGGTTTATTTGCTATAAAAATATACTTATATTTGGCATAAATAACTTGGCTTGCTATAAAACATATATAAACTTGCTTTCATTTCCTTTGTTGCCAGCTCGGGTGAACTGGGTTTATTTGCTATAAAAATATACTTCTAATACTTTCTATTCATTGGTGTGGTTGCTATAAAACATGCACAAATTAACTTGCTATAATTGATTTTCTTGCTAGAACTGAGAATACTGTATTCAGTTGCCATAAAAATTATATAATGTTGCTATAAATGCATTGACTGCTAGACTTGCAGACGCTTTTTTATATGCATCTGTTATAATCATAATTTGCCCATAACATATACACTTGCTATAATCTAAAAACTTGCCATAATATGTATACTTGCTATAACTAACACACTTTATATTACGGAAACACTGACTATAAAAGATATGTACACTTGCTATAACCCGACCACTTGCTATAAACTTGCCATAATACTTAAACTTACTATAATTTAATACCACGTCCTTCCCATAAAAATCGAACACGCTTTATTATATGCATCTGCTATAATCATAATTTTCCCATAATGTCTGCTCTTACTATAACATATTAAAACTTGCTTTAATCTATAAACTTGCCATAATACGTATACTTGCTTTAACTAATACACCTAATATTACGCAAACACTTGCTATAAAACATATGTACACTTGCTATAATCCGACCACTTGCTATAAACTTGCCATAAACTTACTTTAATCTACTTCTCTCCCCTCCCTTCCCAGGCTACCGCCTACCCCGCCCACAGGGACGCAGCGCCACCGCCTCCAGCGACGTAGCCACCGGTCGAGATCTGCTCAAGAAGTTCATGCTCTTCCGCAATCTCTTCCCACCGCCACCGCCGCCCCAGGACAATGTCATTGTCATTTCGCCACCCAGTCCCACCTTTACGTACTACACACCCACAACATCAACAACAACAACCACCTTCACCATAACGAACAGTAGCAGAAGGGCGATCGGCAGCTGGCGCAATCTGGATGGGGATGTGCAGGAGGATCTGCCGGAACTGGCGACGCCGACAATGCCAACGTTGTTAGCTGACGATGAGGACACGTTGGCGGCACAGGCAGCGCAGGCCACGCGTGCACGCAAACGCCGCAGGCCGCAGCCCAGTTCCAGGAAGAGATCCCAGCAAGCACAATTACGCAAGGCCAACAAGAAGCAGAAGCAGAAGCACAGGGAGGGGGAGAGAAGGAAGAAGAAGACGCAACAT
The DNA here is from genome assembly GCA_018904095.1 of Zaprionus ghesquierei. Lineage (NCBI taxonomy): Eukaryota > Metazoa > Arthropoda > Insecta > Diptera > Drosophilidae > Zaprionus > Zaprionus ghesquierei. Next base: position 12,634,235 of record JAEIGP010000394.1, on the reverse strand, counting down.
AGTCAGAAAAACACGCGACAGCGACAGCAGCAGCAGCAAAGAAAGCAGCGACAGCTGCTGGAAGCGCTGGCAGCGGAGGAGGCAGAGGAGGAGGCGCTAGCAGAGGCAGCGGCTGCGGCAGCGCCTCGTGACTTCTTTGCCAGCTACCACAAGCGCTACGGCACGCAGCGTGCGCGGTTGCCGCAGCTAAGCCATCGATAGCAGCAACAATCGATTAGATGTTTGCATAAGTATTAAAGAAATTATTTATTTATTTAATTTTATTTTTTTTAAATTTTTTTTAATTTTTTTATATATTTTTTTGATATTTTTTCTGTGCGTTATTTGATTTATGTGACGTAATTAAAGTAAATAACAATTTGTGCGCACTGCAAAATGCTTTTTCTACTCTCTCAGTTTTTTTTTTTTGTGCCGTGTTGACATAAACCATAAACTAATTTAGTACTGCACACACACACACACACACACATAGCTGGAAAATTGGTTGGGAGTGCAAATAAATTTCAAATAATTTTTATGTTTGTCGAACTTGGCAAATAAATCAAGAGAATAAATGGAGGCAAAAAAAAAATGGAAGAACTTTTAAAGCAGCTTGCCATAAATTGTAAATATATTTTTCTAGTTTCGCTTCAAAATAAATGAAAATAAAATAATTTCTAATTTTGATTTGTTTTTTGAAAATTAAATAAGCCAGAAAAAAATGGGACAAATTGATTTTCAGCAATTTAAATCTTTGAAAAAAAATCTGCAAAAAATCAACTTCTTTTTTTATAACTCAAATGGCTAGGGTTATTTTTATACAATTCAGAAGTCAGAGGTTTGCAACGCACCTTCGTAGACATCTCCGATTCTAGAATGCATATATATCAATCAATAAGGGAATCGAACTTGCCATGTCCGTCTGTCTGTCCGTCTGTCTGTTGCAACGCAAACTAGTCTCTCAGTTTTAGAGCTAGCTTGATGAAACTTGGTATACTTGCTTCTTATTGCTGCACGCTATAAATAAGTCGGAATGAGCCGGATCGGACCGATATATCGCATAGCTGCCATAGAACCTATCGGCCGATTATTGTCATTTTTCAAGATATCGCTGTGAAACTTTGCTGATATATGTCTAATTATGTCCATTAAATGCTATGCAAGTTTTATTAAAATCGAACAGATATATCATTAACCTATCGGCCTATTTAATATGTGGAGTAACTGCCAGGGTATCAAACCTTCGGCGTGTCATAGTAGGTAGCCTTTCTTTCTTGTGTTCACTTTATTTCTTTTTGGTATTTTAGGTGCGAAACCCTTGGCTGGGCATGCTTAAAGTTTGGACTAATTCATCAGTTCGCTTCAAGGCCGATTTCACGCGCCGTCTGACAAAATGGCGGCCCAGGCAAATCCTTTGACGGTGTGCGAAAACAATTGATAACTGGCAACGTGGCCGCGCGCAGCAGCCGCACGCCAAGTGGGAGAGGTGAGAGGGCAGGGGGCGGCGGCAAAGGGTGTCGGAGTCAACGACTTGGCGCACGATTTATATAAACACAAGCGAAGGGCAGACAAAATATATGTGGGGCGAACATGATATCCACCGGCCATGGCAAGTTCAAGGATGTCTGCTGTGGCGCTCGTGAACCCGTAACTGTAACCGTTAAGCGAAACCCGAGCGGAGTGGGAAACGGAGGCGATGGCAATGGCGGCCCAGGCACGCAAAAGGTTTGCGCTGCTCTTATTGAATAAGGCCGAAAAGAATTTGTGTAAATTGGCAAATTACGCATAAATGGCGAGACGCAAAACAACAGCTGCAGGGCCCCTTCCCCCAACCCCAACCCCCCCTGCGCCACCCGCTCACTCTCTCTGGCGACCTGCTGTCATGGGCGAAAATTAATGTTCGCCCGTTGAGATCAGCGTCATCGAAGCAATAAAGCGTTGCGAACAAGCTAAAACAACCAGTTTACTTTTTCCTCTGCCTCTGCTTCTTCTTCTTCGTTGAGATTGACCCCCGCAGAGGTCAAGCAGTCAGTCAACTGGCCAGGCCAGAGCAAAGATCGAATCACATTGCTGAGATCGGACAGGCATAGATAATGTCGTGAAGATGAATTGAAGACGCGCTGCGAGGCAAAGCTGAAGTTGACACACTTAATAAGCATAAAAAAAATAGCTAGAAAACTAGCTAGAAATTATGAAGAAGAAACACTTTAATTTCTTTGCTACTTTAAATTCATTTTTCGGCTACATTTCTGAGCTACGCTTTGGCCATTTGCGCTTTAACTTGTTGTCGCTGCCTGTCCCTATCCCTCACTCTCTCTCTCTCTCTCTGTCTCTTTTCCGGCTGCCCCTCCAAACAGCTTAATCTTGCAAGAGGGCGCCGCATCGCATCGCATCGCAGACTCACCTTGACTTGACTTAACTTGGGTATCGGCATCGGGCATGGCTCGCTTCAATTTTATTGTCCCACAGACACAGAGAAAGAGAGAGGAGGGAGAGACTGTGTGGGAGACAGAGCGAGAGAGGTAGAGAGTCATCGAGGGGCACAGCAAAATCAATATGTCGAGCCATCGCTGCGTCGTCGTCGTCGTCGTCGTCGTCGCTTCCTGCTCCGTTTGGCTTGCTTCAACTTGCCACAGTCTGGGAGCGCGAGAGAGAGAGAGAGCGAGAGAGAGAGGGGAAAGGGGGTGTGTAGGGGGAGCTGCGGTAAAACTGGCAAAAGGATATTGAAAAAGGCGCCGCTTGCAACACGACGGCATAGAAAACTTTTTTCATTTTTAGTTTGTCAAGTTGCACAAAGGCAACGACAACGACGACGCTGGGCAGGGGCGTAGGGAATGGGGGAGAGGCCGGCACAAGGACGAAGCAGACGATTCTAAGTTTTTGTAAAAGCATTTCGGCCGTGGCAAGAGTTAAAGCCAAGAGAGAGAGGCAGCCAGGTGCATGACCAGCTCAAGGGAAGCGAAAGGGGCGTAGGAGGGGGGGGTTGCTAGCCAACGGGGGCTAGGTTAAGTACGCCCTGCAAAGCAAAAAAAAAAAGGGACAACTCGACATTTATGCGACGTCTAAGTTGGCGACGGGCAGGAAGTTGCTTTTGTGCAACTTCTCCCTACGCCGCGCCACGGCACGCTTGACGCGCTTTGTGTGCGCAAAAGTGTTGCCTACTTTTGGGCGGGCACGTTAATCGGCTGACGGCAGCCGGTGGCGCCACCTATGGCCCGCTGGCGTCAACTAAATCATCATTTAATGCCTAAATAAACTCAATTGAAATGGCGCACACACAGAGGGGGAAGTGTGTGTGGGGGGGGGTGCATAATAAATTGTAAATGCCATCACAATGCATCGATGTGGGCGCTGTGGGCGTGGCAACGCATTTGTCAATGCACATTAAATGCATATATAAAATACTCATATATAAGTGAGCACACATTATAAATTATGCACGAGACAGGCAGCACAACTGCACAACACGAGTGAGCTCGTCTCTCTCTCTCTCTGTGTGGGTGTGCGAATGTGTGTGTGTGTGTGTGTGCTGGCAATACAAAAGCAATTGCATAATTGCATTCTAATATGATGACTGCAGCATTTGCTCAGCGTCGGCGTGGCACGACAAAGACGACGCGTGGCTACCCTATGCAGTGCAGCTACAGCAGGGCACACTGTGTGTGTGAGTGAGAGAGAAAGGGAGAGAGAGGGAGACAGGCAGACTCTTAGCTGCCTGATTAGCTGCTGCAACTGCCTGGCAAGTTGATATTGCGAACTATTGAAAGTGTTGCAAATATTTGAAATATTTCACAGACAAAGAGTTTTGGACAACAGTGCAAGCAAAAAGTTTTCACTCACTGTAGGGTGTACAAATTGCAGGCGTTTTAATTAAATGCCAAACAAAATGAGACAAATGCTCTGGCAAACAAAGACACTTTCATTCTGTTCATTCGTGTCTGTCTGTCTGTCTGTCTGTCTGGCTGTGCACTCCCCCCTGCCCCTCGCTCCCAACTGTCTGACATCTGCCTTTGTGTCGGGCCGTTAAGCCGGGCAGCTTTGGCAGGGCATAGAGCAATTATTTATTGTACTTAGGCACTTTTGATTACGCATCTTTCTTGACGGCGCATCCTCGCATGCCTTGCAGGTGTTGCAGTCCGAGGAAGTCTGCAGTCTTAGTCCGTATTAATGCCAGCAATTAAACTGCTTAACACTCGTCGTCGCTTTACAAGCCGATCAACTACAGCCCCCCCTCACCCTTCTCTGTCTACGCCACTGCCACAGCGCCTTTTGCTGGCTTTGCAGGTTTGGTCAAGTTGCTGTCAGCAGCTTGCGGGCTAGCTAAGCACAAGCTGCGACAATAGCATAGTTAACTGTAGCGGCGGCCCCCCCCCCTCCTCCTCCTCTTCAACCCTTCTACAGCCCCCTCTCCCCTCCCCTCGCACAGTGGGCGCTAAGCTGTTTGCCAGCTAAATACTAATTCCATTTGTTGCTTTTGTTTTACATTTCGCTGCACTTTCATTGCAACAGTTCGACATATGTGTGTGTGTGTGTGCATGTATTGGTGTGTGTATGTGTGTGTGAGAGAGAGAAGTGGCAACGTATTGTGCCACTGTGCTCAGCTGCTGAAATTAACGTTGATAATTATCGATAGCATCGAATGCATTCAAATTATGCAGCAGTGCGCTAGCTTGGGCTCAATTGAGCTGACTGATTTGGCAGCTGGCCAGGCCAAAGGCAGAGAGAGAGAGAGAGAGAGGGAGAGTGCCCAGTGGGGAGAGGGGAGCGGGGGTTAGTCAACTCGAGGCCATCGTCCATTAGTGCAAATCTCAAGTGCAATTCGCCAAGATAAACATTCGAAATGTTGGCTACATTTTACACAGACTAAATGCATGCGAAATTTCCAAAAATCGCTTTCAGCTGAGTATTACACTCGCACACACACACACACTCGCACACACACTAGCTCACAGTGGTACACATTTGCAGCGCACTTTTGTGGGCATTGGGGAAATTGACGCTTAAGCAAATGCCTCTATCTCTCTCTCCCTCTCTGCTTCTCTCTCTCTCTCTGCTCCATCACACTGCCAGTTTTTAAGAAATGCACACGCACTCTGGCGTTAAGCTGCCAAAAACTATTGCCCTGGCACTGCTAACTTCCAACACTCGCTCCCTCTCTCTCTCTCTTTCTCACTCTCTCTCTCTCTCGCTCTCCCTTTCCCGCTTGCAGCTGCTTGAAATTGGCCTCTGCCAATTCGATTTGCATTGTCAAAAACTGCAGCTTGCCCAGTTGCCTGCTGCATATATAAATACACGCACACACTCACACACACACACACATACACATACATATACACTCACAGACACTTAGCAAGGCTACACACCCACAGAGAGCCAGAGCAAAGCGGCAGAGCCAAAGCTGCAGGCAGCAAAAAATGGATTGCCTACTTTTAGGCGGGCGTCTGATTCATGCCCAACGGCAGCAGCAGCAGCAACAAAAGGCAGCTGCAATTTAATTACCGTTGCAAAGATACAGATACATTCACGTAGATGCACAGCTGCCCAGGCAGCCAATGCCAAAACCAGCAAAAAAAGAGTACGTAAAGCAAGCTCTTCAAGCCGAAGCCGCAATGCACTACGATCTGTAAGTGAGGCCGAAGTTGCGTGGGCAACTTTGCTGCGCTGCATGCCTGCGCGTTAGGGTAGGCAAAATCAGCGGGCCGCATACACACTGCACAGTTTTGAAATATAACCAAGAGCCGGCCAGTTGAAAATCGAGCACTGTATAGCGCTATTTGCTACCCTGGAGCTAAATGTGTGCCAAGCATGGGGAGTATTTGTGCGGGGAGTGAGCTGAGCTGAAGCACTTCGGTTTTAGCTACTGAAAGTAAAGAGATTGTGGAAAGGTTTCTTCAAGCCATATGCAAGTAAGATTTACACTCACCTGGCATACCCCAATGTGCTGCAGCTGCTCCGTATACGGCATAGACATCTGTTTCTCACTCGATTCCCGTGACCATTTGCCGTGCATTGTTCGCTCTTTTTTTGGGACAACTGTCGAGCTGCCTCCGCTACAGATAATGCCGTTGTCGAGCAATTCTACACGCTGTTTGCTTGCTTTGTTGTTGCCGTGTTGGTTGATGTTGTTGTTGTTGTTGTTGCTGTCATGATTATTGTGCAAATAAAAGGAAAATCGCATAGCAATTTTTTTGTGCTTCTTCTACTTCACTCGCGCTGTTACGCCGCGGCAACACGTTGAGTGCGCTGCGCTAACAAAAGATGCAACCGCTGCCATAGCTCACCAATACACAGATACACCCTCACACACACACACACACACACAGCAATCGCTTGCCAAAAGCCGCTCGCTGCCCACGCTTCGCTTAACTAATTAGAGCGTATGAGCGAATGACGGGCGAGTTGCCCCTGCCACAGCGACTGCCCCTGCCCCTGCTGCATTTGTTGCTGCCGCTGCTGCTGGTGTTGCTGCTGGCGCTAATGCTGTGCGGCTGCCTCGCCCGTTGGGTGGCTCATTGAGTCGTGCGCAGATTCAGCATTTGGAATTGTGTTTGAATTATGTATAATTAAATTTCAACATTATTCACGTTTCAAGTAGAAATCAGCAGCAGCTGCTGCAACTGGTTCTCCTTCTGTATCTGCTACAAGCGAAAGGAGCTTCCCAGATTATCCACCTGGTTGCAGTTACCCTGCGAACAGAGAGAGAGGCAGGTGGAGTAGCGAAAGCTCATCACAGATCAGGCAAGGAGAAGATTGCAAAGTATGCTTTTTTGCTACGTGGTGTATAATAAGTTTTTATCCGTGGGATATAATCTAGCATCTTTTATCTATCATCTATCATCTACTATCTGTTATCTATATTTAATTAATTTCTTTTATCTTGCATCTATCAGCTACATTTCTTTATCTGTTATGAACTCTATACCATTTACTAAACACCTTATTTAATCCGCTACCTATGTTTCATCTAAAGATATTTATCTGCTAACATTAACTGTCTTTTATCTACTATCTATATTATTATCTTAACAGTTATCTATTGTCCGTTTTCTAATATCTTTGTTATCTTCTTCAATCGATATCGATATTCAACTCTATCTTTTTACATACGTTCATACTTACATTTATACATTTATATATATATATTGATCATCTAACATCTAGTGTCTCTTATCTCTTATCTAATATCTTGTTATCTATTTTCTTAAATCCCTACCTCTCAATCATTATACCGCACTAGCTTTTTAAATGCACACATCTATATGTACGTACATACATATCTATCGTTCATCTTACCTCGCCTGTCTCGTATCTAATATCTGCATCTGTTATCTATTATCTTTTATCTCATCCTACTTTTAGATACATTCATATAAACATGCATACATACATTTCTATATGGTTTCTTTGCTTCCTTTCAGCTTCAATCTGGTCTTCTCTCTTCGCTCTGCCACATTAGCTTTTCCATCGCCTTTTGCCAAACTTTTTCACATTTTGCCACATCGATTGCACTCGAAATCGATAAACATCGCTTGAGCTCATGTTGTTCTTGTTGTTGTTGTTTGTCAATTTTTAAAAACGCATTATTTCACTTTGGCGCTAATTAATATATTGATTTCGAGCTGCTTGAGTCGCAGCGGGCGTTCCACTTGGACAGGACTCATAAAAGTAAACACACACACACACATACTTGTGCACAGCTCGTGCGTGTGTGTGTGTGCCTGGGCAGGACACACAGTCACACACAGATGTACATCTGTTAAAATATGTTTACAGTTTCAATTTCGATGTGTGTGCACATAAAGCAAATATCAATTACAGCTCTCTCTCGCTCACTCTATCTCTCTCTCCCTCTCTCTCTCTCTCTCTCTCCCTTTCTCTCGCTCTCTCCCTTTGCCGGCGTCATTCATTTTTTATGATTTTTGTCTTTGTGTTGCCTTTTTTTATTATTGTTTCGCAACGCCCACAAGAAGCCGCAACAATTTATGGGCGTGGCCGTGCAAGCATATCAACTGCAGCGCATCGTTTGACCCGAACGAAACTGAATAACAAAGGAAAATAACATTAATAACATCATTAACTTTATAATTGTTATAAATTCACATTGCGTAAGGGCCAAATCGGCACAAACTGACGACTTTATGGCGCTTTATAGCACTTTATGGGAAGCTACCAAAAACGAAAGTTGCAAAAAGAATTTGTCGAAAATAAAAAGAGATTAAAGCTTTAAAATATTTTTAAAAAATTCTTTGAAATACTGAAATTAATTTTAATTATCAAATATGCTATATCTATATTTTTAGTATTTTTTTAATACCAAAAATGCATTATTATTAGCGATAAAAAAAGATTTAAGCTTTAAAATATTTTTTAAAAATTCTTTAAAATACTAAAATTAATTTTATTTATCAAATATGCTATATCTAATCTTTTTGGTATTTTTTTAATACCAAAAAGGCATTATTACTTACGATAAAAAGAGATTAAAGCTTTAAAATATTTTTTAAAAATTCTTTGAAATACTGAAATTTAATTTTAATTATTAAATAAGCTATATCAAAATTTTTGGTATTATTTTAATACCAAAAAGGCATTATTACTTACGATAAAAAGAGATTAAAGCTTTAAAATATTTTTTAAAAATTCTTTAAAATACTGAAATTAATTTTAATTATCAAATCTATATAATTTTTTTAGTATTTTTTTATTACCAAAAAGGCATTATTATTTACGATAAAAAGAGATTAAAGCTTTAAAATATTTTATAAAAAAAAAATTTAAAATATTGAAATTATTTTTAATTATAAATTTTTCTGTATCTAATTTTTTCAGTATTTTTTTTTTTTAATACCAACAAGGCATTATTACTTATGATTTCCTATGTTTAAGCTCATTTGCAGCCTGCGCACAGTCTCGAAATTAGAGTAAATTTTAAATCAACCCAAAGAGCATACATTCCCCCGCTCCACGCCCCCAAACCGTTAGAAGGCAGAACAATGCGACCAACTGCAGTTGAAATCGTTTGTAGTCAATGGCAGAGCACAAAACAAAAATACGGCGAATTCGCTGCGCCTCATGTCGCAGCATGGAAAATATATCGAAATTTGTTTTTGTCATTTTTTGCGCATTATTTGTTGAATTAATTAAAATTCAATAATAAAATTGTTAAACGCAAAGCTGAATTAATGCCGCGAATGCAGCTTGAAAGAGAGAGAGGAGACAGGGGGAGAGTGAAATGTTTAATAGCATAAATAAATAAAAGGCGCACAAATGGTGCGCAATTGCCGCTTGTTTATAAATATAATTAATAAACATTTATTATGCTTCCCTTTCACATACCCCGCCCCGCCCCGCTTCGTCCCTCAACGGGGGATCATCCCGTCTCCGCAAGCGGAATTATTCCATTTCATATGCTACTTTAATCGCAAAGTTCTGTTCGAAAAGTTTGTTGAATAATTGCAAAAAGCAAAAAACAAAAGCAAAAATTAATTACAAAAAAATAAAAATAATGCAAATTAAGTTGTTTCACTATAGCGCAATGTGTATATATAATTAAAAGAGCGAGAGACGAATAATTAAAAAAAAAATTACCATATACGTATTTTCAAAAATTGAAATAAAAAAATATATATAAAATATTTAAAATTGTTATAGAGAAACCTCATTCTAGCTGAGAGAAATCAGCATCGTAATACTTATATTCGGGCAGCAATTCGTGCAGCAAATCCAGTTGAGGAATTACTTCCTCTGCTCGCTGATCGTAACACTCCAATATGTTCTTCACCTTGGGCCACTCGGTCCACATGGATGCGAGATCAACAACGGGCGGCGGTGTTGGTCCTGGCGTCGACAATTCCTCCACATCCACCTCAATGTCGCTCTCCACGTGCTCCTCATGTAATTCCAATTCGAATTCGTATTCCTGTTGTCCGCTAAAGCTCATTACAATTATATCGGAATTGTCATGCTTTTTGGGGCTCCCCTTCAATTCTTTTACTATGAAATTAGTACTAAGATTATACATATCATATTATATATAGTTGGCTTTGGATTTTTAGTAAACTTTGCTCACCTCTCAGCCTGCTGCTGCTCTGGTTTTAGCTTGTCCCACTGTGCAGTGACGCCAACTGCGCGCATGCGTGTTTTCTGTGACTCTGCATCAGCTACGCATTCACTGTACATATGCAGAAGAATAGAGACATTATATAGAGTAAAAGATCTAGATTGATTTCTTCACTTTCCATAGCTTACCCATTTAAGTCAATTGAATTTTCTTTGGAAGTCTCCATTACAGCAAGTTCTGTTATTTTTTGAGATTTTAGAATTGGGTTCTTCTTTGATTAAAGCAACAGGAACTAAGGATCGATAATCCTTGCTAGAATTATAAACTCAGCCTCCAAAGTTTTTAGCCAGTTCCAACCAAGCCGTTTGGTATTTGATTTGCGCTTTCACCACCGCGTGTCCGCACGGCATTTCAATGTTGCTCTACTGCAGCAAAGTGCAAGCTTCCTTGCACGTTCCACAACACTGCAAGCAGTAATCGATTTATCGATATTTAGCTGCTCTCAATATTTGCATATTCTATAACAAAATCAAAATTGAAACTTGTCTCAAAATCACAATTAAATTTAAACAGTGATTGTGACTATACACAAATATGACTAGCTCACAGTGCACCGATGACAGCGTGTCTGGCGATATTTGCCAGTCACAGACAACCGCAAATATCTCTCAACTATCGATTATCATTTTTTTCCCCGCACACTTAAGCAATTTCCCCAAGCGCCATGAAAGATGTGCGCAATTAATCGAATTTCAATTACAATAAATTTTCTTTAGGTAATCAATGTGAAAACATTAAACAACACCAAGGGGCGGACCATGGGCGCATGGGCGTGGCAGCTGTGTGACCACTGCACGTGTGTGTGTGTGTGTGTGTGTGTGTGCGACTGTGTTTGTATTCGCTTGACTGTTTGTTTGTTTGCCTGTTTCGTGTGCCAGAGCGAGCACGGGCAAATAAACTGTAATTGTAAATAAACATAAATTTTAAAATTATTGCCAATACACCTCAGTTTATTTGCAACTTATTTATGCCAATTTTTTGCATGCAGCAGGGGTGAGAGAAAGAGAGAGAGGGAGAGGGAGAGTGAAAGAGCATCCCCAGGCAACGCGACATAGGAAATTTTTATGTATTTTTTACGAGCCGCAACAGAAAATGGCAAAAGCAGCGCGCTTTGACGCTCGATAGCTATCGATGTGGCGCGTCATTGCAAGCGTGTGTGTGTGTGTGTTATCGATAACACGCCAGAGCTGCCAGATCAGCGACGTAGTATAACAGATATTTGCACTCATTTTGCCCACAGCTTTTTCTGTGCTTCTTCATTCGCATTTTGTCGCTTTTATTTCTCTCGTTCGCTTCGTTCTGCTTTTCTTAAAGCGCATTTTGAGTTCGCCATTTTTTTTTTTGGCAACATTTTCTGTATTGTCATTCATTTGCCTCTTGTCTTTTTTGTTTTTTCGGCTGTTGATATTTTTGCCATTTTTTTATCATGCGCGCTGTCAACGTTCGGCAAGAGACGCTGCCACGCCCACACTTTTTGCCTTTGCCTCCTCTGCTTGTCTGTCGCTCTATTTTGGTTTGTTTTGTTGCGTCTCGTTTCGTTTCTGCCATATTTTTTGTTTTGTTTTCTTTTTTTTGCCCTTCTTTTTGTTGTTGTTGCTTTGCGTTCTGCTTTTTTGCCACTTTGGCGGATATCATAAATTGGTTCGGCGAGCAGCATTTCCCATGTGGAAAATTGAAATGTGTTTTCTGGTAATGCGCTGAAAGTTTGCCACGCCCACACGCGACAAGGCAGGGAGGCGGAAAGGAGCGATCGCGTTTCGTGAACTGAAATTGAATTAGAGCGAAAGAGATGAGCCATGCCAGCATTAGAAGTTATATTTTTGGTAAATTTAAAATATTAAAAAATAAATTTAAAAAAAACCTAAAATATTAAAAAAAAATACTAATAAATTTAAATTAAATTATAAATTATTTATTATTATTTAACTAATTTTAATTAGATTTCTTTATGCAGCAACAGCGTGCCACGACGTGCCACAACAGCTTGAGGGTTGAGTTGGCAAGGCACGCGACGTTTGTGGGGTTAGAGAAGATGGCGAGGAAGGTAGTGGGGAGAGCGGGGGAGGTGTGCGCCGCCAGCTGCCTGCCAATTGTCGTCGAATACTGTGCAAATTTGTGAACGGAAGCGGAAGTTGCCATTGGCCGTTGGCCAAGCGAACAGGGCCACAGGCGCGTGGGCCTGCCAGCTTGCTGTCAAAGGGCTGCAGCAGGGGTGGAGAGGGCAGGCTGCTCGCGCCTGATAGTTTGTCAGCTTATGTCTATGTGTGTCTGGGTGTGTGTGTGCGCGGGTGTGGAAAATTGTCTGGCAACATTTTATTGCTGGAAAATGATCGATTTAAAGAGCTTAGTCCGTATCTCATTTCGATTGTGGCATTCGTTTCACTTGTGAATTGTTCAAATTGCAATTGAAAATGCAATATGCATAAATGTTTAATGGCCAAGCCGATACAACAACAATGAGAAAATGCAAAAACAAATTGCAAATTTAATTAATTTTACAATGCGGCCTGCCTGCCTGCCTCGCTGGCACTCACTTCGCATTGGGTCACTTCACTCGCTTCCACCTGCCTCCTTCCCGCTAAAACTGACATAATGACCAAATAATTTTCCAGTTCGATGCGCCTTAATGGCCGCAGCGAGTGGGCCACGGAGGGAACGAGAGGTGAAGGGGGAAGGGTGCCCCGTGACAGTTTTCAATTTCGCACACGTTTGACAGGCGACGCCAACGAGTCGCATTTAATGCAAATGTTCATTTTCAATTTGTAAATTTATTATAAATGTCAACATTAATTTAGCGCAAAAATCTATGCACATGTCCGCAAAGGATCCATCAGGGGGAGGGAGGGTGCTGCGGGGTGCGGGGTGACAGGTCGGCAGCAATGTGTCGCCATTAGCATTAGCCTGACACATGACACGTGACCGGGCGCCATCGTCCGTGCAATTAATCAAGCAAATGATGCAACAATGGCGGCGACTCCATGGAGCAACAGCAACAGCAGCAGCAGCACAAGGAATCGCCGGCACAAAGGTAATTTGGCACTTAAAAAGGGTAAACGAGTGTCCAACCCTAGCTGCCTTTCCACCACCCACGCACCTACCACTTGCAAACCCAAATTCAAAGCTGAACCGTTCTCAAACACATTGAAGGGCGAACGCCTCGACTAATGTGACGACGACGACGACGATGACGATGGAGACGATGGCAACGATGGTTCCTTGTGCCCGTTGTCCCCCTTCGCCTTGAGGTCACCAGCGGCGTCCTTGTTCCATTTATCATTTGATTGACTAGATAATTGACTGTTCGAATAATTTCGCCAGGCAGTTTGTCGTTGCTATCTCCTTTCGTTTACGACTTTCGCTTAAGCACATCATCATTCATGTCGGACATCTACATAGCTGCAACAATAAAAACTACTTTAAAATACATAAGTAAATCTGTAATCAAATTTATTGTGAATTGAGCAGCAAAATGGAAAGCAGAGCGAGCTAAGTAGCACAGCTGGCAACGCTGTCACACTGCAGAGTTGCATTGCAGGTATCGATATATTGGTTTTTATACAATTGCAGATGGTATATTGAGGCCAGAGGTTTGCAACGCGACTTAGTAGACATCTCTGACCCTATAAAATGTATATATAGCCATGTCTGTCCGTCTGTCTATCTGTCCGTCTGCTGTTGGAACGCAAACTAGTCTCTCAGTTTTAGAGCAAGCTTGATAAAACTTAGTATACATGCTTCTCATAGCTGCACGCTGTAAATAAGTCGGAACTAGCCGGATCGCAGCGATATATCGTATAGCTGACATATAAACTATCGGCCGATTTTTGTCATTTTTCAAGATATCGCTGTGAAACTTCTCTGATATATGTCTAAGTATGTCCATTAAATACTATGGAAGTTTTATTAAAATCGCACAGATATATCGTTAAGCTGCCATAGAACATATCGGCCGATTTATTATGTGAAGTAACTACAAGGGTATAAAACCTTTGGCGTGTCGAAGGTAGCCCTTCTTTCTTGCAAAATTGTGATCAAACAAAGTTTTGCATACCTTAGATAAATATATTTTTACTGCTCTACGTTTTATACTCCTGAAACATTAAACGTGTCGTCATTATGGCGTATAAATTTAATTTATAATAAAAAATTAAAATTATATTAAAATGTCAAGTATCATTTTTGTATAGTTTTTCTTTTCATTTTTTAACAATTTCAAATATCATTTTTATATTTATAAATATTTTTTAAATATGATGCAATCCTAAAAAAAATTATCGGACTTTTTCTGGCAGTGTTGCCAGCTGTTGAGAACAAAAAAAAATTGTTTCTTACAGGAAAAAGCCAAAAAAAGCTAAATATGATTATGGCATATGATTTTCTATGATTAACTGATGTTTTAAATAATCTTTTCGGTATAGAGAAGGGTAAAAATTTGATCTGCTTGAAAAAATTCAAGCCTTGGCGAAATAAAGCTGATCTGGCAACGCTGCAGGCTGCATGCAAGGAAGAGAAAGACAGATGACCCACTTTTCGATAACATTTTCGATATGCATAAAGCTGTTGGCGGCGCATAATGAGCTGCGCCAAAAGATCGCAGCTGGCGAGAGATAGAGAGAGAGAGGCATTGAGAGGAAGAGGGAGAGCTGCTTTATTCACACACACAAACACACACCATTCGCCACAGTGAACACAGTTTGTTTGCCTGCGCCATAAATTGCCAGGCAAAGAGAGAAATAGTGGGGGGGGGGGGAAAAAGCCAGATAGAAGAGTAATAGCTTGAAAAGTCAGCTGCCGAAAATAGTATAGCTGCAAGAGTTTTAGACAAAGCGCGACACTATATAAAAATATTATTGATTGGCCTGGCTGAGTGGCTGAGCGAACCCTGCGCTGGTTAGGTGCTGACGTCGCCGGCGCGAGGGTCGCCGGGGCCAAATGGAGACGCCTATTAGTAAACAGCGGGCGATGGCGATGGCGATGGCGACGGCGATGGACAAACGCATGCTATAAAGCCATAAACGCCAAGCCATAAATTATGCTGCCCACAGTGTGTGGCGGGGGAGCAGAGAGAACCCCAGAAGGGCTCATGCTGCGGCAGCGCAGTGGACAGCAAGCAAGGGGGGAGATTCGCTTGTGTGACATGTGTGAAAATGCACTTTACTGTCACTTGACTGTTTTGGCCGTGGCGTGGCTGCTGACAGTCGATAGGGGTGGCAGGAAGGGGGGCAGGGAGTGGGGGGGGGGCTGCCTCTGCCTTTTGCAATGAAATTTATTTATTTTCGCGTTTGTCCATTTCGGCGGTTGGTCAGCGCAGGCAAAGGAAACTCTTGAATTATGTAGAAAGATTATCGCATTGCCAGTGACCCCGCGACCCGCGACCCTGGCTCAGGTCACCCTCGTCTTAAGTCTTACGTTTGATTCAAGGTGTTTTTCCATGGGATTTCCGTGCGCAGACAGAGCAACTTTACGTGCTCATATTTGTACAGGGTATACGATATAAATTCACTTGACTTGCCAACACACATAGCAGTGACAAGTCTCGGGGTTATTTCCACCGATCTGGCAACCTTGTGCGCCGCTGCAAAAATTGACGCTTTGCTTTTGCTGGCCGCGACGCCAACTTGCAAGTTGCAAGTTCAAGTTGCCGCCTCAATGTAATAGAGTGCCGCGACACTGAGTAATCTATTTCGTGTCCGGGCGTATGACACTCCGCACACACACACTCCCCTCTCTCTCTCTCTCTCTGTCTCTCTCTCACACAGGCTTACTAATAGTGGCATATAAACTCGCACGTTTTGCGACACGTTTCGCACTGCAGAAAGAGAGCAGGCAAGAGGAGAGGGAAAAGCTTCTCGCGTTTGCTTTTGGGCTTCGCTTTTGTTTTTGGCGTTTTTACAACACGGCCAGCATAACAATGTTGCCCCACACCAGCAGCAGCCGCGGTGGCAGTGGCAGTGGCAGTGGCAGCGACAACAGCAGCGGCAGCAGGCAACGAAAAATTGCAAGTGGACACATGAATTATGTGCAGCACTCGAGTTAAACAACCGCCGGGCGCGCTCTCCCTGCCCCCTCCCCCCTCACTCCTCCACACTCCACTCTCAACTTCCCTTCCCGCAGCTCTGCAGGCTTTCAGTTTAGTACGCAGCGATGGCAGCAAACAAAGAGCGACGACGGCTTCCTACTAAATGCACGAGTACTCAGCGTTCTTTTTAGCCATTGTTGTTGCTGTTGTTGTTGTTGCCGTTACGACGCTTTTTTATACACTCGCATTCGCATTCGCTGCTCTCTCACATGCTCGTTTTTGTTGGCTGCCCATTGGGGACGCGTTAGTGGTCCGTGGCCGGGCAGAGAGAAGAAGGCGGCAAGGCAGGCCCAGACGCCGGATGCGGGCTGCGGACGAACTGAGTGTATTGTGTGTGCACTGTGCATAAGTGTGCGTGTGTGTGTGTGTGTGTGGAGCTGCTGCGTTGACTTTGCTTGGCTTTGGCTTGTTTTGGAGGTCACCACACACACACACATAGACACACACACACACCCACACAGAGTCATTTGGGAGTTGGCTTTGCGGGTATTAAATTATACATCATTTTGCAACAAATGATGGTCGTTACGTTTGCAACCGCCGCTCTCTCCACACACACACACACACACACAGTCCCCACAACTCACGTAGCACCTACGCCTCCCCCGCTCGACCACACGGCATGTCTCCTGTGGCCGCATAGCGTACTGGCAATTGTTTATACCCTAACCGCGCGCAGCTCATCGCTTTTCCATTTATTTTGCGGTTGCCGCACAAAAGTTTTAACCGCTCAACACATTCGATTCATGCGATTCATTTGATTCATTTCAAATCACATTTGATTCAAATTCAAGTCGCCGCATTTGTTTACTCCAGCTCGAACTCTGCCAATTGAGGCCTATTTTGGCTATTAAAGCCAAGAGTTAGCTTGTTTTGCCTAGCACTGCACTCGACAGCGTTGCCAGACAGTTAACAGCGTGTGACAATCAGCTTATCAGTGCTGCCAATAAAATAAAGCTGTTAGTGACGGGAAACCATAGAAAAAAGCCAAGCATTTAAAATAAAGTAAAATATTTCACTTTATTATAGAAAAAAATTAGCTTAAAAAAAGCTAAAAAAAAACTATGTTTTGTTTCAGAACAACCATTAAAAAAAATTTGTCATTTTGTATAAATTTCACAGACAACTTTGGAAACGCATGGAAAAAAGCGAGTGCAAAAAATCTAGCTTTTTTTTTTTAAAAAAAATCCAAAATTCCCGCTTACCGCAATTTGTAAATTTCATTGAAAGTTTGTTTAAAAAAAAAAGCTAAATCAGACGAACAAAAAGAGAACTTGCAGCACTGATCACATTTCGCCATCAAACCGGCCTTTATCTAAGGCTAACTGTTAGCTTTATTAACGCATAGCTGGAAGCTGAAATTCTGCAAATTTTTTTAAAATTAGCCTTTTTTACAATTTTTTTTAAGATTTTGCATAAACTTCGCAGCATAAAATTTTTATTGAAAATATTTAAAAAAATATATATAAATTTAAACGTCTTGTAATTTAAGCTATTTGTATAGAAAAAAGTTAGCTATTTTTTTTTATGTTTTGCCTTTTGTTTTTGCCATGCCATGCCGTCAGAAACAGGCAGCACTGGTGTGACCACAAAAAGGTTCGAATTTCGTGTCAAGAATAGTTTACACTGTGGGCGGTCCGATTTATTTGAAAGTGTCAGCTAAATTGACACATTTCTACAGAAATTATATTTAAACACACATGTGTGTGTTTGTGCGTGTGTGTGTGTGGGATATTTTATTAATTTTTAATCTATATCTGTGGCACGACAAGGGCTGCATTAGCGCTTTTGTCTGTCGATTAGGTAACTTTCTCCCTCTCTCTCTCTCTTTCGGCTGTCGTTGCCAGACAGGTTAATAAAAATCTGCGGCCTACGTATTATTATTTTTAGCGTAGACACACTAATTCGATTTGAGTTCAACGGCAGCCGTGGTGTGTCTATAATAATCGATCTTAATTACATTTGTGTGCGGTGTGGCAACTCTTCCCCACTCTCTCCTTCTCTTTTGCTCCCCAGCAGCCTTTCAGCGACGACAGTTTATGGCTTTACTTACGCATTGATTGCTTTGAATTGCAATCGTTTAAGCAACACTTACGCACACACACTCGCACACACACTTGCACACACACACACCTATTTTAATTATGAGCAAAAATGGCAAGAAAATTAATAACAATTTGTTACGATTACGCGCAGTGGCAACGCCAGCATCGCTGATTAATTTATGCGACTGCAACTTTTGCCATGGGCAACAACGTTTCCGTTCCATTCCAGCGCGTTTCGTTGCCACCGCGTTCCCTTGTCGGCTTCCCCCCCCCTTCCATTCCCTTCCTCTTCCTTGCTCCCTCTATGAATATGGGCTGATTTATGGGCGCTTAATCGACGTCATTTCGTTGCATTGTGTCACCAGGCGACGCTCGCATCGACTTCCACCTGCCACACACACATAACACACACTCTCTCTGTGTGTGTGTGTGTTGTTTTTGTAAATTTAATTAAAATAGCTGTCAAGCATAACGTCGCCTTTTAGGCGAAAGAGACACGTTAACGCATGCGGCATGCCACCACATGCTGCTCAATGCATTCACAGCTGCCTGCCCTGCGGCCTCACTTTGAATGCACACGAAGAATGCACAGATGTTGCTCGCTTTACCGTTAGCTTTGCAACGAGTGCATTCACAATGGCAGCGCAAAGGGTTGCCAGCTTTCCTTTGACGCACATCGCAGCTGGAAGCAAAGAAATCGGTTGAAAGCAAATCAAGACAGGAAAGAGTTAGAGGGCAAATTTAATAAACATGCTTGGGGAAATGTCATGTCATGGACAAAGAAAGCTGAATATGAGCTGAATTTATTATCAAACAAGTAACTCCAAAAAAAAGGAGGCGCCTTAGCTTAAAAACTAAGCGAGATATAGCCAAATTGTAGTTTAGCTTTTTATGCCATTGCAGAGGGTATATTCATTTTGGCCAGAAGTTTGCAACGCACCTTAGGAGACATCTCCGATTGTATATATATTCTTAATCAGCATCAACAGGGGAGTCAAGCCAGCATGGTCCGTCTGACTGTCCGTCTGTCTGTTGCAATGCAAACTTGTCCCTCAGTTTTGGAGCTAGCTTGATGAAACTTGGTAGACATGCTTCTCATTCCTGCATGCTGTAAATAAGTGGGAACGAGCAAGATCGCAGCGATATATCGTATAGCGGCCATATAAACTATCGGTAGAATTTAATAATTTTTCAAGATGTCGCTGTGAAACTTTCCTGATATATGTCTTAGTATGTCCATTAAATGCTATGCAAGTTTTATTAAAATCGAACAGATATATCGTTAAGCTGACATAGAACCTATAGGCCGATTTAATATGTGGAGTAACTGCAATGGTATAAAACCTTCGGCGTGTCGTTTATATATTTCTCTCACATGAAACAGTCTCATTCAATACTTACCCCCTCTAACATTGTTCAAACAAGTGATTTTCGCAGGGAGGTTGGCAAGTTGTTGCTGTTTTAACGCCCTTAGTAGGCGTGGCTCAAAATATAAAAAACGCTTTGTGACACTGCAATTCACACGTATCTTGCCAGAAAATTTGCTGGCTTTAGCTCTAATAGTCCCCTAGATCTAAGCGGATATACATATTACATACAAACTATTCTTAGTGGTTTAGAAAATATTTAGTTAATGGAATCGCAAATGCCTCCTTCTGCTTGTTACGCCCATAAACTCAATAGACCAAAAACTGTCAAATATAATTACATAAGAATGTCCGCTTATCATTTCTAAGAACACCCGTTGAAAAGGGTGTAAAAAAAGCTATAGAAAACTGTATAGAAGACAAGCTGAAAGCTTGTGACTTTTCCGGTTTAGTTCGCGATCGACAGATTGTGCGTCCTTGAGTTAACACAATGCCCTGCATGGTCGTGCGATTCAATAAACCCGGCACAGTTGGGGGGACAGGGAGCGAAAGAGAAAGTGCTTAAGCGAGAGAGAGGGAAAGGGAGAGGGTCGCAGCTGGAGGCGCGTTTTCTTTAATTACACATCGCAGTCGCAGGTCAAGTGTTTGTGACGTTGTTCGCATTATCCAGCCACGCCCACGCCCCCGTCCACAGGACCTGCCTGTGCAAGCTGCCCCTCCTCGCTGCTGCTGCTGTTGTTGTTGTTTTTTGCGGCAGCTTATTGCAATTTGCATCGTTGAATGTTTCATTAAAAGGCTGCAACAGCGGGCGGGCAACTGGCGGCGTGTGTCTGTGGCCATTGTCATTGTCATTACAATGTTGCAGCACACAATGTCCTTTTTACTGCCGCTCATCCGCTGCTTGCACCTGCACGGGCTGCTCCTTCTCTGCCTCCGCCTGTTGCTGCCACGCGACATGCCCCAAAATAGCCGCATGCAATTGATTACGGCAACGATGCGGCCGTGCGGCGACCGCAAGTGGCCATTGTCGCTTGTCCCGTTGTCCTGGCAATGAAATCGGGAATAATGCGCCAGGTATTTCGCCAGCTGCACGCAGCCGCATGCCGCACTCCCATTCACATGCCTTTCCTTTCTTTCAGCCCAGTGTGCGCAGCGTGAAGACGGCACGGCCTGCGGTGCATCCTTGGTCGAGGCGAAAAACGTTTAAGCCTAAAATGCCGCCTGCACTTGCTGCCAAAAAAGATACGCAGCCAGACGACCACGACCACGTCCACGGCCTGCCTGCCTCACATGCCTCTCATTCCCGGTTAAGCTTGGCTCTTATTTTGTGGCTGGCAGAAAGACGCATTGTCTATGGGGCGGCAGCCAGTGTAATTGGCTCGGGGAATAGCAGCAGGAATTGGTAATCGTGTCGCGCGGCTTTTAATCGAATTTCAAATCGAACGCAACCAAAACCAATTAGACGGAAATGTGTGTGCTTGTGTGGGTGGCTGTCGGTGTCGGTGTGTGTGTGTGTGTGTTGGTGTGTGCAGCCCCGGCACGAAACGAAAAGAAAATTAAGACTGGCAGCAGCAGCGCGTCTTATCGCAGCCGGCGCAGCTCAGCGCAGAGCAACAAAAATGAAATGAAGCAACGAAAATTAGTTTGAAGATTGCAGACTGCCAAATACCCTTTCCATTTGCACACTTTAGGGTACTGGCAGCGCCGTTGCAGCTCTGCGCAGTTTATCAATATGCGTCAGTGCAGCGCAGCTACTGGAGTTGCCACCTTGGTGACCTATATATGCAAATTTCAAATTTAGAGGTTAAGTTACAATTTGAATTTTTTTATATTTATTATAATTATATAAAAATTTATTAATAAAATAATAATTCAATGAAATAATTTAACTATTTAATTTGAATTTTTTGATATCTATTATAATTATATAAAAATTTATTTATTAAATAATTCAATTAAATAATTTAACTATTTAATTTGAATTTTTTGATATTTATTATAATTATATAACAAATTATCTAGTAAATAACTCAATTAATTAATTTAACTATTTAATTTGAATTTTTTGTTATTTATTATAATTATATAACAATTTGTTTATTAAATAATTCAATGAAATAGTTTAACTATTTAATTTGAATTTTTTGATATTTATTATAATTATATAACAATTTATTTAGTAAATAATTCAATTAAATAATTTAACTATTTATTCAATTATTTTTGACTAGTTAATTT
The DNA here is from genome assembly GCA_018904095.1 of Zaprionus ghesquierei. Lineage (NCBI taxonomy): Eukaryota > Metazoa > Arthropoda > Insecta > Diptera > Drosophilidae > Zaprionus > Zaprionus ghesquierei. The sequence continues at coordinate 12,612,407 of JAEIGP010000394.1, read as the reverse complement.
ATAAACTCCGATCACTTTCGATATATATTGCAAGCGTAATCGGAAATGTAAAATGTCTATGCGATAATTATCGTTTGGTTTCTTTTGCAGCAGTGCTGCCCACTCGGCTTTTTCCCGCTAAACTTGGCTTTAGTTATGGTTGAATTGCGAAAACAATGTGCGAAATGCGTGAAGCGGAAATTTTGGGGTACTTTATTCTTACATAGAATCAGCCTTTTTCCCTTACTTGTTATAGTTTTATTAAAAATTTTTTTTAATAATTTTTTACAAATTTAACACAATTTAGTTTAGCTTTTTATACAATTTTTACCTTGCTATTTAGCTAGATATTTTTTGGTTTTTTTTTTTTTATAATTTTTTTTAGCTCTTTTTGGCTAACAAAAAATTGTCAGCCCTCTGACTCTGCATATAAGTATCTCCATAATTTAACGACTCAAAATATTGCGTGGTTTTGTTGCGTTTTGTGGTGGAAAAGCTCATTTAGCCGTGAAATTGTTGTGAATAATGCAAAAACTTATATGCTAAGCCAAAGCCGCAAGTTAAGTACTTAATCCCTGCCAAAACTAAAACGGAAAACATATGGCATATATACGCGTACATAGCTGAACGAACGCCACAGCAGAGGCAGATAACCGAGTCCAGTGTGTAGGGTATTCAAATTAATGCCGCTCAAATGCTGAGCCAGCCCAAAAAGCAGCTGGCGATAAAAAATGCCAGCTTTAAATGGCAAATGCTGAAGGTGTAAAGTGGGGGCGGACGGGCGTGGCACAACAGGGCACAGCAGGTGAATGTGAATACGTATTAAACGGACTACAACCGGGGGGCAACCGGGCAACACCAGCAGCAACACAATCAGCGGCATGGAGTCACAGCCAATTCCCCCCCAAGAAAGAAACTGCGCGCTACCCTAGGCAAATGCCGCGTAGGGCCCGAGTCGGAGTCGACGGCGAATATGTGTCATGAGCCATTTAAGCTCATTACGGGCATCAATTTGGGACGCAAAAATTATGCTCTAACCTTAAGTGGCTGCCACTTGCATGGCACAAACTGGAGCATGGAATGACGGGGCAGGGGGGCGTGGCACAACAAATCTGCTTGTGAGCGCAAAAAAGTGGTAAATTGTTAATTTTTAGCTACTTTCAGGCTAAAGTTGTCACTGCTCAGCGGTTTTTTTTTTTTGCTGGCTTGAAATGCAAGTTGGCCCCTTCTACCTTTAGGCAGCAGCTGGCCAAAAATGCAAAAGGGATGGGGTAGGGGGGGCGTGGCTGGGTAAAGCCTTCCTCTGTTGTGTCTCGCAATTAAATTCAATTTTTGAAGTGCGGCTGCTTTTACTTTGTGGCACACACACATCCGTACACACACCTTGGCAGACACGAGTGCTGCAAGGCAGTTATGTGCTCCATGGTTGGTCATATATTGTGGTCATGTAAGAAAAGGGAGCAGCAGAAGCTGCCAGAGCCGAAGCTGAAGCCGAAGCTGAAGCTGAAGAAGAAATCCATAAAGCGCAGCAGCCATAACAAAAACGCGAAATGAATTTCACTTGAAATGTGAAAACATAAAAATTGTTTATGACTTCCGCTACGTTAACTGTGTGTGTGGGTGTGCGGTGTGTGTGTGTGTGTGTTGTGGGTGTGCCAGTAAGTGCTGCAGCAGTGTGTGTGTGTGAGCAAGCTCAGCAGCGAGAGAGATTTCTGTTCGTAATGCACTGCCAAGTTGCCAGTTACGATCTTGCAATATCGTATGTGCTGTGAATATCGTAGTGCGGAGTGTATGTTGTGGTTTACGAGCTTGATAGTTGAGTTACCATGGCAAAGCCACTTGCAATGTCGTATGCAGTTTGAATATCGTATGCAACAGTTCTACGAATCGAAGTTTATACAAGCTGAATTTGAAATGCTTAATAGCGTAAAGTATAGTATAGCGTATATCGTAAGTCGCAATTCCTTTAAGCAGAGTTGCATTTCATTTGTTTAATCAACTTACTCCCAATATCGTAAAGCAGCGTGCAAGGCTCGCTTAGTAGCTGCAAACATTTGCCATAACGGCATATGGCATGTTTACGCTTTCTCTCTTTCTCTCTCTCTCTCTCTCTCTCTCTTTCTTCCTCCCCTCTCGCTCTGCTTTATTTGATCTTTTGTTTCCCCCCCTGCTATTTGCACTGCGCTTTTCCTTTGACAAAGTCATCTTTAATCGCATCTTCTGCGACATGGAAACAGTTTTTGAATTAAAATTGATGCGGGAGAGTTGCCCACCCTCTTATCCGGCAGACAAAGTCAGCTACTCTCTAGTGTTTCTCTCTTGTTTGCTTTAGCTCCCCCCCCCCCTCCCCGCGCAATCCTCCCTAGTTTTCCAAGTTGCTGCTCTTCTATGGGAATTTATATCGTTGGCTTAATCCACTCTCGGATCTGGGATTGTGCGTCGAAGTTATTGTTTGTTTATTTGATGATATGCTGGCAGTGCTTGTAGTATGTTTTCACGCATGTTGTCATAAGCTGGCTGCTCTGAAAGGATTCCAGCGACTTAAGCGGGCGAGGCAGAGCAAGGGGGAAGGGGTGAAGTGAGAGCGAGGGGACAGACAACAATTTAAAATCCTTTAGTAAGCAAATGAAAGTGCTGCATGGCGTGCGCCGAGGGGAGCACAACATGTAGTTGTGTGTGTTGGTGTGTGTGTGTGTGTGTGTGTGGGTGTGTGTGTGTGTGTGTGTGTGTGCGTGTGTTGTGCAACCTCACAGCGAGGGCAGCACCAAAAACACAGACGGACTGTGGCGAAAGGCAACAAAATATAAAGAAAGAAAGGCTAACTTTGCCTTGCTCTGCTACTCGAAAGTTTCACAGAAATATCATGAAAAATACCAAAAATTTACCGATTGCTTCTATGGCAGCTATACTATATATCTGTTCGATCCGGCTCGTTCCAACTTATTTACAGCGTGTTTGCAATAAGAAGCATCTCTGCCAAGTTTCATTAAGATAACTCTAAAACTGAGAGAGTAGTTTGCGTTTAAAAGACAGACGGACAGACTGACGGACATGGCTTGTTAGACTCCCCTATTGAAGCTGAATAAGAATACATATACTCAATAGGTTCGCAGATATCTCATAAGATGCGTTGCAAGTTACTAGCCAAAATGAATGTACCCTCTGCAAGGGCATACAGAAAAGAATAGAGTAGAGCACAAAGCGCAACACGTTCGGCTCAAGCTCATTAAGTTTGCCCCGCCTGTCACTGTGTGTGTTTTTGGTGTGCGTGTGTGTGTGTGTGTTTCGGGTATGTGTATGCGTGTGCTGCGCCAAGTGCGGCAATTTAAAACATAATGCAAACTAAATGAAAATGCGGCAAGAACAAGCTAAATACGAACAAAACGAGAATGCGAACAAGCCAGGCAGCGCAAGAGAGAGAGAGAGAGAGGAGAGAGGGAGCGAGTGAAACAGAGAGAGAGAGAGTGAGAGAGAGAGCGCGTACTAAACGCAGCACAAAAGAATTTTAAAATATTTTGCAGAGCCAACGAGCCAAGCGCTGACCACGACAACCAAATGACCAGACTACGAGCTGCCCAGTGTCCACTTCACTTACCCCACACGCCCCCGACCCCTTTGCCACGTCGCCTAACTAACTAAGCACGCCTGCAACTTGCCGCACACACACACACACACACAGACAAAGAGATGTACACACACACACATGTTTTTTACAGTCTTCATTTCGTTTTTTTTTTTTTTGTTCAAACGGAAATGAACTTTTATAGCCGAGTGTGTTTGCAAGCACAGTCAGAGAGAGGCAGAGACTGAAAGAGAGAGAGAGAGAGAGGGGGAGAGAAAGGGAGAGAGAGAGAGAGGCTGAGAGGGAAGGCAAGTGCGAGCGAGTGATTTTCTGTGAGTGAAGCTAATTAATGAAATGTGACAAGTGGAGGAGGCCAAAGCAAAAGCAGAACGCAAGATAATACTAACTCTCTATATTCTACTACCTGCTGAGGAGGTTGGCGTCGCCAGCGTTGCCAGACCAACGCAAAGCTGCAATTAGTGCACTGCAAAATTAACAAACTGCCAAAGTTCTAATGAAATTTTGATTTGCCAAACGATTTGCGAATCAAGTCCGTGGAGCAGGATGTGTGTGTTTTTTGGGTAGTCCCAGTTGGACTTCAGTTTCGAATCCTGTTAGAGTCGCGCAAAGACCGAACAATATTTAACCGAGTGCAGCGATAGATAAATAATAAAGAGAACACATGCAGCAGTCAAAGGCAAAAATATTGGCAAACATAAATAATACTTGTACATACCCGGATATGCATTGCCCCCCCTGCTGGTCATAGCACGGCCAGCACAGGGCACTAAACGTTTGTCCGCTTTATCCATCTGCCATCTGCCATCTGCCATGCGGCATCGGCATATCCATTTATTTATCTATGTACTATACGTACATGCGCTTGTTTCTATAACTCATATACGATATAGCATGCTATATGCGCGCATGCATCGCGTGTGTGCAGCGGGTGTCCGCCATTTTGTTTAGCTGTCGCTGATTGACTGAGCTTTTGTTCGAAATGCTATTAAACTAATTGATTTGTTTCAAAATAAAACTTAAATAAATCACAGCGCCAATTCAAATGGCAGCGCATTAAAAGTTAAGGCGATGACTTTAAATATAAATAAAAATATGCATTTTATATACCCTATACAAGGGAAACAGTGAAAAAGAGGGTATCTTTGGTCTGTAAAAGGTTTCATACCTAAATCCAAAACAGTTTTGGATTGGCAAAGAAAGCAAAAGTTTCTAAGCGTTTTCTTCAAAAATAACCAAAATCGAGCAGTAGTTTCTATGGCAGCTATACAATATATCGCTTCGATCCGGCTCGTTCCGACTTATTTATAGCGTGCAGCAATAACAAACATGTTCACCAAGTTTCACAAAGATAGCTCTAAAACTGAGCGAGTACTTTGCGTTGCAACTGCAGACGGACAGACAGACGGACATGGCTAGCTAAACTTTGCCATTAAAGCTGTTTAAGAATATATATACAGTTTATAATATACCCTCTGTAAGGATATTAAAAAAAGCCAACTAGCTCGCATTTCTGTCCAACTCTGAGTTAAGATAGCTACGCTTTAAATTATTCAGTTCGCATCGCATGCGAAATCCTTTTGGCAATTCAATCCACAACTATTTCTCTCTGTGTGCACCATGTGCAGGTGTGTCCTCTTGTGCTGCCTGGTCGAATTTCATTTGAATGCATTCGCCCTTTATTCGCTCTCCCAGAGTGCATTGCGTTTTGTGTAGCTCGAATTGGAGTTGCATAAGCCAAAGGCAGCTCGCATTATCAACTGCTGTCAAAGCAGACAACCACAAAGGCTGCAATACGTAGAATAAAAAAACAGGGAGCAGAGCGGCAAGGCATACGTTGGGGGTGCAGATCGAAGACAGCCGAAGAACGCTTAGGAGAGCATGAAATTTATTTGGAGTCAGACATAGGTGTGACAATTTCTGTAGGGTTTTCAATCACATAGAGAGCATAAACAAAATATAATTTAGAAATGAAAGATTTAGAGAATGTCCAACGAAAGCTGCATAAATGTATGTTCGTCTGAACACCTTTATCTGTGAGTCTATACTGGGTAGGGTAACTAAAATTGTTAAGAATATGTCTTAACATAACATGCAGATAGAGTAAGTTCAAAATTTGGGCCACGCCTCCAAACGCCCCTATAAAATCGAAAAACTTGATTGGCAAGCTTGATTTTCAAGCTAAAACGTTCATTTTTGGGCGTGTGCAATAATTAGCAGCATTATCAAATGATGTGGAGACTCTATAGCAGCTTTCAGACTTAGTTTTTATAATATAAATCAAGTAAATAACTTAGCTGTAAACATTGTTTTACTTCACTCACTTGAACTTCTCTTGGGCAGCTCTACCTATTTAAGGGTATTTTACACGTGGACATTTTCCACTTCCCACTTTATGGCACATAATTATAGTACTCTCGGTGAGCGTATAAATTTAAGCTCTCTCTCTCTCGAACCCTTCCCCCTCTCCACCTCAAAGCTCTCCCCCATTTGCTGGCAGTTCATATAACACATGCGGGTTAGTAAATATCGCAGTGGATTGCAAGCATATGTGTGTGATATGTATATGGACGCGTGTGTGAGGGAGCTACAAAACGCCTCAAAACGGAACGACAACAAGAAGGGCAGCACAGCGACAACAACTTAAGCCACATGCAATAAAACTTAATATGTTTTGTATTTAAATTTATGAAAAAGGCAGCAGCAGCAGCAGCAGAGGAACAAAGGCTGCTTAAGCCGGCAACATGCGCATAATTGTCGCCAGAGCGCTGACAGACTGCTTTGCCTGTCCGCAACCGCTTCCCCCTGCCCTCTTCCTACTGCCTGTAGTGTGTTGTGTCCTGCTCACAATTTGCCCCCACTCAATCTGAGCGCGTTGGTCAGCCTGGGGGGGGAGTGGAAGGGGGAACAACACTGTGCAACGTGAGTGCAGATTAAGTGCTTGGCATGCCCTAAGTTAGGGTATATGCGAACTGCTGTGCACTTTGTAACCAGGCTGGGAGATGCGAGCGCCACGCGTTTGCCCTTTGAGAGATTTTTGCCAACATTATTTACTATACAGCACTTTTTTGTTTTAATTAATAATGTAAAAAAAATTAACAACATTTTCAACAATAAATTGATTTGTTATTGTTGAAAATAATCACAAAACTGAAATAAAATTAAATTTGTGAACATTCATTCACTTTTTGATATACATTATTAAGTTTAAAGTTGCAGCTAATGATCACTGCTATTTTTGTGAGCACAGCTGTATAAACGATAGACTTGCCCGATTCGCTACCCTACGTTGCACTGTGAGTGAGTGCAATACACTAATGAATTGTTAAGCTGGCTTAGCAAAGTGTGCGCTGCTTTTGCCGCTTTTGGCCATGCTGCACGGGGCGTATACGCAATAATAATTACAAGTCGCTTCGCATCGCATCGCAACGCGTTGTGTCGTTTCGTTTGGCAACAGAAATATTTATGAGGTGCGTTTTAAACTGAACCCCCCCCCGGCCAGGGTTGCGATCTCTGCTAGGGTAGCTTGGGATCATGACGTAGAAGCAGACGATGCGAGCAGTTCTCGCCGGGATTATGCTCATGTGTTGTATAGGTTTTATATAGCTGAAAGAACTGTTAATGCGTGGCGCTCTCTCTCTCCGTCTCTCTTGCTCTGCCGGCTGCCACATGTGTAAGCTGATTCACACACATTTGTCAAGATGGTTTATTGCTGAGCTGAGCTTGAGGGAGCTGAAGGGAGCTGGAGGTGGAGGGAGCGAGGCTAAGTACAGCAAGGCGCAATGGCAATAAAAATATGGCCTCAACAGGATTAATACATTATTTCCGCTTTTGCATTGCAGCGCAGAAGGAGATGAAGGAGGAGGAGGAGCAGCTGTAGCAGGTGAAGCCACAAAAAGGCAGCGTGTGTTCGTATGTGTGTGTGTGTGAGGACTTCGACTGCGACAACTGCAAATCCTCTGCTCAGGCATTTGTTGCCATTTGTTGTTGTTGTTTTGCGCTTTTATGATTATTGTAGTGGCACACTTGGCATCGCATCCTCCAGCCAGCGTTGTCCCTATCCTTGTTCCCCTTGTTCCCCTTGTTGTTGCCAGCACTTATGCTTATGTTTTGGGCTCTTATGGTTCTCTCTCGCCATCGCCATCGCCATCGTCGCCGCCGCAGTTGTTGCCTTTGAAGTGCACTTTGCTGTTTCATTTCATTCACTATGCCATATATATTTGTTAAGCATATTTTTATTTACATATATCTGTATGTTGCGCCAGTGCGCACAGTGCGGGGAGCTTATCTGATACCCTGTAGCTGTTGGCAGGCAGCAGGGAGTAGCTGCGCTGCGGAGAGGCAAATGGAAACAAAGCAGAGTTAGCTCGCTCTCTTCCTCCTTCTCACTCCTTCTCTCTCTCTGTCTGCCTTTCTCTCCCTCTCTCTCCCTCTCTCTTGCTTCACCTCTTCCTCCCCCTCACACCTCGCACCGCCTAAAGGGTATTTCGACTTTTCGCTTGACACGCAAAAACTTTTCTCGTCGCATTTTTTTTTGGCTTTTTTTTCCTGCTGTCAGCTGAAAAGGCAGTGACGTAGTCAGAGGGGGGAGGGTTGAGGCGAATATGCTGACCACAGGCTACACGTGTAACTAGTCGGTACTAACAAGCCACTTCACACCCACACACACACTCGCACACACACGCATAGAGGGACATGCAAAGCTGAAGAAGTACATATCAATTTGCAGCTGTCATTTGTGATGTGATTCTCGAGAGTCCTCGGGTGGGACAAAAGGACTAAGCCCACTCATTAGGCAAGCCAAGTAATGGCTGAGACACGCACAGCAGCACACACACACACACTTATACACGTTCATACGCACACATGTATTGCATGTGCGACAACTTGCAGTGGAATTGAAATGCGCTAATTGTTTCTTTATTTGTTTAAAGCGCTAAACTTGTCGAGGCGACCAGAGTTTCGCTCTCTCTTTCTCTCTTGCTCTCTCTGCAGCTGCTGTCTCGCTCATTCATTCACTTGGCCTCCATAATAAAACAATAAACTGCAACAATAGCAATTAAAAATCGCTGAAAGCGGATGTCCTGATAAAAGTTGCCAGACCCCAACGACGGTCACATCTACCCCCAGCCCTGCCCCTACCTACCCCATCCTTTACTGGCTAACTTGGCCAGCTAGTCTGGCGGCTGAGCACGCTTCATTTCGCTGGCTTACGTCCTTGGCTTCGTCGGCAGCCATTGTTGTAATTATGCATTATGCCTTGTTGGCTTTGCCAACATTTTCGCATCCTTTTTGGCCGCCTTCGTTTGTGCTGTGGCAGAGGAGAGAGAGGGAAAGAGATGGAGGTGGAGAGGGGCTATCTCTCTCTTCTTCCTCACTCTCTATCCTTTCTTCCCTCTCCCAAACCTTTCATTTCAGCGCAGCACAAATGACAACAAGTAATGAAAGCTACAGTCAAGCTTACCTGACTGTTAGATATCCTTCACTTAACCTTTCAATAACAAAGTTTTCTACTTCTATGGTTATCTCCCTCTAACACACGCCTAAATGCTAAAGCAACGCCTTCGCAGGCAGCAGAAGTATGATAAATGTTTACTTGAGTAACCTATGTGTTTCTGATCCGATCGGCTTGCCATTTGAAATACAAATGCATATCGTATATATCTATGTATGTGTTCAAACAGAAAGTTGTAACTGTATTACTTTCACTGCAAATCAAATTCAAAAACTTAGTTATTAATGTGCGTAGGCGGTGGGCGTGGCAGCTGAAATTTGAAATCACCTTATCAAACAGACAATATACAAAAACCTGCATGCCAAATTTGATGACTCTTGCTTTTATAATAACCGAGATCTGCGTGTTCACACAGACGGACAGACGGACAGGCAGACGGAGACGACTTTATCGACTCGGCCATACACTTTGTGTGGGCTGCCACGCCTACTTCAGACTGTTGCATGCATCTGCACAAAGTTAGTATACACTTTCGAGACAATTCTCATTAGTCGCAGGGTATATAAAGAACAACAAATACATATGGTAGACTGTTATAAATAGCCACAGTCAATGGCAATAACTACGTTTCATTTAGCCAGTAAAATCGAGAGTTAATCGAGAGCTTTTTCGATAGACTCTCTGCGTCTTTAATAGACTTACGCATGTTCGAAATCGAAATCGAAAACGCACAAAGAAAACTAAGCCTTAATGAGCAGAAGGGGGCGGGGGGGGGGGGCGCAACCTGCTGCCTGCTTAAGCCATTTGACTTTCAGATTTCACATTTTACAATTCGCATTTTGCATTGCCAATTTGACATTTGGCATTAAACATTTTGCAGTTTGTCATTTTGTCATTTTGGCATTTTGCATTTTGCATGCGAGCTGCGGCTGCGGCTGCCGCTCGGACTGTGGCGAATTGGGGCTACAAATTGATTTGGTTCGGCGACTCTGGCTGCAAATACATATGTATCTAACTATCTGGCTATAAGTGTATGCACGTGTGTGTGTGTGTGTGTGTGTGTGTGTGTGTATATAAATCAAAACAGCTGCCTTGACTCGGCTGGGCAGACATATGCAAATTGGCAGCTTGTTTGCAAGCAGACACACATTATCACACACACACGCACACACTCACATACATATGCATTCACACACACACACTCTTACACACACACTCGCACACACTCAGCCTGCTTTATCGCACTGCAGTCAATAAAATCGGAGCAATCATGTTGCTTGTCTGATTGTCTCGCTGTCTGAATGTCTCTGCTGCTCCACCTCTCTCTCTCTCTTTCCCTCTCTCTCTGTCTGCACTGGTATTTGTTTATAATAAAGCGCAGCAGTGTGTTAAACAATTACATTAGACAGAGTGCAAGCCATGAGCGTAGTATGAGCTGGCAGAGCAAACGGGGGGAAGGCAAGGCAGACGACTTGGCAGCCCGATGCCAATTTAATTGACAGTTATGAAGATTGCCAAACACACAATTATAACACTCACACACACACACACACACACACACGCACACACACGCACACGCACACACACACACTCGCACACAGTTGCAGACTATCTGCCCACATTGATCTGTATCTGCGAGACCACAAAATGGCTGCAGTCACAATTTACACGACACACGCAGACACACACGCACACACACAAACACACACATACACACGGCACACACACACATGCACATGCACGGCACGTCCACTCATATTATTAACATGTTAATCCGCATGTAATGAGCACAAGGATAACTCATTCTGATGCCTTGTTTATGGCCAGCAGCAACTGAGGCTGAGGCTGAGGCTGAGACTGAGGCTGAGGCTGAGGCTGAGCCTGTACAGCGCTGTGCATGTGCTTAGAAACGCTTAGGGTACCTGGGCTAGTTCAGAGACTTCTTTGCAGTACACTCATAGTGCACTCATAGTGCACTCACATTGTATTCAACTGCTTGCACTCACTTTGCCCAGGCGACTTAAATCGTGCCCATTTAAGGCTGACAGCGCTGTGTGGCCGTAGTTGTTGTTATTGTCTGTGAATTGGGCATATTGTGAGTGATTGAGGGAGGGGAGAGGGGGGAAGGGGGAGGGGGAGTACAGTTCGCTATGTTTGTGCGACAGCTTTGCGAGTTTATCGAAATTCCAGTGAAATTCAGCTGGCATCAAACTGTCTGCCTGTTCTTATCAAATTGAATTAATGCGGCATATATCACAAAATCATAACACACACACGCACACACACACACACACATACACACACATAGACACACACACTCTCTCTCTCTCTCACACACACTCACAGCTTGCGCTGCGTGTCGCCGTCTGCCAATCAAAGCGCAGTTCTTTCACCTCTCTCTGTCTTTCTCTCTTCCGCTCCCTTCCTCTTCTTGCTCGCATTAAAGAAACAATTCAGCCCAGGGCAGAGCAGGTTCAGTTCTGCCCTACTGCTCTGCCTCTCTGCCCCCCCTTCCTGCCACGCCTGTGGCAGCCTCTCATCTGTAGCGTTGTTCACACATCAAATTAGTTCTATTTGCGGCTGCTCTGGCAGCTTTTAATGTGCGGCCAGCCTGGCAACCACTCTCTCCCTCACTCACACTCTGTGTATGTGTGTGTGTGTGTGTGTGTGTGTGTGTCTGTGCATTGGCCATATAGCTGGCCACAGATCGAGAATACGCCAAAGCAATGCAAACATAATGAAGTTGTCAGCACACAAAACAACTCAAAATAATTTTCATTTGATTTGATTTTGATTGCGTTTTATATTAACACTGTCCTGGCACACACACACACACACACACACATACACACACGCTGTTCTTTTCTCTTTCCCTCCCACTGCTGGCCCCTTCGGAGCGTCCACTGCGGATTCGTTTTAGCATTTGTCAGATGATTGACAACTCAATGTGGAATTTCACCAACTGCCGCCAGCCAAAAAGCTGTTGACCTGCTTATGCTGCCAGCCAGCCAACAGCAGATGAAACAACAACAACAGCAACAAGCAGCAACAACAACAACAACAACAACAGCAGCAACAACAACAACGAGGAGGGAAGCTGCTGCAGCAGCACGAAAAGTTTGCATCGTTTGCATTTTGTAAACATTTTGATGCGGTGAGACATATGAAGTGCTATCATTAACAAAGAAAAATGTTGCACAACAGCAGCATGAATGACGCAAAGATACCCTAGCTGTGTGGGCGAAGCGTGTGGGAGGGAGAGGGACAGATAGAAGCGAGGGAAGCTTAAAGCAAAGCTGCGACTTTGCGGTGAGAGCAAAGCGTGCCGCTTGGCGCTTGCAGCCAGGGAAACGTTTACGAATGCAGCACAAAGCGGAGAGGGTAAAAGTTGCGCTCAAAAGAGCGAAAGAGAGAGTTAAGAAGAGTGAGAAAGAGAGTGTGAGAGAAAGTGGAAGCGGCAGTTAAGAAACTTCTGAGATAGAAGGAGAGAAGGTTAAGGAAGTAAGAAAGCCAAGCAGGAACTAACAAAGACATGAGAAAGAGATAGCAGAAGACTGAAACAGCAAGCGAGAGATATGGAGAGAGAGAGAGAGAGATATAGAGACAGTAACTGACTGTTAGAGAGAGAAAGCGATAGTTCCAGAGCCAAAGCCAGCAAGAGATGCCAGCAAAGTAAGGCCAAGCAAACGCGCCTCTCTATTGCCAACTGCCTAACCACTGTGACCTTGACACAGTACCCCCTCCCTCCCCCCCCTTTGAGGCAGCTGCAGGGTATGTCGAAACGTTGGCAAAAATAATGAGAAATATTCGTCGCGAATGCCGGCGAAGCAGACACAAAATGCGGGCGCCAACAAAATGTTAAATGTGCAATCGGCTACGCTCCGTGACGCCTGTCGCATGCCACAGCGCACACACACACACACACTCGCACACACACACATGGACAGGCAGCCCGCATGTGTCAATATATTTTATGATATTTACTCAAATTTCGTGCAACGACAAGGACGAACGCACCGAGCACGTTGAAGCCAAGCCAATGAACCAAATTAGAATTTGAATGCGGCATGCGGCATGCGGCAAGTTGCGGACGGGTCAGTGTCGCTGACCTGGAAGATGTGTGCATACCACACACACACACACACATGCACACACACGTGCAGGGGAATAAATCGAAAGCAGATTGCAAAAATCAAAGTCAACAACAATCAACGCCAATCGAAGGCAACACAGGAGCGTGCGAAACAGAGAAGCAGCTCAAGCCGAGGCGACCTCAACAACAGAAGACATCATAAAAAACCCACACACTCTCTCTGTGTGTGTGCGTGTGTGTGTGTGTGTGCGTGTGTGTATAATGCATGCATGCATCGCTGGCAGACATTGTTGACCAGCGTCGACATCATCATCATCGTCTTTTACGTCTTGGATAGATTGATAGACAGATTGCTAGAGAAAGATTGCAAGACGACAGCACGGAATGAGCCCCTTGGGTGTGAGAGAGAGAAACAGAGAGAGAGAGACAAGATAAGACAGCATTATGAGATGGCACGATAGGCACGTACATAAGTCTGTATTGGGATATATTATCGCTCGTTCGATATTCGAGCACAAGGCGTCTTTCCATTTCGGGGCATTTTGATTAGCTCTCGCTGTGGTTGTTCGCATTCCTTTGCATTCGGGTACTCATACTTATTCACTTGCCTAAGTTGGCAGTTGGCAGTTGGCGTATTGCTTGCCACAAGCTGAATGCCAAACTAAATGAATAACACAGCATGACATAGCCTCAGCAAGAGCAACAAGGCAGAGAGTCTTGAGAGTGTCGGGTGGGCTGACGAATGGGAGATGCGCTTCATGGAGTAAGCAACTTTGAAGTGTCATAACTATACGTTATAGTTCACCGATTCCCGTGAAATTTGGTCTGTACACGCAAAATATATTCAAGTTTGAGTCTGCCAAGTTTCCTGTTGATATCGCAAGCCATAAAAAAGTTATGCTGGAAAGAAACTATATATCTCTAGGTGACGTTCAGGCCAGTTGACAACTCTGTGCGACCCTATATAGCTCAAGCTTGCGTTCAGGCCAGTTGACAACTCTGTGCAACCCTGCTGGCAAAGTGTGTGTGTGTGTGTGTGTGTGTGTGTGTGTGGAGAGACACATCTGGCAACGCTGCTGACGTTGGCACACTTAAAGTTCATAAAAAAGTCAAATTAATTCAAATTGCAATGCAAACGAAACTCGGCGAGGGAAGAGAGAGAGAGACAGGGAGAGAGACAGGGAGAGAGAGATGCACACACACACACGTAAGAGACATGTGCACTGCTGTAGTGTGCTTAACGCGCTGCTGCTGTTGTTGTTGTTGTTGTCGCTTAACTTATTTCATTAGCTCCTAAATGTATGCAATTTGACATTTTTAATTTAACTTTCTCTTTCGCGCCAGCCTCGCTCGTCGTGTGTGTGTGTAGGGTGTGTGTAGGGTGTGTGGGTTGCTGCAGGTGCACAGTGCGAGGTCACAGCGCCTTGTCACAACATAAAGTGTGAATACATTAGCCTGGCTTACAACTTTTACAGAGCCCCCCCCCCCACACACACACACAAATGAGATCTTTGCAAGTCCTCATAAACTGAGTTGAGCTCAGCCGAGATTACAGGGTATTGCCAGCGACTTGTATGATGAATTGGTTAGCAAAACAATGCCGAAACTTTGCCAATATGTCAGAGCGAGAAGGAGAGTGAGCAAAACTTGCCAAAGGCAGCTACAAATTGTAATCTATAAACATAATCTGCGAAATCTTCTAGCCAGAGATTTGCAAATTCTATTGAAATATGCAACAGTTTGCAACTACTTGAAGTTGTTTATAGAAATTTTAAATCTATTTAGCATATGCTATATAGATACTTAAGGCCCTGATTCAAATTGAAATTTAAACTGAAAATTTTATAAGAAATTTCCATTATCGAAACAATGCCAAGAAGTTGAGTTTGTCGCAGCAAATGCAGAGCATGTTTCTATAAACTTGTCAATTTTTTGCCAGCGGGAGAGGGAGAGAGAGAGAGAGAGAAAGAGAGAGTGAGAGAGGGAGGTATAGAAAATCGCATTATTAAATGAGTTGAGCTCGTAGGGCGAGGCGAGAACGAGAACGGGAACGAGGCGAGGTGTTGCGTCAGTTGGGATTATCATTTGCTCGCTGTAGTTTTATTTACCTTTCAGCATAATCCTCTTCAGTTTGCCACTTGCCAGAGTCGCCCCCTCTCCCCCCTGGGTGTGTGTGTGTGCACTGCAGTTGGCAACCCCCTTGCCAGCTACGCCTCTGCCTCTGCCTCTGCCTCTGCCTGTGCCACATATACTATATGAGTCGAGTGTACGTGCAGGCTGCTGCTGCTGCTGCTGCTGATGAGTTTGCGGCATTGCGTGCCTGCCCCGCCCCTTCTGCCCCTCGCCCATAAGCAGGCTATATAATTTCGCCATTTTTATAGTGCACCTCTGGCTCGAGGTGGCACTCGCTGCTGCACACGTGTCGATGAAGTTTTCTGCTGACAACGCGCGCGCGCATTTTGTTTTGTCTCAGCAGCAACAAGAGGCAACCTCTTGCCAGTTGAGGCTGTGGGGGGCATGTGGCAAGCACTTGCACTTGCCACTTGAGTAGTCAGTGTCGCTCAAGTGTCGCCGCATCGCAGTTCGACGCAGTCTTCGCTTGATTTCATTCCCCACCCCAGTTCAATTTGCATTTGACAAGAAATGAACTTGCAATGGGTATGCTCTGTTGCCTGCTGGCTGCAGGGTAGCAGGCGTGGCCAGCATCGCATATGAACTTCATTTGCGTGCTATATCAGAGCATGTTGTGTCGAAATTTGGTAGTCCTAGCTCTGTTAGTCACTGAGTTCTGCCTGTTCATACAAACCACTAGAGAAAGTTTTTTCAGAAATTTCCATAGCATTTTTGAACATAATTTGTTGCCTGCCAGTGTTGAAAATGCCTCGCAGTGTGCTTGCTGCGTGGAGGATGAGATTCAGCGGAAATTTCTTGGCAATTTGTTCCTCTTCACACACACACACACACACACACACTCGTACACTCGCATACTTGGCCAAGGACACGCGCGTTCAATTTTCAATACAATTGCCAATTGCAGTTAAACTTCTGCGTTTGATTGACGCCCATGGAGCAGGACGAGAATGACGACAGCAAGGCATCCAATGGCGTCGATGCCTGCCTCCTTGCCTGCCTGCCTGCCTGCCTGGCTGGGCTGCAACGTCGGCTGCTTATGCTGCTGATTTTGGTTTTGCCAGTTGACGTTGATGTGACACATCTGCACATATCGCATGTGTTGTACTATGTGGTGTGCATGGGTGTGTGTGCGTGTTGTGCACACTCACTGGAAATGACATTTAAATAGCTCGAGGCCATAGCCATTTAATGCTGACGCTAAAGTGTGGCCAACGCAACGCAATTGCGCAATGAATGACGCGCAGATACCTTATGCTTATGGCAAGGAGAAACCCAATGTGAGACTGTTGCGTAAAAAAGGATAACATATGGTAAGAAAGGCTAAAGAGTTGCAACAGAGTTTCATTAGTTATAACAGGGAGCTTCCCTTAGAATTTTCATATATTTTTGTGAGGTTATGTATGGTGGGCGTGGCACTTAAAATTTTCTGTCAAAATGTAGCTGAGTTCAGACAGATTAAGGAACAAGGCCAAATCAATTGCGCTGTCTAAGAATATCTACAGGCTTACTTCCAGCTCTTTCACTGACCTTAAATCACTATATACCTTGCCCTTTCTACTCTACCCCTCCCTCTCTCTCTCTCTCTCTCTTTCTTTCTCCTTTCCTACTCTGATATTTTTAAAACTTGCCATAAGTCAAACCTAATTGACAAATTGCGCATTTACAACTACTATTCTATTCCCAGTTGCTTGCAGGCCGCCAGCCCAAGGGTTACTCAGGCTGCACTCGCTTTGGGGAGCGGCTGGGAAAGAGAGGAGAGCGGAGGGGAAGGCATTGTGTAGCTGCCTACGCAGTCAGCTCATTAAAGTTGCCAGAAAACTTGAAGCATGGCTTGGAGTGAGATTTAAAATCAAATTAAATGCTTGTTGACATGCCACATGGATAGAAGACCGCACAAGCTGCCCACTCCCCTCCCTCCCTCTCCCCCCTTCCCTGCTGGTTGCTGGCAATGAATGTCCTTGCTGGGAATGCGGCTGGCGCTGCACATGAAGTGTCCTGTAATAAATATTTCTCAGAACTTTGCTCAGCTTTTCCAACTGTGCGCAGCACTTCGCTCTGCCTCTGCCTGTGTGGAGAGCAGCTCATGTGTAGCGATAAAATGTATCTAATTTAAGATGTTTTTGCCGCCCGAGCGAGTGACACCCCCCCCGCTCCCCCTCCCCCTGCTGCTGCTGCCTTGCTGAGGCAGTAAACATTTTCAATTTGACAAAACTTTTTACCTTTGACCGCAAGCAAGGCGAGTGGAGAGTGGCAGGGGAGGGCGGCAGGCAGCAGCTGTGTGGGCGTGGTCTCAAAGCTGTGACAATGTGAGCTACAATGTGAGGTCAATGCGGCAAGCGACTGACAGACAGTCGCACACACACACACACACACACGCACGCACGCAAGCAAGAGCAAATTTTCAAATTGCAGCAGCAGTTTTTGGACATTGCGCATACGCCGCATGGGCCAGCCTGACGCCCTCCCTCTCTCGCTCTCTCTCTCTCGCACTGCCTTTGTGTGTGCGTGTGTGTGTGTGCGTGTGTGTTTCGTCAAGTATGAAATTGTTGTGTTCACACTAAACTTAAGTAACTGAATTAAAATGCGGCTAATAGAGAAGCAGCAAACAAATGACAACGCAACAAAGGCGGAGCAGGCAGAGGGCAAGAGGCGGAGGCGGGGACAACTTAGCAGCTTAGTTGACAACTTTAAGCTCACGTTCGTGTGTGTGTGTGTGTGTGTTTGCTAATGGTCAGGCCCAAAAACTGTAGCTGCCTCAATGTCTGCATGCCACTTAGCCCGGCTCTGCATTGCCGGCGATGTCCTTAAAGGACTCGAGAACAAAGCCAAGACATATGAAAGCCCCACCGCAGCACAGCCAGAGCAGAGTCCTTAAAAACGTGCTCAATGTGTGGCAGTGTGTGTGTCGTTGTGTAGGTCAGTGTGCTGGCCGTCGTGTGTCGGTGAGGTCATTTGCGAGAGGGCAAAGCGAGTTCAAGCTGAACTCTTTGGGAATTACAAGGCGTAGCGAAGCCATGCGCTGCACTTGACATTTCTCTCACTCAACTTTGATTGCAATTTGTCATTAGCTAAACGCGCGAGAGTGGGAGAGAGGGAGAGAGAGAGAGAGCGAGAGACAGGCAGCAGGAAGTGAAGTTGACGCTGGGACATCGGCAGGATGCGAAACTTTTGTCGCCATTGTTGGAAAGTTTTGCAATCGCCTGTGCCTCATAAACTTTATGCACATGCATGCAGAGCAGCACAGCGGGAGGGGAAGCGGAGGGGGGGGGGTAGTGAGGAGAGTAGGGGAAGGGGGGGGACCGCAGCGCATACATCTCATAATATGCGAACTGGGGCCGCCGCATAAATGAAAGTTATGCCTTGGCCAGAAAATGAACGCCTTGAGAGTTGCGCCGCGAAGGAGAGAGAAGGAGAGAGAGAGAGAGGGAGAGAGGGGGAGCAGGAGAGGGGGAAGCGCAAAAGAGAGCAGCAGACGCGCCAAAGTTAATGGGCCTCCAGTTGAGCAGGCAAGATTGGAATTGCGATTGCGATTGGGACTGCGATTGGCATTGGGATTGAGCAGCTGAGTTTGAGACTCGACTCGAACTGACTAGGACTATGGCCTGTCGTTTCTAATTATTAACTGGCAGCAGCTATGACCACAACATACACCCTCGCACACACACACACACACACCCTCGCACACCACAACGAGCAGAGCAGAGCAGCAATAATCCGCTCGAGCTGAGGCTCAGCTGGCAACTGAAATTGAAGGGCCGCAGCAAATATTTTAAGCTAATTTTCTTATTTTCACTTAATTTGCAGCCGTAAGAAGCTTATGCCTTGCCACATACCACACACACGCACGCACACACGCACACCAGGCACTTGTTAACTGTCAAGTGCGTTGACGTGGCCCAAAGTCAACGACGCCTTCGCCAGTTAGACTAATAATAAAAACTTAATACGGTAATCCACTTATGCCGCAATACACCACACATCCCCCCCCTGGTTCCCTACGCACGCACAGTGGAGCAAACTATTAGAAGTTTGCTGCCAAACGTGAAAACTTTGCAAAATTTGCACTATACAAATTTGTTTTTACTGCAAAGTGTTCCGATTCCGTTTTCGCATTCGCTTCCGCTTTCAGTTCAACTTGCGTTTATGTCATTTTGCCTCACTGTGCATCTTGGCCTGCTTGTGGGGGTGCGGGCAGCAAACTGAAGAAACCAAAGTCTTGTGGTGCGCTCATTTTTCGTGTAGCCAACTTAACACTTTTGCTTAGCACACACACGCAAATAAATTATGATGTGCGTGTGTGTGTGCGAAGAGAGTCAACGAGCGGCAAAAGCAAACACTTGGCTAAAAGTAAAACCAAAAGAGAAGAGGCAAAGCAACAAAAGAATGAACTATAAAGTGTTTGAATGCCGAAACCGTTGACTTTACCTCGAGCAGCAATTCAATTTACGGCAAAAACTTGGCCAACTGTTGGCATAGTTTGGAGCCAAGCAGGCAGATAGCACAGATGATATGTAAAAGGCAGCAGCTTCAAATATTTGCCAAACAAAATTCGAACAAAGTTCCAGGCTCAACTTGAACTGATAACTGAAAAATGCAGCGAGAATCTTGGAAGATCCTCCAGAAAAGAAAAAAAACATATGTTAATTAGACTTACTAAGGCGCGCGTAATTACCCCAGCCCGCCTGCCTGCCTGCCTGCCGAGCTTAACAATTGTCGTTGCTTTTGCTAATTTTTGTTTGCCAGCTGCACAAATTGTTTGCTTTTCATTTGCTGCGTCCTTCTGCGCCTTCTTTCATTCTTCGGCTTTTGTCCGGCAAAAGTCAACGCGTTGGAATGCAAATGGGCCGCAAGCTTCAATTTGCATGGAGCGCATAGTGCGCTTTGTGGTTGTTGTTGTTGTTGCTGGTCTGCCGCAGCAGCGATAAGGATAAGCTTCCCCCCCGCCCCCCACTCGTTTAGTCGAGCTAGAGCAAAAGTTGCCAGCGCTTTTCGGCTATCGCCTTTCAATTAGTTTATTAACATGAGCCCAGCCAGCGGCTTATTGCCGCAGCACAGGCTCTATATATGTGTGTGTATGTATGTGTGTAGAAATTTCTAATTCTGCATGTATAAGTGCGTTGGAAAAACGCTGAAACAGCAACGATTTAGGCTTGCAAATCAGTTTTACAAAAAGTGTTGCCTACTTTTCGGCGCTGGCTGAAAAAGCGGGCGAGCCGCCATTAAAAATAATTGTAGCATACTTTTATGCGTTACATTTTATTTCTACACCATAAGCAATTTGCCTGACCATTTGCCTGGCGCAGCAATTTGCCAAATCGACCCGAGTTGGCGAGAACACATTCTACGCAGACTTCTTGGCAAAATTTGGAACTTGATTTTCGCAGCGCACTTTTTTCTTAGGCAACATTTTAGCACTGGCTTAGTTGCCGCAACAATGTTTGGCTCACCTTACAGCCTGCCCCCTCCCCCTCTGCTCTGCTCGCACTGCTTGTCTCCTCTATGCCAGGCAGGCAGGCAACAGTTTCGCATTCGGCACGCGCCGTTGGGCTGCTGCTCATTTGGAGCAGCGCCAAAAAGCGTTGGCAGCGCTATAGCGTAGTTTCATTTGCACCCCGCATAGCCCTACCCCTGCATCCCTGCCACACACTCCCTTGACCAACACACACACACACACACACACACGCTTGGTGGGTAAAGCGGGCATGCCCAAAGTGCAACCAAATGACCTTTTTAATTCGCGGCCATGCACTTTTCGCACACTTTCTACCTGTCCCGACGGGTCGTTTCCTCCTCTCTGTCCCACACTCTTCTATGTTGCTGTCTCTTTCTGTCTCTGCAGCTTTGTATGTTAAATGAAATTTGCTGCTTTTGGCGCAAAAGAAAGTTGCAAAGATTTTTAAGCGTGTCGCGTGTTTTTGTTTGCTTTTTTTTCACCTGTCTCGCTGCTGTCTCTCTCTCTCTCTCTCTCTCTTCTTCACCCACTAAGTACGTGTGTGTGTGTGTGCGTTGTGTAAATGTGTTAATGCGCTTGCCGCGCTGCATTACGTGACACTTGCCCAGCGGCTATGGCCCCCTCTCTCTCTCTCTCTCTCTTTCTTTCTCTTGCTGCCTGTCGTGTCTGCAAATGAAGTCTGTCCGCTGACTCCATTTGTGCGCGTGTGTGTGTGTGTGTGTGTGTGTGCTAAAATCAGCTTAAGCATTAGTGCAGCTTGGCTGCTGTTCCTGGCCAGTTGCAGCAATGTCCCAGCTCGCCCCCCCCCCCTGCCTCTGTCGCTGTCTCTTTTCGTCTTTGTGGCTAAGGTCAAATCCATTTGACTCACTAGCAAATTGCTGCACCATACTCCAGCGATGTCGTTATACCTGACCAACAACAAACACACACACAGACGCCCCTCTCTCTCTCCCTCTGTGTCGCTGTGCCTGTCTCTCTCTAGCTGCACTGAGAAATTAGTGCAAAAAGTGCAGACGCTGCGCGTTTAAAAATTTTAATGGTTTTGGCTGCACGTTTCATGGGAAGAAAGGAAAGGTTTTTTTTAAAGCAATATATGTACACATATGAAATCTGATAGCAGGTTCTGTATCAGGGTCTGTAGAACTTAGTAGTTTCATTAAATCATAGACACATTCATATAAAACATTTAAAGCAAAGTTAAACTTACGTTTTGGCCTAGATCTCAGGAACTTTGGCTACGATTGAGTTGAAATTTGGTATATGCTTTCTTTAAATCATTATCTTAATGGAAATGTACCTGTAAGTGTACTACCTATAGGGAACATTAAGAAAACCCCCACCATAGGCCAAAAGTGCTTTGAAAGCGAGCCAACTTAGCGTCAAGTGTATTGCCCTAATGGGAGTGTCTACTCTACCCCAGCCCCGCAGTACTTCAGCTAAGCTTGTGCAATATGAGTACCCTTAACTGGGCCCCCTCCTCGCTTCCCTCCTCCCCCCTACATTCCTGGCGGCGCAACTCATTAAGCTTTAGGTCGACAAAAATGATCGTTAAGCGCTCGCGGAATGGAATTTATTGTCGCTGGAAACTAAATGCGACTTGAAGGTGCTGCGAAATTGTCAGTTGCATCGCGGCATCTCAATGGGCACATTAAACCTGTGTGAGGGGGGAAACGCTGGCAGCACGTGAACTGTGCCCACAGTGCGTGTTGTGCCTGTGTGTGTGTGTGCCCCTGTGTGTGTAATTGAGGTGCTCACGCTGCACGATTCACGATTCCAGTTTCACGTTTCGCGTTTCACGTTTCGTTTTTATTATCCCAAAAGCCAAATGAAAATTCCACGGTGACGTTTTTTATGCTGTGCAATTGCGGGGCGGGGGGCGTGGCGGGGCGACTGACGGGCGCTAATAAACAAATAAGTGGGCGTGGCAGGCGTAAAACAGACGCTCAATTAAGGCTATTAACGTTACAAGGACACATACACACACGTACAGCGGGACAGACAGACGGACAGGGCAGTCGATGCCTGCAGCAGCAAAAAGAGTGAGAGGGAGAGAGGGAGAGCGAGAGAGAGATGGAGTCAACCATTGGCAGCCATTTGGTTTTATGGCGCTCTCTATAAAAATTCCTTAGTTGAAATTTATTTGCGCCATTAGACGCGCATTAGAGGCGGCCCCACAGCGCCAGCAGCCACGCCCATCCCTCCCCTAGCTATAGCAACGAGTCATGGGCTCAATGATTATGCAGTCCTGTATGCTGGCTAAGAGATATCCAGCAAGAGGTCGCGAAAACACGGGATAGCTTAGACTAGAGTGAAAAACTCTTTGGAATATCTTTCTTCAAAGATCTGAAAGATCTGCTCTAATAGCTATAGAATTCAGCCTCAAAATTCTAACTTACATGCCCCTTAAATTCATTACAGGGTATACGCTAGTCGTTCAGTTGCTGCCTGCAGCTCACTTAGCTGTTATTAGGCACACGCAGCGAAAGGGGCAAACGACGCAGTAGAGCAACAGCAGAGAGCAGAAAGAATGAGACTTAGGGGGGGAAGGGGGCGTGGCAAGCTGCCCCTCGACGCAATTGAAGAAGTCTCCGACTCCGATTCCGATTCCGATAACGTTTCCGATTGCGACTTCAACTCCGACTCCGTCTGAGCCTTGCAAATTCAATAAGTCAAGTTCAAGTTTCTGTCGCTCGGCCAATTTTGGTTTATTTATGAGCGATACAAGCGAATAAATTAGGCACAGGCAGCCGTTCCACAGACCGCTTATCGCTCTCCTAATGCTCGCACACACACTCGCACACACACACTCGCACACACACACTCGCACATGTGGGGCCAAACGTGCGTCTGGTTATTCGCTTGTTTAGTTGGCCGCCTCGGGCTTATTCCCGCTTAACCCATTTAAGGGGGTCATTCGTCAAATTGGCCATAAAAACGCTTAAGCCCACAATAAAAACGAAGCGCACAGCAAACAAAATGAACGATAGGCAAAATCACAACAACAACAGGAGCAGGACTAAAGTGGGAACCAAAGAAATAGAATACGCAAAGAAGCAAATCAGGCTGCAATGCACCGAGATTTCAATGCTCTCACGGCAAAAAGTGTGTGAAGTTTGGCAAGTGAAGTTTGGCAACAGTGTGCAGAGTAGAAAATGCCTAAATTGACAACATAATTCGTAACGAAATAAGCCCAAAAGTGCGTCGACTTTGGCTAAGGCTCGACCAGGCAAGGTGCTTGATCGAAAGACAACAACAAGCAGACAGAAAAGAAGAAGGAGGAGGGAGAGAGGGGGGGCGGGGCAGGGGCACAACTGGCAGCGCAGTACTCAATGCAATCGATTATGTCAAATCCTTCGAGCACATCGTTTGCCGTGCTGGAACTGAGCCTACGTTCAGATTGCGTCCGTTGATGGTAATCAAAGTTTTGGGGGCCAGGGAGAAGGAGCCAAGGAAAGAGTGGAGAGAGAGGGGGGAGAGTGAGGCACAGCAAGTGCGTGCCTAATGTCAGCACATAATGAATATGGTCGGATGCCAGGAAATCCGTTTCGAAAACTGTTTTGGCCAAATCGTCTCGTTGACTGGCAACGATGTCTGCCACTGACAGCGCAGTGAGCGGTCAATGAAAGGGATGGAAGGGGGGGAAGCGAGGGGAAGGGGGTGTGCCAAACTTATGTCGCACAGGGTATTAGACCACTGGGCATTGCTAAGAGCAGCAAAGTTTTTGAAGATTTTCCAAATTTGTTGCATTTTCCAACTGAAGGTATTCGCATAGTTTTGCAGCAAACTGAGATTTCACTGAGTTCTTTGGTCGAGTAAATGGTTCAATTTCCAAACCGACATGGGCCAGGCGACCTCTGACCCCGCCCCGCCCCCTGAAGCCCCTCTCTCCTGCTCTGTGCCGCCTGTCGGGCAAAGTGTTGAATTTGTTGCAACAGACGTCAAAGCAAACATTGCAATCTGTGTGTGTGTGTGTGTGTGTGTGCGAGTCTAGTTTATTGTTGCCTGTGGTCGAGTGCAGCGTGTGGCTCGCATTAGTCGGAGCGACGCGCATGCGATCGAAGCGGAAGACAGAAACATGTTGGACCCGTCATGTTGCTTGTTGCCATACCCTGCATGCATTAGCCGCGCCACAGTGAGGGGTATATGCGACTCTGCAGTCAGCGGGCGTTCCAAGGGGAGGTAACAGCAGTTCACATAGCTTTAGCTGCTGCTTTCTTTTCTCCATCTCTCTTACGCTATTCTCTATGCAGGCACAGCGACAAACACGTTATCTGCCACTCGCTCTCTGTGTGTGTGTGTGTGTGTGTGTGTGTGTGTGTGTGCCTGCATAGTTGACTGTAGCGCGCTGCGCGTCTGCTAAGGCATTGCCACAACAAACACTCAAAGGCTGAAAGGCTTTTTCGCTCACAAGTGGCAACCGGAAGTGTTGTGCGGCTCAAGAGGCCACTCAGCATGCTCGCACACGCACACACACACACACACACGCACGCACGAACGCACGCAACTATCTGCAAAGGAAAACGAGAAAGAGAGAGAGAGGGAGAGAGAGAAAGGGGGACAGGGCAGACATGTTGATAGGTGGAAATTGAGGCGATTTACTTTTGAAATAGGCTGCTTAGCTGGCTATGTTCCCCCTCTCCCCCTCCCCCTCCCCCTACCCTTCCCCCTTCCCCTAGCAAGTTTTATGCACTTCACACACACACTCGCACACATACACACAGTCTGGCACGCACACATGCATCATTTGATGAGCCAATGATTGAGGAAATGACGCAACTAACTGACTGAACGACATTCAAATTGACCAACTCTAAAACTCTGCACACACACACACACACAAAGAGTACACACACACACACACACTGGCAGGCAGCCAGTTGCACCTTTCGCTTTGACAGATGAGCAGAGAATTTGCTGGAATTAGCAGGCAAAAGGGTCGACACAACGAGGCGATACCCAACTGCAGAGAGCGTCGACTTTGGCATTATTTATTCATCATGGTTGCCGAGAAACCAGTGGCGTACATAGAGGGGGCGGGTAGGGGGGGGGCGTGGTTGTAAAGTTGACGAAAGCCAGCACAAAGGGAAATAGAAAAAAAAAAATTAAAAATTTGCTCTAAGCTGCATTTGTTGTTTCCCTTTCTGCCTCTCTCTCTCTCGTGTGCAAACAAAAGGAATATTTTTAATTCAATTGTTTTAAATATTTCGAATTTTGTAGTTGAACTAACAAAAAAACTTTTGTAATGCACTAAATAAAGCGTTGGCCGTAAACAATTTTGAATAATTAAAAGCTTGTTAATTAAAACGTTTGCGAAAAGCTTTTCAAATGTTGAGCCACAGAAATGAGTGGAAAATTCTGCTGGAAATTGAAGGGAAATAAATTTTAGAAAATTACAAAAGCTGCGTAAGTGAGCTAATGAAATATGGTATAGGTTAAAGAGCTTTTCGAACAGCTTTTGCTGCACATTTAAATGAAATCTCGATAAGGCAAAGCTTTAAGCAGCTTTCGTAGCTTAATTAGCCAAATAAGACTAAATAAGCTTTACCTAGGCGAGCTTAAGAGCTTTTCGAACAGCTTTTGCTGCACACTGAACTCAAAGCTCGATTAGGGAGCTTTTACGAAGCTTTAAGCAGCTTTAGTAGCTCAATTAGTCAATCTAAAGTTAGTATAAAAAGCTCTTTAGAAAGCTTTTGCTGTACATTAAAGCTCGATAAGGCAAAGCTTTAAGCAGCTTTGTAGCAAAGCTTAGCTAGGTGAGCTTAAGAAAAGTAAGCATAGAAAGCTCTTTAAACTCTTTAAAAACCTGCAAACTAAACTCAAAGCTCGATTAGGGAGCTTTTACGAAGCTTTAAGCAGCTTTCGTAGCTTAATCAGTCAATTTAAAGTTAGTATAGAAAGCTTTTTGAACAGCTTTTGCTGTACATTTAAATTAAAGCTCGATAAGGCAAAGCTTTAAGCAGCTTTCGTTAGCTTAATTAGCCAAATAAGGCTGAATAAGCTTTACCTAGGCGAGCTTAAGAGCTTTTCGAACAGCTTTTGCTGCACACTGAACTCAAAGCTCGATAAGGGAGCTTTTTGCGAAGCTTTTAAGCAGCTTTCGAAGCTTAATTAGTCAATCTAAAGTTAGTATAAAAAGCTCTTTGAACAGCTTTTGCTGCAAACCAAACTCAAAGCTCGACAAAGCAAAGCTTTAAGCAGCTTTCGTTACCTTAATTAGCCCACGCAATGGCTAAAAATAAGTAAATGTAGCTAAAGTAGCTAAAAAAAAATCTGAAGAGTTTCTACGCAGAGCTGAAAACTTTTCATCTTCGCGCGTTGTCCGTGGCAGTCCGTCAGGCTCGACCGTTCACGGCTTTTCAACGAAAATTTCTCTTAATTAAGCGTCGTCTGTTTTATGGACGCCAATTTCCGTGCAACAAAACAGCCAGAAACAGCCGAAAAGAGCCGAAAACTTGTGCCGAAATTTATGAAAATGACTTTGCTCAAGTCGTCGCCCAAATAAATAAACTGAAACGGCAAATGCGATGAGTGCGAGAGAGTGAGAGAGGGAAAGAAAGAGCGAAGCAGTTACAGCTACAAAAGGAAGGTGTGCGCAGGCCAGAGGCGTGCAGAGAGGGGGGAGGGGGGGGGGTCCGTCTGGGCGGTGACCAACAAACTAATCACAATAATCACACAGAAATAAAATTAATAAAAATGCGTGGCCCGCTGGCACGACAGGCAACATTTAAGAACATAAATAAAAATTAGCAAAACCAACAACTGGCAAAGTAAACACAACATGGCAAACGATGGGCCATGGGCGGAGGCGGGAGGGGTTAGCCGAGTGTTTGGCTTGGCTGTAATAAAAGCCACAAATATAAAGAAATTACACGCGGGCGGCAGAAGGAGCTGCCGCACACACACACACACTGCCACACCGGAAAAGTTAAAGCAGCTGGCGAATAAACGAAAAACTAATAAAAAGCCTTTGACCAGCAACAACAACAACGACAGCAACAACAACGATGGGGGAACATTGTGAAAACAGCAAAAGCAAACATGGCCAGCGCAAATATGGAGGTTGCCCATTATGTGAGCCACGCCTCCCTCCCCCTGAACGGAACCGTAGCACCTTCGCCCATTGAACCGTAGCTCACCTGGCTCGCTGGCCCGCCTAATGACGACGCCATCCGCCATCTTCGACTGTGCTCGGGGCGCAGCTTCTGCTGCCACTCGTTCTAATTGAAGTCAACGAAACTTCCGATCATAAAAATAATTAACTTTTAGTGTAAAATGCTAGCAAATTGCAAAGAGCGACGAGCGTGGCTGCTGGCTGGGGGAGCCCCCAAAAGAGAGAGACACGAAACGGAAAATGGAAACGAAGAATGATTTCATGTTGTGTGTGTGTGTGGGGAAGGGGAAAGGAGTGGAGTGGAGAGGGGTCAGAGAAATCGAGCAGCAGCTGTGCCACACGCAATGCTTGGCATTGGAAAATCAAAAAGTTAAGCTGGTAAAAATCTTAGCTTTAGCTATAATGTGCACAGGTATGTGTATAGAGAAGGAGAAAGGAAGAAAACGAGAGAGAGAGAGAAAAAGGAGTGATAGAGAAAGAGAGAGAGAGATGTGAATAGAAAACAAAGCATGAGAATAGACAGAAAGCAAAAGGGGACTAATGTAGAGAAAGTGAGAGGAGCGAAAGGAGAGAAAGACAAAAGGAGAAAAAGTGAGAGAGAAACTGAACGAGCTATAAGGCCAGCTACGGAGATGGAAAAAGAGAGAGAGACAGAGAAAGGAAGAGAGAAAGAGAGAACGAAAGGCTAACAATAAGTAAAACTAGGTTGAGAAAGTAAACCAACATGTCGGAAGAGATCGCGCCAAAAAGAGAGAAACTTACAAAAAAAAAAAAAATTAGACAGAAATGTAGAAAACAAGAGACAGGCAGGAGAGGAGAGTTAGTAAGTTAGAGTGAGAAAAAGATACAAAAAAAAACGGAGAGAGATAAACCAAAAATTAAGGATAATATGTAGAAGACACCAAGTGAAAGAGCGAAAAAAAGGAATCCAAAGAACAAGACCAAAAGGTGGAAAACAAGAGACCGACAAAGGGCAGAGAAAGATCTTTAAGTAGCAGAGAAAACGAAGGTAAGAAAGAGTAAAACTTAGACCTAAGAAAAAAGAAATACTATAATAGACTATAGAATATAATACAGCTGTGTTCACAAAAATAGCAGTGCTAATTAGCTGCAACTTTAAACTGAATTTTGTGTATCAAAAAGTAAATGAATGTTCCCAATTTCTAGCTTCTAGCAAAAAGAGTTGTTCATTTGCTTAATTCTCGCAAATCCAACGGGATTTTTTCGTTTCTCCCTTGCACACATTCCATTCTACAATAACAATGCGTACAAGTTGAAATATTCGTAACGGAACTTGAAAAAAATCGCTTGCTTGATTGCATTTCTTGCACTGCTATTTTTGTGAACACAGCTGTATATGTATGAACATTATATTATATATTCTTGATCAATATCTGCAAACGAGTAGATCTTCGCGTCGACAACTGTTCATTCTCCAGAATGATAATGATTTGATGATCCAGTTTTTCAGTGGTGTAGGTAATGATCTACTAAGATTGAAGAGTAAACCAAAATTTTACTTTTCTTCAGTTTCCGCTACTTAACCAATTAGATTAATCGCTTCAGCTATGGTTTGCTCTAGGCTGGCCCTGTCCACCCTCTGCGCAACTGCCTGCCACGCCCACATTTGGCCCACATTGCTTGGCTACAATTGAACTTTTGGCATAAATTGCGTTTAATTTATGCAGATTTCGCCTATCGCTGCGCTAGTTGCAAATAATGTTGCAGCACGCCTGCCGGCCAATTGAATGGCAACAACAACAGCAACAACAACAACTGCTGCAGCTGCAACAACAATAATAATAATAATAATAACAGTTGTTAATTTTAATAAGACTTCGTTAGAGCCGGAGGCGGGGGGGCTGAGGCAATCGCAATAAATTCCGAAAGTAAATTATGCCAATAAATTAATCGCATGCTGCAAGCGAATTTCCGCATGAAGCAACGACAACAGCAGCGACCAAGAAGTTGCAGCAGGCAGCTCGAGGTGGCAGCCGCCATCTACGCCATATTCCGTATTCCGTATTCCGGCACGTGCTTTCTGCTGCGCCCAATTAGTTTCGGAATGCACGAAAAATTTAATTAACATTTTCAAATGCTTTGCATGCCCGGACATGTCTGGCCCGACTTGGTAGCGCCTCCACCTTTCCCCGCACACACGCACACACACACACACACACTCCTGGCACTGCCTGCAATTTGTCCGAGTGTCGTTGAGCTAGCTCAGCTGATTACTCGCTGTCTCACTCTCTCTCTCTCTCGCTGCCTCTTGAGCTGCGCCAGGTGAGCTTTGGCTGCTTCTCTTGCCTGCTGAGCACATTCAATGCCAACTAGTTTTTATGACACATAAACTGTTACATGGCAACAATTGTGCCACGCCCCCACACACACACACACATGTGGTTGCTACGTGCCTTAATACGCCCCAAAGCTTTCACAGTGCCGTGTGTTTGCCCAGCGGTTTGGCAAGAGCAAAAAAGTTCATATGCAAAACGAAAATTAAATACAAATGCTAAGTGCC
Source organism: Zaprionus ghesquierei (assembly GCA_018904095.1). Taxonomy (NCBI): domain Eukaryota; kingdom Metazoa; phylum Arthropoda; class Insecta; order Diptera; family Drosophilidae; genus Zaprionus; species Zaprionus ghesquierei. The sequence goes on along the minus strand of JAEIGP010000394.1, from coordinate 12,582,083 downwards.
CCGCCCCCCCTACTCCTCCCTCAGCCCCCTCTGTGTGTGTGCTACACCTCTGACTTTGGGATGAAACAAAGTGTTTAACTGCAGTTGAAATTTTTGTGGAGAACGCGCAAAGAGCTTCTCATCTCGCCCAGCATCATCATCCCTATCAAGATCATCCTCATGCTTAGCCTCAATTTGCTACTTGTTCCTCATGTAACTAGCATTTTATACCCTTCGACTTTGAAAATGTTCAACGAAGGGTATACTTACTTTATGCAAATGTAAGTGACAGGCAGCAGGAGGCGTGGCAGATCCCACATAGTATCCATATGCTTGCTAAGTATGCCTAGCCAAGTCGACTGAGTCATGTTTCCATTTGTCTGACTGTCCGTCTAACTGTCCGTCTGCACTACAAAGAGAAAGGCTCCTGTACATCATACGCTGATGAGGTAATTTTTTTTATTTTTTTTGCCACGCCCAGCGCCTTCGAAAATCAATAATTTGCGATTATTAAAGAAATTACTTAAGCTACAACCTTATGCTTTGACATACACATTTCCTTCGCCTTTCGTTCAATATTTTCACTTTGAACTACGCCATCTTTAGAATTTTTCAATCTCCAAGCCGTAAAACGCATACGTGTGCGTCGTGTAGCAAGTTTCGTCCAGGATTCTTTGCCCCAAACCGAAGGGAGCACAACTCGAAGCTGATGTTGCGTTTTGCGCTCGCAGTGCGTGAGAATTTGTTGCACATTCTGCAGATTCTGCAGCCTTGCTTCTCGCTGTGGTGCGCCACCTTGTGGCAGCTGCTTGTACAGACAGTGGGCGGTTCCCCGGGGTTCGAGGGGACTGTCTGTGCTGCCGAACTGGCATGCACTGGACATTCTTAACTCGTACCCTCTCCCAGCTAGTGGCAGCGTGCTATGCAGCGCCTTGACGCATGTTTCGACTGCGCCAGGATTGACCGAAGCGTGGCTAAGCATTTCGTTGACATTGCACAAGGGATGAGGGAGGGAGGGAGGGAGGGGGCAGCTTCTTCTCTGCTGAGCTGCTTTAATCGCACGCATCGCTTGTCCAACAAATCCGCTGCTAAGTTTGAAACGGAGGAGAGAGCAGGTCGGACGCTTTATGATTGTCCAGTGCATGGGGTCTAGCCGGCACACACACACACACACACACACAGAGACGAGACGATATTTGTTTCGCCCAAGACGCAGATAAAATTAAAATCATGCGAAAAGGAAGAAAAGAAATATCAACTTTGGCTTTGCCAGAAACTTTTCTTTGTTTTGTTTGCTCTGCGCGTAGCGCGTCTGTATGTATGTGTGTGTGTCTGTGTGTGTGTGCGCAGCGTCGAATGAGATTTTGTTAATATTTAAACAAAGGTCGCCATCATTTGTAAGTTTGTTGTTGTTGTTGTTGCCGCCGCTGTTATCGTCCCTTAGGCCTCACAATTTTTCATCTGGCATTGTCTGCTCAAAAATTTGCGCCCGAGGAAAGGCAGCGGAGCCGGGTAGGGGACGGCGGTTAGGCAGGTATTTGACGCTGGATGTGTTTTGTTTTAGTTGCCGGGCTCACCTGCCTGCGTCCTTTCGCTTGGCATGTCCTTTGTTGTGCCCGTTTCGCTGTCTGTCCGTCTGCCTGTCCGTCTGTATGTCAGTCTATCTGCCTGTCTGCTGCCTGTGTGTCTTTTATAGTTGTTGCCTGATTTGCTGGCACCATTTAGATGGTTTTGCAGTTCGAAAACAGTTTGCGCTGTTCTCGAAAGCGCAAGGTACAAAATGTGATTGATTTTAAACAAGCAGCCTGAAAGTAGGCAACATTTTTTGCAGAAGTTTCGCTGAGCTAAAACTAAGCAAAACTAAGTGTTTAAAATGTTTTAATGTAACAATTAGATCTATATTTATAGAAATCTTAATTTTAGCTATTATTTTATAATTTTTTTTAGCCTTTAAATAGCCAGAAAAGAGTCTTCCTGTTACCCGACAAGCTGCAGTTGAATTTTAAAACAGCCGCCTAAAAGTAGGCAACACTTTTTGCAGAAGTTTGGCTGAGCTCAAACTAAGCAATTTTTCTTGCTCTTAAACGTGCTAAAAATGTTTTTATGCAACAATTAGATCTTTATTTATAGAAATCTTAATTTCAGCTATTTTTTTATAATTTTTTTTAGCCTTTAAATAGCTAGAAAAGAGTCTTTTTGTCACCCGTCAAGCTGCAGTTGAATTTTAAAGCACCCGCCTAAAAGTAGGCAACACTTTTTTGCCCTGCTCCATTGCAGCTTGCTTTGCTCAGCTCGGTTCATGCTTGCGGGAGTTTCGGTTTCTTGGAACGCCAATACCTTGGCTGATTCTTGTTTTATTTGCCATCTGCCTTTGTCTTCGGCTTTGGCTTCAGCTTCGACTGCTTCTGCTTCAGCTTCAGCTTCTGCTGTGCTGCGTCATTTGGCTTGGCTTTTATTATTATTATTTTTACGAGCGCGTTTCTCTCTCTCTCTCTGCTCTTCCATTCTGTCTGTCGCGTTTACGTTGCTGCTCTTCGCTCTCCACGCTTTCTCTCAGTGTTTTTTTGTCACAATATAATGGAATTTATTTTATGGCCAACAGGTAGAAAATTTGTTGTCCTCCTGCGTTCGGCTAATTTCGCTTTTACTATTGCCCGGCCAAAGGCCAAGGGCCACAGAGCGCCGCCACATAGAGCAGCGCGGAGTGAAGAGCTGGGAGCGAGAAGGCAGCGTATATAAGTGTAAGTACGGGCATAATGTCGGCCATACGGTTTGTGCTGCTTTCTTTGCTTCATTCTTTCTGTTTTTCCACACTTTTTGTTGTTATATTTCGTTGTTTTTTTTTTTTTCATTCGTTGTCTCTGCTTTTTTGTGTTTTTTTTTTCCTTTTTTTTTTGGGTGCTCGGCCTTATGCTGCAATATTTTTTAATGTCCCTGCCGGGGGCGCAAATGGGCGCAGAAGAAGGAGGCACACAATAACAACATGGAAAACATTGCGACATCCGAAGACAATTAAAATTTATTCAACGCTCTTAAAAGCGCGACCAAAGAAAATATAAACATAAATACGTAATAAGCGACATCGAGACGAGGTCGACAGGGTCCAACTTCAGTCCCCACTCCCCCTCTGACGCTGGCATTATGCGATTTACATTAGCGTGTTAATACAATTAAAAAGTCGGCTCAGGCAGGACAATGAATCTTCTTGGCCACCTGTCAGGAGGCAGAGTCGAGTCACAAAGAGACGAAATGAAATTAAAAATGCTTTTACCGACGTCCCCATTGGGGCCTAGGAGTAGAGATGTCTCCCCCTACCCAGAGGCACAGAGCAATGGCCAGCCGAGCTGTGCGAGAGTTCTTTAAATGAGCCACTTAAAGTGGCAGGCTAAAGATGCATATGGGTGTAGTATATATATAGATATATATAGGAGATATGAAAAGCTAATTAAGGTTGTCTTTGTAGAGCAGAGAGAGAGAGAGAAAGCACAAGCAAAAGTACAGTCAAGCAAATTGGATATTTCAACCGAAAACCTAACTATTTGTGCAGTTAGTGCAACCAATTCTAACTGCATGTATTCTGGAACAACCCGCAAAACCATTTCGAATGCAATTCGCCCACTAAAACCCAAGAAATAACTGCACAAACTATGAAAAGAAGCTCCCACTTAATGCACGCCCAAAAGTAGGCAACAATTTCCTGCTAGCATTGGCGAAATGCAGGAGAAAGCGATTTGCCCACATGCATATATCATTTGCAAAAAGGGAACTAACTCAGCACAAGTAACAAAGGCCACAGTCAAGCAAGTCTGACAATTTCCAATCATCTATAAAAATTTCCTTAGCTTTCCCCGTTCTTCGCTTTGCTTTTCTTTTGCCCCCTCAATCAACTTGGGGAATATCCTTATCTATGCAAAATATATTGTTATATCTTCATCGTTTGTTAGCCTCCGCAATCCAATGGGAAATCGCATCAATTTCGCGCGCGCTAAAAATAGAAATCGACTTTAGTTTTGTTTTGTTTTACTTGTGCAACGCCATCGCGTGGCCATCCATCTTGGCCTCGTCAAGTGGGTGTCACCTGTGTGAACTGGCGCCTCTTCCCCATTCGTTTCCCTTCCCTGCGCGCTGTGTCACGCTCTGCTCACCTCATGCATATTTCATCTTGTTGCTGCTTCAGCTCAATCTCAGTGACGCGCTCTGCCAAAATCAACAACAACTTTAAAACACTTTGCATTTATGCGACAAATGCGACACGGTCAGGACACCGATCAACCCAACCAGCTCCCCTTCCCTTTTCCCTTCTGCTCCCCTCCTGCGACGATGCTGGGCAGGCGTCAGTTGCGCGGTGCGCGGCTTTGTCATAAATCATTTTCGTGCCGCGTTGCCGCAGAATGACACACGCCCGGACAGCGGGTCGACCCGTTGCGACCCTTGGCCAGCAGCAGCAGCAGCAGGTGACGCCAACCCCAGCTCCTACCCCTCCCTTCCCCCCCTCGACTAGTCGCGTTGTTTGCACTTTTTGGAGGTCACAAATTGTTTTGCTGCCGAGGATTCAACAAATTGGAAAGTGTTCACAAGTAGCCGCCATGCCGCACGTGCCACACCAAATTCCAGCCCGCCCATCGCTCATTGCGCCCCTTGCCAGCCCCTGCTGTACGCCGTGTCGCTTTGTCGCTGTCCGCAGCCATTTAATAATAAAAATTTCGAACAAAACTTTCGGGGCGAGCGTTCTCCATTATTTATATAAAAATTCAAATTAAATAAGATTAATTTGGCTGGCCCAGCTGAAGAGGACCCCCGCCTCTCTCTCTCGCTCTCTCCACTTGGTAACTTTCGCTGCAGTCGCACTTCGAGTGGAATTTGCCGTTCCTCCTTCCCTTCCTGTGCCTCTTCCCGCATCACGTTCGGCTTGTTGTTGTGCGCGTGATTTTGGTCACTTTGAGGCAACTTTTGCATAATTCCACTCAACGCCCACTTGAAGATGACTAATGATCTCCTCGGCCCTGGCCCTGGCCCTCGCCCTGTCCCTGGTACTGGTACTGCCTGCCTGCCTGCGTGTGTGTGTGTGTGCAAGTGAGATGGCAATATGCCGCAAATATGTCACATTTGTCTACTGACAGCCGGCCACAGCGACGAGCACTTCAAACTTCCCCCAGGGAGAGCGGGGGGGAGAGAGGGGGGAAGGCAGGGGCACAGTCCGCTTAGCAGCTGCTCTCGCACTGTTTTTCCGTTGACATTTCCGGCGGTGATTTTTCTAAGCTGTCATCTGCAGACAACACACAAAGAGACGCAGTCCATGTCGCTAATTGTCAGCCGAAAAACTATGCCCATTGGCCAAGCGTTCAGGGGGGGCTGGGAAGGTGTTCCGAAAATCGAAAACAATTTCCAAAAAAATCCAAAATATCTGTGCGGAATTTCAAGGAAATGCAACTCATTGCAGCTGCAGGTTTTCTGGAACAACCCACAAAACAATTTCGACTGCAAATCGCCAATAAAAATCATAAATTAAATGCGCCAACAATTGGGCTGGGAATTCCCCCTCCAAGCGCGCCCAAAAGTAGGCAGCGATTTTCCTCTTCCGTTGGCGAAATGCAGGTGAAAGCGATTTGGCTGCGCGAAACATGCATATATCATTTGCAAAACGGAACTAAATCGAATTAGATGCGGAACTGGTCGACAACGGCTGTGATTGATGTGCGAAATGCGAAAAATATTGCGACAAATCAAATTTCCCAAAGAGGAAGCGGGAGGCGGAGCGGGAGGCGGAGCAAAGGAGTTTGGAGGCTGACAAACGCATTGCATGCAGCTGCCAGGTGAATTGCAATGCTATTCAAAATAAAAAAAAAAACTTAAAATTCCACTCGATGCAATTAGTGACAGGCTGCTAAATACGCCGCCAGGTGGCGCCAGCTGCGCAACAACTACGACGGTGTCAAGTTTTTGCGCTAATGAACAACAAACTTGAACAAGTTTTACAGTAAAAGTGCGGACAGATCGAGTGGGGGAAGCAGACAGAGGAGTAGAGGCAGAGGAAGGGAAATGAAATGCAATTAAAAACAACTAAATTGCGCGATGAATGCAAAATTAGCAAGAATAAAGCAACAAAGCGAAAACGAATGCGAAAACGGAGTCGAAAAGGGAATCGCAAGGGAATCGCAAGAGAATCGAAATTTCGCAGCCAGTGCAATGCGGGATCCGCAGCGATTGAATTCGCATCAACGAAACGGATTACTCAACTTGCCACGAGATGCATGCAGCAAGACGATGGACAAGCAGGTGGACCGTGGCAAGGAGGAGGAGAAAGGGGTAGGGGCTGCGGCCACGCCTGCTGCAATTTTCGATAAATTCGTTCGCTCAAAAGATATGGCGAGCTGAGAGGGAGGAGAGAGTAAGAATGAAGATGGTGTGCACAGCAGCGGATAAGTATTTCATTCATTTCCATAATTTTAATAAAATTGAAGAAAAATATTCAAGGCGGCAGCGCGCCGCGCCAACAACAAAACAGCAACAAAAGAGGCAAGCCAAAAGAAAAGGCACAGCCTGAAAGGGAGAAGGCGCAGGCAAGGCAAATCAAAAAAAGAGAAAAGATGCAAAATCGGTAAATGGAAAACGCAAAAATGTGCGGCATGTAATGAAGGAACCCCCATCCCCCAAAAAGGAAACCTAGCTGACTGGCACAGTGGAGCAGAGAAAGGTTTCTTAAGTTGAATACGAAAGGTGGGAAGACTAACTGAAGAGTAGAAGGAAAGACATGGCGAAGCTAGCAGACTCTTGTAGTTACTCTGAATATAAAACAGTTTTCAAAGATCTTCAAAAATGACGAAAACGAACGATAGGTTCTAGTACAGCTATGCGATATATCGGTTCGGTTTTGATACATTAAACAGCCTAGCAAGGACATACTGGCAAAGTTTTATAGCGATTTCTATAAAAATAACAAAAATCAACCGATAGGTTCTATGGCAGCTATACGATATATCGCTACGATCTAGCTCGTCTTCCAACTTACTTTTATTTACAGCGTGCAGGAATGAGACTTATGTATGGCAAGTTTTATCAAGATAACTCTAAAACTGAGAGACTAGCTAGCGTTGTAACAGACGGACGGATGGACAGACGGACGGACGGACGGACGGACGGCCAGACGGACGGCCAGACGGACGGACGGACGGCCAGACGAATGGACAGAGGGGCGGACGGACAGACGGACGGACTGACGGACGGACGGACAGAATGACGGACAGACGGACAGACGGATGGACAGACGGAGGGACAGACGGACGGACAGACGGACGGACGGACAGAGGGACGGACGGACGGGCAGACGGACGGACAGACGGACGGACGGACGGACGGACGGACGAAGACGGACGGACAGACGGACGGACAGACGGACGGATAGACGGACGGACAGAGGTGGTCGGACGGACGGACGAACGGGCAGACGGACGGACAGACGGACAAACAGACGGACGGACGGACGGGCAGAACGGACGGACGGACAGACGGACGGACGGACAGAGGGACGGACGGACAGACGTACGCCCAGACGAATGGACAGACGGACGGACGGACGGACGGACAGACGGACGGACATGACTAGTTCGACTTCCCTATTAGTGCTGGGCAAAAGTATGTATACTTTATAGGTTGAAGATATCTTCTCAGTTGCTTTGCAAGCTTCTGATCCGACAAATAAAAACTATACCCTCTGCATGGTATACCCCATAAGTTACTAATCTAGAGAAGAATTGAAAGAAGCTTCTCAAGCAGCTTGCCATAATATCCAAATAAGTCACTTAAAAATATCCCCAACTGCAGCTCAATAAATATTCGCTGCCATATTTCTCCTTTGTCATGCACAATTTTTCACTTTACTTTGCTCCACTGTGCGCTGTGCGCCAACCCGTCTGTCGTCCCGCTCTCTCTCTGGCATGCTGCATGTGGCGTCGTTTACCTCATAGAGAATCTAGATCCATTGCTATGCTAGCATATACGACATCGACTGGCCACCACCCCCTCCCCCTCTACCCTCTTCAACCTCCTCCCCCCCCTCGCCTGACTAGGTGAGCCAGGCATCTGCATCTGTGCGCGCGCCGTCAACCAAGCAAATGACATAATTCAGTTGCTGGCAAAGTTTTGACTGATGCTGATGCTGCCACGATGTCCTTGTGACGTGCTCTACCCTCCCCCCCCCTTCGCCTCCTTCCCCACCCCTTGTTGTGCATGGGCAAAGTTGAACGTTGAATTTTGATGTTCGTTGATTGCCATCGCCCATCTGCACACTTGTTTTCGAAGATATGTCACCAGGTGTAGCTGCGCATTTAATCCGACCAAAAGTCGCAACATCAACAGCCAAACGTCAGACATCGGTCCTGCGGACAGTGGGACACGGGGACAGTGGGACTGTGCGACGGCTGCATGGTTTGTGCCCGTCAGGCACTTGTAAAAGTCAAAAGTTCGACACAGGCAGCGCGGCATGCGGAGCGTAGCTCGTGTGTGTGTGTGTGTGTGTGTGTGTTACATGTGCCGCCCCGCACCCCTCCCCCTGCTCATACTTCTGCTGCGGTTTGCCTTCTGTCCACAATGGAAATGACTTTCACTTGAACTTATTCCGTTTCGTTTGCGTGTGTTACTCATACGCCGCGTGGCCCAATAAAAAGTCAACTGTCTTTGCAGCTTCCCTTCAACCGCGCACCACCTCCCCCTTCATTTTTTTGCCACACGAATGTAAACAAGATTGAGGAATTATTTGTAACACGACGGGGTGACTGTAGAACAGTTCGATGAATAGGAATTAATATGGCGTTATAGACCACAAAGTGTTATACATATATATTACATATATTTTAAGAGTGCAATACGAAGAGCAGGAAAACACATATTAGAAGTGTCATACAAAAGTGTTATACATAACTGTTATACATAAGTGTTATACAAAAGTGTTATACAAAAGTGTTATACAAAAGTGTTATGTAAGAGTTATGCAAAACTACTATACAAAGCAGTTATACATACTCATTAAAGACGTCTCTCATGTAAAAATGTTTAAAAAATCTGTTATACATACAAGTATTATCTGCCTAAATATACTCTGCGAAAAGGGTGGAGAAGTACGACTTTTCAGTATCACAACTCGACAACTTTGACAGTATAAAACCTTAGCTTTTAATTAATTCAGCCTCTCTCGACCCCCCCACTCCCTCCTTTTCTCTTCCCTTGGTCCTCTCCCATCCCCTCCTCCTTCATTCTTTTGCCAATCGAATGTAAAGAAGATTGAGGAATTATTTGTAACACGACGGGGTGACTGTAGAACAGTTCGATGAATAGGAATTAATATGGCGTTATAGACCACAAAGTGTTATACATATATATTACATATATTTTAAGAGTGCAATACGAAGAGCAGGAAAACACATATTAGAAGTGTCATACAAAAGTGTTATACATAACTGTTATACATAAGTGTTATACAAAAGTGTTATACAAAAGTGTTATGTAAGAGTTATGCAAAACTATTATACAAAGCAGTTATACATACTCATTAAAGACGTCTCTCATGTAAAAATGTTTAAAAAATCTGTTATACATACAAGTATTATCTGCCTAAATATACTCTGCGAAAAGGGTGGAGAAGTACGACTTTTCAGTATCACAACTCGACAACTTTGACAGTATAAAACCTTAGCTTTTTAATTAATTCAGCCTCTGCTCGACCTCTCACTCCATCTCCCTCTTCCCTTGGTCCTCCCCCCTACACTGCCAGCTGATGAGCAATTAATATGGCAAATCATGAGACATTGCCTGGTAACCAGAACTCGGCTAACAGACATTTGAGCCTGAGCCTGAGCCTGTGCGTGCACGCACACCCAAACACACACACACACACACACACACGCACATGCTTAACCCTAACCTGGCAAGGGGTCAAGGTTAACTCTGCCCCCAACTTCTGCATATGAATAGGCCGCATTAGTATCGCTCCCTCTCCCCCTTCCCTTTCCCCTCTCCACACACACACACACACATTTATTAGGCTTGGTGGGCGTGGTTGGCTTTTATATTTATGGCCACTACGTGTTGTAATGGGCGTGTTGCTTTCGGCTTGTCTGTTTTTTCGGGCCAGTTTTTGTTGCTGTTGTTGTTTTCTTTTTTCATTTTTAGGGCCAAAGCGACAACGTAAAACAGTCGTCAAATTTATTAAGTGACATTTTGCAAAGGCCCCGCAAAAATACAAAAAACACAAACAAATAAAAACATTCGTCGGACTAAAAAGCAAAAGATCGACAAGAGAAGGAGGGGGAAGAAAGAGAGCGAGAGAGAGAGAGCAAAAAACTCATTTCAAGTTAATTAGGCGAGCCAGGGAAAAAATATGAAAATGTCGCTGCAAAGTATGCAACAAAAAGTTGGCTGCGGCAACAACTGCAACAACAACAACAGCGCCACAAGAAGACAAGCAGCAGCTAATGAAATTGTTGGCACAATTGCTCGGGCTATAAATTAAATATTAATTAATTGGCATGTCTCTCTGTCTGTCCGTCTGCCTGTCCGTCTGTCGCTTTGCCCCTCCTCATTCACTCAAGGCTGCCGGACACGTCTCGCCTCGCCTTGCCTCGCCTCGCCTCGCCTTGCCTCGCCTTGCCTCGCCTCGCCTCGCCTTGCCTCGCCTCGCCTCGTCCTGCGTTGCCTGGCTAATTTTGCATTTTCTAATTGCTCATCAGCTGCTTGATTGTTACATGACCAGACCCGACCTCCTCCGCCTTCTACCGCCCCCTTCGCATCGCCTGCACGTGCTCATTTATTTGGTTAATTGCATTTTATTTAATTTGCCCGCCTTATTGACGATATTTTGTTGCCACTTCATTTGGCCATGCGCCGTTGAAGTTGGCCCAACTTTGTTGCACGTGCCCAACCCCAAGGCTCTCTGCCCTCCCTCTCTTCATTCATCGAAAACTTCACATCGAAATGCTGCAAGTTGCCCCTGCCCCTGCTTGTTACTCTTGCTATTTCTTTTCCATTTAAGTAGCACAAGTTGACTGTCCTTTCTCCCTCCCTCTCCCTTTCTCCTTCCCCTTGCCTGCTAATTGCATTCAGCGGAGTTTGCATTTTCCACTTAGTCTCACTTGACCAAGCCTCCCCCTTTTCAGCTTCCGTTTCCGGCTTCGACCCTCTTCTCCTTCCCCGTGTCCCGTGTAATCCATCAATCTGTAGCTTGGGCTAGGCACAGTTTCATTGCCGATTAGCTCGCTGACAGGTCGACTAAATGAAGATTCGCAACACTTAAGCAGCGTGTTGACGTTTCACATTGACAGATTGCACGACAGTTTGGGTACGAAGACTGAAATCGATACTCTTTAATCGATTTAAGTTGCTGTGAGTGCAAGGGGCAAAGCAGACGAAGAAATACTTTAGACATGAGCCGGGTATAACTTTCAAAACCGTTGAAACAGTCACTCAGATCTTTGAAACTTAATTTTTAAGACCCAAATTGTTTCATTTTTGCTTCAAACAGAAACAAGAAAGAAAGGTTTTATATCCTTGCAGTTGCTTGAAATATTAAATCGGCCGATAAGTTTTATAGCAGCTATACGACAAATCGGTCCAACTTTTATACAACTTTCGCAGCTTTTAAAAGACATACTAAGACATATTATGGGAAACTTTTAAGGTGATATTTTGAAAAATGAACAAAATCGGCCGATAGGTTCTATGGCAGCTATACGATATATCCGTCTAATCTAGCTCGTTCCGATTTATTTACAGCGTACAGCAATAAGAAGGATGTATACCAAGTTTCATCAAGTTAGCTTTAAAACTGAGAGACTTGTTTGCGTTGCAACTGACAGACGGACTGTCAGACGGACATGGCTGTTTCGACTCCCCTATTGATGCTGATTAAGAATATATACACTTTATAAGGTCGGAGATGTCTCCTAAAAGTTAATATATCCTCTGCTAGAGTATATTGAAGTTTCAAACAACAATCCGATGAGTTTTGGCAGTTATCACCGAGATAAGTCTTGATAGGTTTCTCAGATCGTTAAAATGAGATATATGACTTGATGTCAGACTTTAGAGGAAGAAACCAAGCTCGAGTATTGTTCGACTGCAAATTTGTAGTACAGAAGGAGTTGAGGAAAATTTATAGATTGACATGACAAGAATTACTGGTACGACTACATCGTCTTCACATTCGTCTCCAACTCCGTCTCTGTCTGCTGCACTGATTCAGGCTCCGCTTGCTGGTAGGGCAGCTCAATGGGTCGGGTGACAGCAGCATATATTGTGGGATGTTCCAATTGGATTTGCTGCAGCAACTCGTTGGCAGCTGAGCGCGTCTCCACGTGCTGCTCCATTTCCTCACAAGTCGTGCACTCCAGCAGTGTCTCCACTGTCTTGGCCACATGTTCCCCCTGCAGATCGTTTCGTTCCCGATAGATGACACATATAGCTGGCACCAGTTGCACATAGGCCTGCTGGTTATGCCGCAGTGGCAGCTGACTGAAGAGACGTGGCACCACCTCCTCCAGATCCACAGACTTGCAGTCGGCACAAATCATGCTGGCCAAGATGCTGCAGACATTCTCCCGCTCCGCCAGCGTCAGTGGCGACTCGACTGTCAGGGATTCACAGAAGACAGGACTGGTGGACCTGATCACCGTCTCCGTGTGCTCTCGCTCGATGGCATTGGGCAGCAACCAGTGGCACAGTTCGATGGCAAATTGCCGCACGCTGGGCTTGTGATCCAGGATGCAATCCACAATGCTGTAGCAGAGTATCTCGTAATATTGCTCGGCCAGCACACCCAGCGGCTCCATGCAGCGTGCCGTCAGGTTGTAGAGGAAGAAGCGGGTCTGCGACACTTGCCCGTTGACCTGACCATGACGCAGGCTGCGCACAAAGCGGGAGCTGATCATTTGGAAATACGAGGCAAACTGACGCTTGCGCAGCGCATAGCCGAAAACGGGCAACATGTTGCCCGCGGCCTCCATTACCTGCTGCTCCGAGTGCAGGGCCTGACTCCAGGCCTGAAAGCTATCGGTTTCGGTCTCCACGCCAATGTCGAACTGGCACGATAGCTTGCGGCGCAGTGTGCGGCTGAGCATGTTGAAGATCATGTCCGCATAGCCCTCGGCCTCGAGAGCCTGCGATTTGAGATGCTGCAACAGCAGCTGGATGCACTTCATCATGTTGGTCACATTCACCGTCTCCTTCGATGACTGCACAAAGAATATCATGGCCGGCAACTTCTCGATGCATTGCTTCTTGGCCAGCTTCTTGTTGCCATGCTGCCACTGCAGCAGCACCAGCTGCGTGAGTGTCTCATATGCCGACCACTTGTCGATCTCGTGCAGCTGCTCAGCTGCGGTGCTTACAAGTTCCAGCAAATCCGGCATGTAGGGCATCACAGCGTCGGGCAGATTCATGGCGAATGCCTTGAGGCAAACCAGCGCCTCCTCGTGCCCGCCGAGCAGTTCGCTGCTGCCAGAGCTGCTGCCTGTATTACTTTCCGACGATTGCTGCCTCTGATCGCCATGCCCGTCCTCCAGCTCCGCAACTTCGCCGTCCCCTCCACATGCATGCGGCACTCTCGTTTCCAACTGCTGCTCCTCCTCATGGCCAACTATGGTGACGACTTCCCCTTCGCTATCGCCAATAATGCCCTCGGCCCCATCAACTTCATCCAACTCGACGACATCGGCGTCTTCATCAATTTCGGCAATCTCATTGCCATCCACATCATCTTCGAAAGTGTCCTCCATGGTGTCGCCATCGCTCTTGCTGTCGCTGCTGTCCGCCGTCTCCACCGCCTCGCCAGTGTCGCCATTGTTTGCGCTCTCGCCTGTTTCGGCGCTCTCCTTGAGCGCTTGGCCAGTCTGCTTGATCGACGTCACCACGGAACTCATTATGGCCGGCAGATACTCCTCAATCTGATTGGGCACATAGCCGGAGAGCACGCCCAGCAATTCGTACGAGAAGATCTGGGCACCTGACATTTGGTTCATTATCTCCATGCTCCAGCCCATTAGCTGTGGTGCCAGCTGGGCGAATTTGTCGCTATCCACCATGCTGAGCGAGTTGATTGCCTGCAAATTTATGGCACGTTATATTAATATGAATATAACTGTATGGTGTGGTCTATTTGAAAAAAATATTTTTTATAGCAAGTGTATATAGTTTATAGCATAGTATATTATAGTGAATTGAAGTAGTTAATTGTAAAACTAGTCTGTTTTGTTATAGCAAAGCATATTTGTCACCATTCTATATTTTATAGCACAATGTATATATAGTTTATAGCATTGTGCAATATTGTATACTTACAAATACTTTATTAGAATATTGTATACAATGCCATAAATTATGTATAAGGTATATAGCAAACTAAATTGGAGTACTTTATATCACAATTGTTTATAGCAAATTACATTGAGGTAATTTATAGCACAATGTATATATAGTTTATAGCATAGTGCACTATTGCATACTCAAGAGCACAATATTTTGCTCTACCATACAATACTATAAATTATAGCACAGTATGTATATAGCTTATAGCAAGGTGCATTATTGTATGGATATCATACCATGCTCTTTTAAACAATGATATAAATTATGGCGCAATATGTACATATGTATATAATTTATAGCAAGCTACATTGGGATACTTTATAGCATACTGTATATATAGTTTATAGCATGGTGCATTATTATGTAGTCAAAAACACCACATTATGCACTACTAGACAATGTTATGAATTATAGCACAGTATATATAAAGTTTATAGCAAGGTACTTTATGGTTCCTACCTGTATCGCATACGTTCTCAGCAGCAGATGACCCTCATTTGGCGTATGCTGCACCAGCGGCAGCACAATTCCCATGACGTCATCGAAATGCGGCCTAAAATGCTGCCCCGAAATCTTGGCCAGACAGCGGATGCTGCTCAGGGCCAATTGGCGCATGTATAACGAATTGCAGTGCGGCTGAGCGAGCACCAGTAGGCGCTGCATCAATGGTTCCAGCTGCAGCTGCAGCACCTCCTGTCGCAGACTCTCGCAGTAGATCTCGAGGGCGCAGAACATGCGACTTTGTGTTTCGCTCTCTACATTCGCCATGCGCTGGGCGGGCGTAAGCTGGTCGAGAAATCTATTGAATAGCGGCAGAACCTGTGGCACCAGACGCGTAATCTCCGGCTGCAGATGCTCGGCCATAATGGCCAGAGCATAGTGGGCGCCATGCTGCACCATGACATCGGCGTCGTTGAAGCCCCTCTTGACCAGGGCCAGAAAACGCTCGAGCGGCAGGGTTGAGAGCAAATCCGTAAATCCCTTGGCCATTAGGGCCAGGAATAGCTGAGCGGCCAGACGATGCGGTGCCGATGGATTCTGTTCCATCTGCGGTTGCATTAGGCGCAGCGAACGCACCGCCACGCGATTTGTGTCCGTGTGGCCGGCGACAAAAAGCACCGTTTGCACCGCCTCAGCCAGCGTGGAGTGCTGCTCGTGCGGCTGCTGCAGGAATATCTCCTCTCCGTTCTCGTCCAGCGTGGGGGCAACAGCCAGCAGCTCGTGCAGCGTGGTCAGCAGCTTGTCCATTAGCCTAAGCCGTATGATCTGACGTCGCATCGAACGCACGCAGCTTCTAATGGACATGATGGCACGCACCCGATGGCGATTGGCGATGCTAGAGTCGGTGGCAAAGACAAAGAGCTCCTCCATGATATGCTTGAGATGCGGCCGCACCAGTTCGGGCAGATGCTTGTTCAGGCGATTCAGTATATCGAATCCACGACATTTCTGCTGCGGATCGGACTTGTAGGCGCACTCTTTGGTTATGCACAACACAGTGGGCAATGTGAAGACCAGCTCCTTCTTAAGCTCCGCTTGCTGTCGAAAGAGTGGTATAGTCATGGACCAACCCGCCAGCAGATGATCCATGGCCGGCGTGGCCAACTCTCCCTGCCCCTTGGCCGTCTGCATGGCCTGCATGAAAATCTGCTGTGCATGCTCCAAGTTATTCTCCAACATCTTGGGCGACGTCTTCGCTAGCAACTTGAACAGCAACGCTCCAAAGGTTTGACTATTCGCATCCGGTGCTGTGCACTGCGTTTCAATATGATGGAAGATCAACTCATTCCAATCCCCCGACTCCTGCTGTGCCATGACATAACCCACAATCTGTATGATGTCCGATTGCAACGTCAACTTGTCGTCGGCGCGCAGTGAGAGCAGTGCGGCAAAGAGTTCCGATTGTGTCTCCATCTGATGGTGCTCCTCCAGCTGCTGCCAGCTTTCACGCTCCTTGAGGCGACTTCGCAGTACGCCAGCTGCGGATTTGCGCAAGTGCAGCGGCAGTTGTGCATTCGATAGCACCATGCACAACTGCAACGTGGTGTCCGCATCGCCGTAGGTTGTCTGCAACTCTTCGTGGGATTTCAGTTTGACGCTCTCGTTGGATGAGGTCAGTTTGTGCAGCAAGCCGAGCAGATTGTTGTTTTCGTCTCCCTCCATAACTATTGATTACTCGATTATCGATAAATTAAAATATATATATAAAATTTCACAGTATTTGTTGTTGATTTTGAAAACTAATGGTTTAAAAACGCGCGTGGAGAGGTTCCAAAATTATATTTTGTCTTTTATTTTTGCAATTTTAACGAAAGTTATAAATAAATAAAAATTAATTATGTATGCGTGTGTGTGTGTGTGTCGACTCGATTGAATTAATTTAATATTGATGACAATTTTGAGCTTTGAATACAGGCGTGCTTTGTGAGACTTTTGGTTCCATTCTAAAAAAAAAAAATTAAAAAACTTATAAATTATGCTAAAGTTTGGCATTTTTTTTTTAATATTTACTTCTTCATTATTCTTTTGCAATTTCTTGGTTGATTCTTTAGTTGATAGGTTCATAAAATTTGATAAAATTAGAAACTTAAAAATTTATCGATAACTTTCAATTTTGGCCCAGCAAAAAAAGATTTCGAAAACTCATATTTTTTCTAATATTATTTTTAATCGCATGAGGCATGAGGCATGAGGCATTATATATAATTTAGTCTTATAATTCTTTGAAAAAATATAAAAAAAATATATAAACAAGTAAGGAAAGCTACAGTCGCACCCGACAGTCAGATACCATTCGCCCACTTTCAAAACAAATTATCACACTTTTATTTCCATCAAACACAAGTTCATATGCCACCTATTGTTTAAATTATATCTATTTTTACATAGCACCATCTACATATAAAAACGTCATAGCAGTCAGCTTTACACACGCTACGGCTGAATCGAAGCAACGCGACGATAACGTTACGACATGCTGCAAAGGCGCAAGCAGCGAAACTACGGCCAACGTTTAATTGAATAACTTTTGTGTTTATAATCCAATTTGAAATTTGGAATATGTATGCATATATATTGTAGAATATATATCTATGTGTGTGTTAAAGCAGAACGTTTAAACTTTAATACTTTCGTCACAAAGCAAATTTAAAAACTTATTAATTAATTTTCAGAGGCAGTGGGCGTGGCACCTCAAATTTGAAATAAACTTCAGGAGCTTGTGATGTTTGTTCACTTGCATGCCAAATTTGGTGTCTCTAGTTTTTATAATAGCTGAGATCTGTGTGTTCGCACAGACGCGTGACGGACAGACGGACAGAAGGACAGACGGACAGACAGACTGACATTGCTCAATCGACTCGGCCAGTGATCCTGAGCAAGATTATATATAGTTTGTGGTGTCTGCCACGCCGCCTTCGCCTGTTACATGCATATGCACAAACTTAGTATACCTTTTTTTGACTATTTCAAATAGTGAATGGTATAAATATATCAAAATTCTATGATTTTAAAATTTATAGCTTTTTTTAACTTTTCTCTTATCTCAGAAATGGTTAAAATTTTTTAAAATGTAAAGTTTTTCTTTGCCAACTTTATATTTATTAACTTGTAATTGAAAGGATTTTGTTTCTTAATTAAAATGGTGAACATTAACTTTAATATGCCCCATATTACATATTACAGGGTATAAAAATGCAAAAATTGCTTGCTTAATTTTATAAACATTTTTAGTTTATTTTTTAATATTTTTTTTGCGCAGTAACTAAATCAAAAATTTGCAAAACTCATTTCCGAATTTGGACGTGTAACAAAGGAACTTTGAAAACTTAGCTGAAAAACGTAGCTAGGATGGCGGATTTTGTGTTGGCTTTGTTGGCATGTCCAAAGTTGGATTTATGGAGTCGATTTGGGTTTCGGCATCGAAGTCCGATCCTGGCAGCTGCTCTGTCTCCGCTGGTGGTGGCGGCGGCGATGCGGGACGCTGCAGCTTCCATGGATAGACACCGCCAATGCGTTCGAGCAGGCTGCCACGCCGTGCCGGACGCATAGGCAGCGCCAGCGGACCCCCAGGCATGGGTGACACCTTGATGTCACTGTTGAGGGCATTGTAGATCTCGAGTTTCTTGCGTGCAATCAGTTCGGTGGTGGGAAAATCGATGCCCTGGCAGATGCAATTGTCGTGCCACAAATCGAACTCTTCGCGTGTGAAGGCCATGTTTGAGATGTCGTTCAGTTCGTGGCGCTCCAGCAGATCCTCGAAGCGCAAATTCAGTGCTATATTGGTTGCCATGGTGCCCACGTAGTAGCCCTGCGACAGACGCTCCACACTCATGATCTCGGCTACGCGATACTCGGGCAGGGGATTAGTGTCGCCGCTGATGTTGAGGCGGACAAAGCAATTGCTCACGGTCTGCTCGAAGTTATAGCACGGCAGCAGTTGCCCGATGCGATGGCGAGACAGACGCAGTGCATCCAATTGCTCCAGGCTGCTCACTGGCTCGGCTGGCTCTGCGGGCTTTTCCTTCTCATCGTCATCGAGCGGCGTTGGCAATGTGCTCAGGCGTCGCAGCTCGCGCACGATCTCCGATTGCGGACGACTGCGATGGTATTTGTGATCATCCTGCGGATTGTAGGAGGTCTGCATGAAGTGCGGCATGCCCTCCATGTCGTACAGTCGCGGCGAGCTGCGCTTCGACTTCGACTTGGCCTTGCCACGTGGTGTCCTGCTCTTTGCCTCCGACATGTTCGCTGAGGGCAGTTGCTATGGTTGATGATCTCGGATATAGTATGGCCTATGCTATGTATATCTCGAAGCTGGTCCTTGCCGTTCCAACTGTAATCGATTGTCTGGTCAAGGTTAAATTACTTGAAACTATTTTCGAATTATGTTGGTTGTAGACCCAACCCCAACCCCCCCATCGGGTCGACGCCTACTGCGCCTAAGCTCGTTTAGAGTTATTCATTTTGCGGCAGCCTGCAATCGCTTTTGAATGCCTGCCAAGTGTGGGGGGACTCTCGGCAGAGAGCTGACTAAATTGTTAAAGCACGGTGAGAATTCGCACGCGAAATGGGGTAGCTAGGTTAATTTTCATGTCTTATTGTTTATAAAATTATTTAAACATTAATTAGTATCAATATTAAAAATTTTCTTTATTCTTAAAAAAATGTGTTTTTAAGCAGTTAAAAGTTTTTTAAAAAAAGTTTAAAATATTTCTCTTACAATTTCCAAATATATTTAAAATAAAAGTCGAAATTTAAATATTTTTTAAATATTTAAAGAATTAAAAGTTAAAGAAGTTTTAATTTTTTTGAATGTTGAAAAATATATTGAAATTTCAAAATTAAAAAATTTCTTATATCTTTAAAAAATGTTTTTAAGCAGTTAAAAGTTTTTTAAAATTTTTTTTTAAATATTTCTCTTACAATTTCCAAATATATTTTAAATTAAAGTCGGTATTTTAATATTATTTAAATATTTTAAGAATTAGAAGTAAAAGAAGTTTTAATTTTTTTGAATATTTAAAAATATTTAAAAATATTTTGAAACTTTGAAATTAAAATTTTCTCAAAAATGTTTTTAAACAGTTGAAGGTGTTTTTAATTTTTATAATTACTTCTCTTCATACTTTAAAGACAACTTTAGATAAAAGTGAATACTTGAATTTTCTTATATATTTTTACAATTAAAAATTAAAGAAATTTTCTTTTTTTTTAATATTAAAAATATTTTACAGTATTTTTAAATATAAATTCACTTCATTTTAAATATTTATAATTTTCTAATATTTTTTAGAATTTCTTTGTTTTTTTTTTAAGCTTTTTACCATTTTACAGAGTATTTTACTGTCATGCAGTTTTTGCTTCTTTTTCATATGCATTTAATGAGCGCAGTCTGTTTCTCCCTTTCTCTCTGTGGACCATAAATGCCAGCCAACTATTAAATTTATATTAATTTGGTATTTTTTGCAGTTGCCTTCGTTGTTGTTGTTAGTTTTTTTGGCAACAATTACTTGGCACATACGCCTTCAGCCCCTTCCTGCCCCTTTTCTCTCCGCCTGGCACGCCCCGCACTCGCAGCATTTGCCATTAAATTGGCAAAAGATTTATGGTACAATTGCTTTAATTACAGTTGCAGCTAATTGTATGCGGACCGGGGCAGATGCTCTAGGCGAGGCATCCTTCCTGCGTGGCTCTGCCCCAGTCCGTCTGCGTTCCCCTCCGTGTGCGACGCGTTGCCTTGCGTTGGCAGAGCGCCCAGGCGGGGCAGCAAATTGTGAAAATCTTTGCATGCTTTGTGTGTGAGTCTGCATAAATAACTTGAATGCGAATCTCGATGAGCATGAGGTGAATGTGCAGGATATGCTGGATATGAAGGATGTGCCGAGGTGAGGCGGGGGCGAGAGAGACAGAAAGAGAGAGAGTGGGGCAGGGTGATAGGCGAATGGTCGAAAGCATTGAAAATGCTGCTCACGCATTGATTCGAAACTGCCTCACAGACACGCACACACACGCACACACACGCACACACCCACACACAGACACTCACGCAGACACCAAGTCTAACATACTCCTGGCGGCCCACACACTTAAGGGCAAACTCGTTTATGCAAGCTCCGTCATCATCATCAGCAGGAGCGGCAGCAGCAGCAGAATCATCATCAGCATTGGCGCCGGCGTCATCATTATCATTATCATCATACGCATCCGCATCCGTTGCCCCTCCCCCTCCTTACCCTTTCCGGCTGCGCCCCCCCTCCCCCTCCCCGCTCATTCGCATTCACATATCATCCTGGTCCGGCGTCGATGTGTTGCCCCAACTCAAATTTCTTCGATTTCTTCGATTCATTTTTGATCTCCTTGTGTGCCTGTGCGTGTGTGGGTGTGCGTGGGTGTGTGTGTGTGTAGCTAACGATGTGTGTGCGTGCATTGGATTTCAGTGTCGGCGCTTTATGATAAATTTATAAATTAATTTTGTTGCGCAACTTGCGAAACACCTACGTAACGAATTGTGCAGCGTGCGTCTTGCAAAGGATTCGATTCGATTCGATTTGAATCGAGTTGAATCGCATCGCAGACAAAGTCGCAGTCGGAGTCGGAGACGGAGTCAAAGTCGGAGTCCATTGATTCACGTAGCGCATGAATGCTCATTCATTTTTTTTTTCTTTTTTCTGGGGGCGTGGCCATTCGTGTATGCATGATAAAGCATCAGAGTTTACGCATAGACGCGTCAGGTTAAAAGATGAGCAAATTTATTCCCGGCAAGAGTCGCAGCCGAATGAGTGACAGGGAGCGCAAGAGGTGTGAGTGAAAGAGAGCGAGAGAGCAAGTATCCAATGGAGACGACAGACAGCAGCTGCAACTGAGAGAGAGAGAGGGGTGTGTAACCGCAAACCGAAACGAGTTGGAAGCAATTCCCGCCCTCGCCTCGGTTCAAAGCAAAAAAAACGAGACGGCAAAGTCAAAAATACCCTAGTTTAGGCTGTGGCTAATGGGTATAATGAATTGAGGTGTGAGGGGGGTTCATGTTAATTTTATAATTGCTGCAACGGTTGGGTTGACAAAAATACTACTAATATTATTGGTATTTTTCGGTATTTATTTAAAGTGGTTTTTGAAATTTTTTAGTATTTTACAGTATTTTGCAGTATTTAATTGAAATGTGGGGGGTGCATGATAATTTTATAATTGCTGCAACGGTTGGGTTGACAAAAATACTACTAATATTATTGGTATTTTTCGGTATTTATTTCAAGTGATTTTTGAAATTTTTTAGTATTTTACAGTATTTTGCAGTATTTAATTGAAATGTGGGGGGTGCATGTTACATTTTTAATTGCTGCAACGGTTAGGTCGATATAAATACTACTAATATTATTGGTATTTTTTCGGTATTAATTTAAAGTGGTTTTTTGAAATTTTTTTAGTATTTTACAGTATTTTGTAGTATTTAATTGAGATGTGAGGGGGGTGCATGTTATATTTTTAATTGCTGCAACGGTTAGTTCGATAAAAATACTACTAATATTATTGGTATTTTTCGGTATTAATTTAAAGTGGTTTTTGAAATTTTTTTAGTATTTTACAGTATTTTGCAGTATTTAATTGAGATGTGGGGGTGCATGATATTTTTTTAATTGCTGCAACGGTTAGGTCGACAAAAATACTACTAATATTATTGGTATTTTTTCGGTATTTATTTCAAGTGATTTTTGAAATTTTTTAGTATTTTACAGTATTTTGCAGTATTTAATTGAAATGTGGGGGGGGGGGTGCATGTTACATTTTTAATTGCTGCAACGGTTAGGTCGATATAAATACTACTAATATTATTGGTATTTTTTCGGTATTAATTTAAAGTGGTTTTTGAAATTTTTTTAGTATTTTACAGTATTTTGTAGTATTTAATTGAGATGTGAGGGGGGTGCATGTTATATTTTTAATTGCTGCAACGGTTGGGTTGACAAAAATACTACTAATATTATTGGTATTTTTCGGTATTTATTTAAAGTGGTTTTTGAAATTTTTTAGTATTTTACAGTATTTTGCAGTATTTAATTGAAATGTGGGGGGTGCATGATATTTTTTTAATTGCTGCAACGGTTAGGTCGACAAAAATACTACTAATATTATTGGTATTTTTTCGGTATTTATTTAAAGTGGTTTTTGAAATTTTTTAGTATTTTACAGTATTTTGCAGTATTTAATTGAAATGTGGGGGGGGGGGGTGCATGTTACATTTTTAATTGCTGCAACGGTTAGGTCGATATAAATACTACTAATATTATTGGTATTTTTTCGGTATTTATTTCAAGTGATTTTTGAAATTTTTTAGTATTTTACAGTATTTTGTAGTACTTAATTGAGATGTGAGGGGGGTGCATGTTATATTTTTAATTGCTGCAACGGTTAGGTCGATATAAATACTACTAATATTATTGGTATTTTTTCGGTATTTATTTCAAGTGATTTTTGAAATTTTTTAGTATTTTACAGTATTTTGTAGTACTTAATTGCCTGTTTTTTGGCATATTTCATATGCTTAATTTCAGCAAGTGTATCTTTCCTTTTTTAGTATTTTTTTAAGGATTTATTTAATGTAATGTTAGTATTTTTTTTTTAGTATTTTGCAGTTTTTTTTGCATTTGATTAATAAATTAATTATTTCAAGGCGTCTTCCTTCACTCTTAGGTAATTCCTTAGCTATGTTTGGTATTTTGCAGTATTTAATTTAAATACTTTTTGGTATTTTCTGGTATTTTTTGCATAAATTTGCTATATTTCTTGTTTTAAATTTTATTGCAGCATTCTTATACAAATTTGAGTATTTATTTTTAAATTTATTTATAGTTTTTGGTATTTTTGCAGTATTTATGCGGTATTTATGCGGTTTTTTTTTTTTTGTAAATTTAAAAATATTTCAAGAACACTTGTTGCATATATGTTTTACTGTTATTGCGACAATCTCATATTATTTGTAGTATTTATTTTTAAATTTCTTTATAATTTTTGGTATTTTTGTAGTATTTATGCGGTATTTTTGGGTAAATTTACAAGTTTTCGTCAAGAACACTTGTTCCATATATGTTGTACAGTTACCATCGACTGCTTGTTATATATTTATGGCACATGGAACCACACGTTCCGCAACATGAGGGGGGGAAGTGCTGGAAAACTGTTGTTGCATTCGGGCTGGCATGCAAACACCTTTTAAAGCGACTGGGCCGGCATTCAGTCATGGCCATGCAAGGGCCCGGGGCATGCCGAATGGTGAATGAAAAGAGAGCGAGAGAGAGGAAGCAGAGGCAGCGGCACAGCCACGCCTTGACGTTGACAGCCGCACACAGAATAGAAAAGTTTTCCGGCCAACATGCAAGCGGCACCCTCATCCAGCTGCCTGACATGCCGGGCCCGCTCGAGTTATAATGTACATACAAGTATTTAACATTGCTGCCGGGTTTCGGGATTGGGTTGGCTTTGGCCCGGGCACAGGGGGAAGCGGAGGGGGGGTGGCGTCTAAGTGAAAAACAAGCAAATAAACGAGCGCCTGCTGCTGCTGCTGCTGCAAACAGGCGAAGCTACAAATGAATCTAGGATACGGATACCCATGTCAAAATATAAAAGTCCTGCATACCCCGCCCCTCTCCCCGACACACACACAGCCAGCCACACATTCGCGTTTCTAGGTGAGTGGGCGATAGGCCCAGGCCGGAGGCAGGTACAGGCAGAGGAAGAGGAAGAGCGGCCGGGTTGGTTGGCGTTTTCGCCGGGCGCAAGGCAACTTGTTTGTTGCACAGAAACAAAAGCGCTTCCGCTTTTCATGTAAAATGACAGAAACAAGTGTTAATGGTTTTGGGTTTTAGGCTCAAAGCGAAGCAGGCGAAACAGGCAAGACAGGCAACAAAAAAAAAGCCAACGAAAGACAGCGCCACAAACGAGCAGAGAGAGAGAGAGAGAGAGCAAAAGTGAAGCTACGCTGGCAACAGTTGCTGCGTCTGGCCATGTCATCGATGGCATTAAAAGTGGCAAAACTTATTTAAGAATTTCGAAATTCTCGAAATTTTCCAAATGTTCTACATATAACACTAACTAGACTTTAGTTTAGTTGATATACTAAGCGAGGCTTTGGCGCTTTGAAATTTCAAGCACGCAGCGCCATTGTCAACCGAGCTGACAAGCTGTCATAGCAGTCAGCTTTTGCTCGTCATGTGTCACTGTGTGTGATGAGGGGCACACACACACACACACACTGGCACAGACTGGCAGCTTAAGCTGCAGCCTTAGCTAAGCTGCAGCCTCACGCACACATACCCATTAAATGTGCATTTTCCTTTAACTTTTCCTGCTGCTGCCTTCGATTTTTTTCATTTTTCGGCAACATTCGAGTGCGCTTTAGTTTTCTTTTTTCGAACACGTACGTGTTTCGGTGTGTGACTGTGTGTGCGTTGACTTTTTTGCCGCACTGTTGTGGCAACGTTTGCATATTAGCTGCAGGTTTGCCTCATGCATGTGTTAGCTGCGCTGCGCTGCGCTGCATATATGCAAATGCCACGGCCTACATGTGTAGCTGGCCCCCTACCCCCCCCCTGCCACGCCCCCTTGCCTAGTGAAACTTTGCCCGCACATTGCCTACTTTTTTGCGCTCGTTTCTTGACTCCGACGCGCGCTTTGTGTTTTTTCCCCGACTGGGCCGCACTGAAATTACAATAATGAAAATGTATTTGCGAAACTCGCCTAATTAGCTGAATACGAGCCATGTTGCTATTCAAATATGCGCACAGATAGCTGACGTGCCACGCCCCCCTGCCGCACACGCCCACTTACAGAACGCCTGCTACAGTTGCCTGTAAAATTCTTTTGACGCTGCGCTTCGATTGGCGAGCAAAATGCGAAAAAATCTCAATTACTTAGAAGCTGCTATAAATTTGCTAAGCGAATGGGGGAGGGGTCGAATGGGGGAAGGGTGGAAGGGGGAGGTTAGGGTGTTAGCTTGCTTGTGCTCTGGCGCTTTGGCCATGTTAAAGTTGTCGCTGTCGCGCATCTGCAACACCTGCGCCCAGCTCGTTTGACTTTTGTCGAAAAAGTTTCAAAATAACCAAGAGAGAGAGGGAGAGTGTGTGTGTGTGTGTGTGTGTGTGTGTGAGCTACACCTAAGTGTTGTTTCAGCCACTGGCAGCAGGTGAGAGCATAAATTTGGCACATTAAAGCAACTTATTGCAATTGGCTGCGTCCAGCGCGTGCGTGCGTACAACGCGGCGTATACGCAACGCAAAAGAAAGCAAGCAGGCCTGTCAAAGCAAGCCCAAGCATAATCGGGCGCATTCGACAAGCGCATTTACACAAATTACCGCATCAGTGTGTAAGTGTATGTGTGTGTGTGCATCATAATCACAACACATCAAGTGACAATTGAAACCGCAAACAGGCAAACGGCATGACAGAGCAGCGACTCTGTCTGCCTGTCTGTAACTGATATGCCCCCAAGGAGCCCATAGCAATTGGGTAGCCTAGCAGGCATCTTCCCCTCCCCCTCCCCGTCTTGGGCTATGTCTCCAAGCGTAACATGCGATTAACTGCGGCTGAGCCGCAATTAACTGTGAACAGGCGGAAATACACAACTGTTGGCAGTCCCTGTCTGTCTCTCTCTTCCTCCATCTCTCTTTGTGTGTGTGTGTGTGTGTGTGTGTGTGTGGGGTGGCAACTCTGTCTCCAACTGACAGGAAACTGGAATTGACGCCAACAGCCGTCGACGCCTGGCAACGATCCGCTGCGACAGCCAATCAATGCAGTGCGTGGAAGATGCCCTCACGCTGTCATGATTGATATGCTCAGTGAATGATGAATGATGAGTGATGAATGCTTGCTGCTGCTGCTGCGAATAATATACTACTCACAAATATACATATATTTATATAAATATAAATGTATGTGTGTGTGTGTGTGTGTGTGGTGACAAACATCGAATCACACGCGCACGCAAGTGGCGCAAACAAACTCATTAACTTTCAGTTAGGCAAGTGAGTGCGCATCTCATACGCAGTTTTATTCACGAATAATATTAGTTTATGCAGAACTCAAAGCTTGTTTATATTGAGTTTATTCCCTGATCGATTCACTGCATGAATATCGCAGTTTTATTCACAGTTATTCAAAAGTTATTCAACTCAGCATCGCTATGCGCTTTTGCAAGCAACACTTTCCTTTTTATACCCTGCGACCAATGAAAATGGTCAAAAAAGGGTAAACTAAGTTTGTGCAAATGTATGTAATAGGCAGAAGACCCCATAAGCTATATGATATACTTGCTCGGCATCACTAGCCGAAAGGATTGAGTCATGTCTGTCTGTCCGTCTGCCTGTCTGAACGTCGAGATCTCAGCTATTACAAAAGCTAGAGACACCTAAATTGATATGATGTTTCCTGTTTACCATACGCAGATCAAGTTTATTTCAAATTTAAGGTGCCACGCCCACCGCCCACGCCAAACGATAATTTATGAATATTAAGAAAAGTATTACAGTTACAGCTTTCTGCTTCGGCACACGTAAAGATGCTGATAATATGCACCCAATCCCTACATTACAATCCGATGGGACAAGAAACACAGAAGTAATTCAAGAAAATGTTTTCCAAAGTCACGCCTCGTTTTAGTCTTTGTGTGTGTGTCTGTATGTGTGTGTGTAAGAGCGAGTTAGTACTAGTTAGGGCAACTACGAAGTTGGTCGAATGGAATCTTATGGTCGGGCGCGTTCAAGCTTTCCTTACTTGTCGAGTTTAGCTTGGTTCTACATTCAGTGAAATAAATGAATTAATCATTCAAATTTGTATTCATGAATATTTATATTTTATTCAATATTTCTTCAATTCACTCAGAACTTTTTTCAGCTCTTCTAAGCAAGCATTCACGAATCACAAATCAAGGTCTTATTCATAGTTCTTCAAGCTGCTTCGATCCGCAAAAGCTTTCACTGCGCTCTGCCTGCCCGCCCCTTTCCTTCTCCGCCCCTGCTCGTCTATATATTTTATTATACTCTCACACTTTGTCAGTGAACACACAGATCATTTCTTCGCCGAGTGTCTCTTCACTTGCCACAGCATTCGAGTGGAGTTCTTAATCAAGTGAATGATTCATGCCGCATCTCTGGCACGGCTTGACACTGTGCAGCAGGGGCTAGGCCACTTAATAATAACGGAACGCCAAATTAGACAAACATCAGATGCGACATATGTTCCAGGGGGGAGTGTGTGTGTGCGAGTGTGTGTGTGTGGGTGTGGGTGTGTTTGCGTGTCAGTGAGTGCCTTTAAGTGGCTCAAAGAGAGAAAAGATAAAATGAAAATGTACAAGTAAATGACGCACATGACAAACACACGGATAAAGGACACGCTTTATGAAGATGCCCACCTAGACAAGTGTGGCAAGGTGGAGCGGGAAGGGAGGGGGGAGGGAGGGTGAAGGCAGCCATTGCTGCGCGCACTTGGCATATTTCTTTATTTTTTTTTTTTGTGCTGTCGCTGCCTGAAAGCCAGCGGCGAATGACAATTGCAGCGCATATCCGCTTCCGGTTTAGCCAGGCACACACACACACCAACACACACACGCACAAAGAAAAGGCCACATCAATTTGGGCGCGTGCACATTTATCCTAATCACACAGAGTCGCACGCACACAAAGGAGTGGGGCAGTTTATTTATGTGCCTGCTTCTTTTGACGTTCTTTTATTATTTTAGTCGCCGTCTTGTGCCACGCCCACCCGGCCCATCTCGCAGCGCCCGGCCCCCCGCCCGCATCCGCTGCTCACTTTTGTCGCAATTTAGCTAAAAGCGTCGTCTAAGAGGAAGTCGTTTTTATATTCCTCAGCGTGGCTGCCACACGCGCGTGTGTGTGTGTGTGTGTGTGTGTGTGACATTCTCTTATAAAAATGAGATGCACAAGTGCGCAGCCAAACCCCGTCCTGGCCATGGCCCTGGCTCCCCCACCCCTTAGTCGCTGTTGTTGTTGTTGTTGTTGTTGTTGTTCTGGGTCTGGCTTCGCTGCGCCTTTTCTAGCGGATTCGTTTAAGTGGATACTGCCGGGGGATTTAGTCATGCATCTGAAAGGCATCTGACGGCATCTTAATAACCTAATCAGCATTGTTCGCACTGATCCACTGGAGGAGGCGCAGGAATCTCAGCTCAGAACTTACCATGCGAATATTGGCAACAATATTTAAATGGTTGTCGCAGGAAATTAAGGCAAATTTTTTCAACAGAATGAATACATAATATTTAGTAATAATATTTTTTTTATATTAATTATTGAAAACAAAGCTCATTAAAATTTAATTTAAATTAAATCTTTTATTTGGGTAATTTTTTAACTGGTTCTACAAGTTTTGATTTGATCAACTTATGATAAAATGTTGTAAAAATATCACATCAAGTTGCATTGATGGAAAACCTAATATCGCTTAACATTCAGACAGCTCGAAATCTTGAAAGAAACCGCCCCGTACTACAAGTCTAGCATTGCCATAGAGCGTGGTGAAAGTATCAACCGTTTAGCTTCTTGGCGTGACCCGGGGAAAACCCAAATAGCTCAATGAGCAAGGAATACGCAATTCCAGACAGAATATTAACCCAAAGAGAAGGTACGCATGATCTTCAAGGATAACTATTCGGCCACGCCCCCACGATGCAAATTCAAGCCGCCTCTGTTCCATGCACTGTTTGCCTGTCGCTGTTCGAGAAGGAGACGGACTGGAATCTGGACATAATCATCTCAACAGATTAGGCTGGGCTTTGAAGACTTACTTAATGGACACGCTGAGGCTTCTAACATCTACTTCCAGAATCGACTTGAGTATGACAAGCGTGTGTGGGCCAAGGCACTACTAGAATAAAGTAAGCCCAGCGGGCGACGTTATAGAAACATTCATGATCGCATATAGAAACAAGACTTTGAAGGTAATACCCTAGAGCTATTTACAAATATTTTTATGTACCCAATACATTCTTTATATATGTAAAGATTAACCTGGAAATCTGTTTCTATTTCGCTTTCAGTAAATTCCTGAGAATATTATCAAAATTAAGTTGCTCGCTAGTTTTTTTTCGATTTTCGAAGGCAGTTAGGGGCGTGCCCGATTTCTAACATAAACATGCGCTGCCTGCAATGTCAAGACATATTGTCAACAAATTTCATAGTCCTAGCCCTTATGGTCTCTGAGTTCTAGGTGTTCATACGAACATAACTATAGTATTTCGACTGTGCATGGCTTCGCTTACAGCTATTATACTCAGCACATCATGCAGACCTATTATTATTATTTGAAATTTAATAACTTAATGCACAAAGCGATTTAAATTGTTTTCTGTTGTCTGTGAACAAAAAGAAATTAACTAATTTGGGGCTGTAAATGCCTTAAAACGAATTTCCTGCGAATTTCTGTGCGTGAGCGTGTGTGTGTGCGGGTGAGGACGCGCATTTGACACATGTCGCCACGCTGCTGCCAAGGACAAAGCACAACTGTTGCTGCTGCCGCAGTCGACGTCGCCGTCGCCGCCGCCGCTGCTGCTGTTGCTGTTGGCAGTGCTGCGTCGTCGTGTCTCGGTTGCGGCGGCCGGAAATGGCGTCAATGTCAACGTCGACGCCAAAATTTCTGGCAGACACACGTCTTCATGTGTGTGCGTGTGTGTGCGTGTGTGTGTGTGTGTGTGGTGTGTGCGGGGGTGACATGTGCGTGTGTGGTTAGCAGCAGCACGTTTATGTCTCTGGTCGCTGGCGCTGCTGCTTCACGTGCTCGTTTACAGTCATTTATCATAAAAATATTTTGTACTCGCATTTTTATAAACTGTTTTGTTTCACACCCACCACAACATACGCACACACACTTGCACACACTCGCACACACTCGCACACACCAGCTCGACATTTTTATGAAGCTAATTTGATGTTGTCATTCTTCATTTCTCATTTTTGTTGCGCCATTTTCGGCTTTTACAGCCTCTTTGGAGCCCCAGAAACGAAAACGAAAATGAATATGAAATTGTTGCACGAGGCCAGCGTCGAACTACTACGTAGTACGTACTGCAGGCATCATAAAGCGACACCTAACGGCCGTCTGTCGAAGCTCACTCGTTGGAAGCGGCAAAGGCAAGGCAAAACTTAACGATTGCCGCATGCAGCGCTTAATGGCTTCCATTCTCCAGTAACTTCGCTCTGTCAATTCTATTACCCCGTCCATGACAGCTAGCACAAGTAATGGGAAAAGAGAGAGAGAGAGAGAGAGAAGGGGAGAGGCGGAGAAAGGGAGCGGAAAGAGGGGAAGAGATAGTGGCAGTTAGGAATGGAAATAGAAATTGAATTTGTTTGTTTTTTTATGGATCGATTGAGCAACTTTATTTGTCGCCATTCCCCAGTATTTATTTGTTGCCATTACATACCCTGTAAGGTATTTGAATACCCTGTACAGGTTTAATGCATATATAAAGTAGTTGCTGTAGGGTATCAAATGTTACTAGCTGTATTCAACAAGAGCTTACAAATTAAACTATAAAGAAACTGTATCAAAAGGTTGAAATCCAAGTGAAAACTCTCTTGACCGGACATTGCACATATCTTCGGGCAACTTATGTCCGGCCAAGGGAGGTGTAACCTTTAAACAGCTACATATATCATGCAAATATACGCATGCAAATACTGTCCGCTTAAGAGGGGGGTTTGCTTAAGGAACGTGTTCGTTAAACTATAAAGAAACTGTATCAAAAGGTTGAAATCCAAGTGAAAACTCTCTTGACCGGACATTGCACACATTTTCGGACAACTTATGTCCGGCCAAGGGAGGTGTAACCTTCAAACAGCTACATTTATCATGCAAATATACGCATGCAAATACTGTCCGCTTAAGAGAGGGGTTAGCTTAAGCGACGTGTCCGTTAAACTATAAAGAAACTGTATCAAAAGGTTGAAATCCAAGTGAAAACTCTCTTGGCCGGACATTGCACACATCTTCGGACAACTTGTGTCCGGCCAAGGGAGGTGTAACCTTTAAACAGCTATATTATCATGCAAATATACGCATGCAAATACTGTCCGCTTAAGAGGGGGATTTGCTAAAGGAACGTGTCCGTTAAACTATAAAGAAACTGTATCAAAAGGTTGAAATCCAAGTGAAAACTCTCTTGGCCGGACATTGCACATATCTTCGAACAACTTATGTCCGGCCAAGGGAGGTGTAACCTTAAAACAGCTACATATCTCATACAAATATACGCATGCAAATACTGTCCGCTTAAGAGGGGGTTGCTTAAAGAACGTGTCCGTTAAACTATAAAGAAACTGTATCAAACGGTTGAAATCCAAGTGAGAACTTTCTTGGCCGGACATTGCACATTTCTTCGAACAACTTATGTCCGGCCAAGGGAGGTGTAACCT
The DNA here is from genome assembly GCA_018904095.1 of Zaprionus ghesquierei. Taxonomy (NCBI): domain Eukaryota; kingdom Metazoa; phylum Arthropoda; class Insecta; order Diptera; family Drosophilidae; genus Zaprionus; species Zaprionus ghesquierei. Next base: position 12,549,840 of record JAEIGP010000394.1, on the reverse strand, counting down.
TTAAACAGCTACATTTATCATGCAAATATACGCATGCAAATACTGTCCGCTTAAGAGGGGGGTTTGCTTAAGGAACGTGTCCGTTAAACTATAAAGAAACTGTATCAAAAGGTTGAAATCCAAGTGAAAACTCTCTTGGCCGGACATTGCACACATCTTCGGGCAACTTGTGTCCGGCCAAGGGAGGTGTAACCTTAAAACAGCTACATTTATCATGCAAATATACGCATGCAAATACTGTCCGCTTAAGAGAGGGGTTAGCTTAAGCGACGTGTCCGTTAAACTATAAAGAAACTGTATCAAACGGTTGAAATCCAAGTGAAAACTCTCTTGGCCGGACATTGCACATATCTTCGGACAACTTGTGTCCGGCCAAGGGAGGTGTAACCTTCAACACAGCTACATTTATCTTACAAATATACGCATGCAAATACTGTCCGCTTAAGAGGGGGGTTAGCTTAAGCGACGTGTCCGTTGCGATAGTTTTTAAGCGTTTTCTATGTCTAAACAAAACAAATTATGTGACTATGTACAGTTTCTACATTTTCTTATCACGCTCTCTCCAGGCACACTTAACTAGATGAATCCCTCTGCTTATACCGCCCACTTCCCAGGGTTGCTCATAGCCCTCGAACTGCAAAACAATTAGCCAAGTAAGTTTCGCAGAAGCCGCAGCCCACGCTTTCCTCTTTGTTTACTGCTCATAATTGTGCAAGGATTAGCCAACATAGATTGAGGAAGAGGTAGATGAATGGGGTGTAGGGTGTAGGGTGTAGGGTATGGGGCATTGCGGCGCGCCTAGCAAACAATTAATGCGCTGCTTATTAGCTGAAATTGAGCCAGCGGCTTGAGGCATCGATGAAGAAGCTAACAGTTGAAGTATCAAACCATTCAGTTGACTTTCAACATTTGCCTTGGCCCAGGGAGGTAGCGGGGAGAGGAGTTAGGCGAATGCACTGCACTGTCCTGCCTGTCTGCGAGCCTGTTGAGTCTCCGTCTCCGACTCTGAGCCAGAGCCAGAGCCTGGCCTGCAGCCTTTGTTATTCGTTTAATTAGATTTCTCAAGTAAACCGCAGGAACCGCACATTTTCTCAGGCAGCTCGAAAGAAGACGACAAGGACGCGGACAAGGATGAGCATGAAGACGAGGACGAGGACGAGAACGTTGAGGTGGATCGCCTTGGCAGCAGCTTGGTTGCTCTCTTGCTCGGCGTTTCAGGAATGTTTTGCTTAGCTTCTTCGATGCAGGCTGCAATTTCTGAGCTGTTGCTCTGCCACTAACCGCAGAGCAAGCCAGTAAGTGAGTGAGCAGGAGAGGGAGAGCAAGAGAGAGCGGGACAGATAGAGCGAGCTCTGGCCATTTTGTTATTGGAAAGTTGCCGCTGAAAGGCGATTTTTCAACGGTGAATGCTGGAAGCAGGAGCAAAGAGACTGGCATGCTGGCTAAAACCTAACCCCAGTAAACACACACACACACACACACACACACACAGACACACACACACACAGACACACACACACATATTTGGAGCGTAACTTTCCATTTGTGCACTTTAATTTGCGGCGTGGCAAACTCACAACTTTTGCCGCCCAACCGCATCAAAGTGAGCTGCGAGCTGCGCCCGAGCAATTTGTGTAGGCAGACAAAAGCTGGCTGGCATAGAGTCAGCCGCATGCTGCATTCCATTTGGCGTCTTATGGATTTTCCCCCAGTTTCTTTGCGCGCTGCGCAAAATTGTCGCGCTAATAAGCCAAGCGAAAGTCAATTAAAAACGCCAACTAAGTGAAAGATAATCACTTTGCTGTGGCTACACGTAGGTGTGGGTGTGTCTGTGTGTGTGTCTGGTGACCGCAAGGGCGCTGGCCACGCCCACGTGGACAAAACGCGGCAAGAAGGGCGTGATGTGGCAACACAAGCAACAACAGTAAATTATGCAAATTGCATAAGATTAAGATACAACGAAAACATGTGTGGGTGTCGGTGTGTGGCTGACGATGAGTGGGTGTGTGTGTAAGAGTGTGTGTGTGTGTGTGTGTGGATAGGGATGGCAGCGTGTAGGTGTCAACTGTAAGAACAAGCATGAAAATATTTGTAGATGGGCCACGTCGCAAAGCAAATGCTCTGTAAGTTTCAACAAACTTTACCGATAGTATTGACTATTCATCGTATAACGAAACTATCGAGGCTCAAGCTCTTGTTGCACTATAAAACTTTTGCAGTTATCAAAACATTATCTATTATATTGCTTGGCTTCCTTTTCATACCTTTTGTTCTAGCAAAATTGATAGACGATAGTTGAATCGATAGTATTGCCAGCCCAATCATCGCCTAACAATACCACTAAGGAGTTTAAGCTTCCTCAATAAAGTTGTCATATCTGTTTAGCAGTCATTTAGTTAGCTATACAACATTTGCAATCGTAAACATCATCAAAGCAGCCAAACGATAGTTTAACCAATAGTATTGCCAGCCTAAGCAACGTTAAGCGATAGTATGCAAGAGATGGCAGTTTCTTTATTAAGTTTTTAAGCTTTTTTAGCTACGAATACGATAGATTAAATCTTTAATCCCTGCACAACCGTCAAACGATAGTTAAAACGATAGTATTGCCAGCCTAAGCAACGTTAAACGATAGTATGCAAGAGATGGCAGTTTCCTTATTAAGTTCTTAATCTTTTTTAGCTACGAATACGATAGATTAAATCTTGAATCTCTGCACAAACGCCAAACGATAGTTTAACCGATAGTATTGCCAGCCTAAGCAACGTTAAGCGGTAGTATGCAAGAGATGGCAGTTTCTTTATTAAGTTCTTAATCTTTTTTAGCTACGAATACGATAGATTAAATTTTTAATCCCTGCACAAACGTCAAACGATAGTTTAAGCGATAGTATTGCCAGCCTAAGCAACGTTAAGCGATAGTATGAAAGAGATGGCAGTTTCTTTATTAAGTTTTTAAGCTTTTCTTGCTACGAATACGATAGATTGAATCCTTAATCCCTGCACAAACGCCAAACGATAGTTTCAGCGATAGTATTGCCAGCCTAAGCAACGTTAAACGATAGTATGCAAGAGATGGCAGTTTCCTTATTAAGTTCTTAATCTTTTTTAGCTACGAATACGATAGATTAAATCTTGAATCTCTGCACAAACGCCAAACGATAGTTTAAGCGATAGTATTGCCAGCCTAAGCAACGTTAAGCGATAGTATGAAAGAGATGGCAGTTTCTTTATTAAGTTTTTAAGCTTTTCTTGCTACGAATACGATAGATTGAATCCTTAATCCCTGCACAAACGCCAAACGATAGTTTCAGCGATAGTATTGCCAGCCTAAGCAACGTTAAACGATAGTATGCAAGAGATGGCAGTTTCCTTATTAAGTTCTTAATCTTTTTTAGCTACGAATACGATAGATTAAATCTTGAATCTCTGCACAAACGCCAAACGATAGTTTAAGCGATAGTATTGCCAGTCTACGCAACGTTAAGCGATAGTATGCAAGAGATGGCAGTTTCCTTATTAAGTTTTTAATCGTTTTTAGCTACAAATACGATAGATTAAATCTTTAATCCCTGCACAAACGCCAAACGATAGTTTAAGCGATAGTAAGTCAACATTTGCAGAGCGTTTTGCTGGGCAAGCGCCAAGGTGCGCTAATTTGCTTTAAACGCCTCGACAGCTGCCTTAGCTGAGCCCCTTCTACGCCCCTGCCCCCACCCTGCACCCGCAGCAATTATTGTTGTTGTTGCTGCCTTTGTAGTCTCGCAGTCAAGTCGTGACTTTTTTTATTTTTCATCCTTTGCCCAGGTTTATTTTTCATTTCATTTTTCCTTTCTATTCTCAGACTGGCACCTTGGCTCGGGTCACGGCCTGTTTTGCAGCTGTTGTTGTTGTTGTTGTTGTTGTTGGGGCTTTATTGAATTGTCCCTTGGCCCAAGACTGAGGCTGACTCCCTGCTGCGCCCGCTGCCTATGATTATGTATGGTGCCGCCTGTCATTTTGCCTCAATTTCTACCGCTTTTTTGTACTTTTTCTCTCTCCACTCTCTCGCTCTCTCCCTCTCTCTCTCTCTCCCCCCTCGTGTCACTTTTGTCGTCTGCCTTAGTTTGCTTTAGTCATTAATCTTCTTTGACGCGCTTAAATCACATGAATAACAAATTAGCTGGCATATTAGTGCCCAGAAAGGGCTTCAAACAATCACGTGTTGCCAGAGGGGAGTTGGGTGGGGGAGTGCCGCAGGGGCAGGAGTTATGGGGGGGGGCAAATGTTAAAAAAATGTAATAACAAAAGCGTAGCCTGTCTCGTCGCTTGCCTCAGCGACAACTTCCATTTAGCTCATTGTCGCTTGCTATTTTGCATAATTCATTGGCTTGTCTAACGTTGCGTATGCTTTATTTTCCCTCCCCCCCCTCTCCGCCCTGCGTACGCACGCGCCTTGTCACTTTGTGCGTGCGCTGTCAGTTTGCTAATTAGCAGCGCATTTTCAGTTCAACTCTCGCCTTTCATATTCATGCATATTCACTTATTTTTTAATGCAATTTAATTATTTCATTTCCAATCCCAATTAGAAGCGACAAAGTGAAAGAGAGCGAGATAGAGAGAGAGTGGGAGAGTGGGAGGGGCGACTGCTTTGTCTTGCTCGCTGGCTTATGTCGTGTGACAACTCGTATCCCATTTTGATGAATTAAATGCATTTTTAATTGCAAATCTGCCGCAATCTCTCGAGCTGCCACGCCCACCTCGCCCCCCTACCCCCACCTGCGCCGCTGTAATAATCATGTGAATAATTTACAGCAATAAAGAAAAGCTGCGACATGCAAAAACGATGCGCAAATGCGTATTCATTCTCGCATTCATTCTCGCATTCGCATTCACATTCACTCACAGCGCATGAATGTCACTTAAGCTGCGCCGACTTAATTCCGATAATCTTCATCAATAGCAGCGGCATGTTATTTTTAATGCCCTGCACTATTAGCTGTGCGATAGAGTGGGAAAGGGAGAGGAACGGAGAGAGAGGTATACAAATAGAGGCAGAATCTGAATGGAAATAACAATTAAGCTAGAGTAATATTTGCAGCTTATTTGCTTTTACAGGGTATACTGCAGTCGTGGCGGGCTCCGTTTTTCCCCCTCGTAATGCCAACTACACTTGACTTTTATTTGCGGTGAACAAAGCTCATAAAAATTGGTTGGAATATTTTCAATTCGATATTCATTCATAACTTTTTTTTGCAAATTTTTTGATTCGTTTCACTTTGCGATCTCATTTTGTGGTTAAATTGCGATGAAAATATTTAAGTTGTTAACGGATTAAAATTTAAGGCATAAAAATGAGTATTTGGAATACCCAAGCAAAGAGTACAACAAGTCACGAAAGCTACAGTTCAGCTTGTCCGGCAGTAACATACCCTGCGTGCAACTCAAATTCATCAATTTTGTAACTTTTCGTTACTTTCGCTACAAATCAAACTTAAAAGTTTACTTATCGAATTGCAAAGGCAGTGGGCGTGGGCGTGGGCGTGGCATTTCAAATATGCTTGTGATGCGTACATAAGTCCTCAAGGCAAATATGTTGTCTTTAGCTATTGTAATAGGTAAGCTATGTGTGTTCACACAGACGGACAGTCAGACAGACAGTCAGACGGACAGACAGACGGACGGACAGACAGACAGACAGACGGACAGACAGACGGACAGACAGATGGACAGACAGACAGACAGACGGACAGACAGACAGACAGACAGACAGACAGACAGACGGACAGACAGACGGACAGACAGACAGACAGACAGACGGTCAGACAGACGGACATGGCTCAATGGACTCGCCTGAGCGATCCTCCTGAGCCTTTGTGGGCTCTGCCACGCCTCCTTATGCCTGTAAGACACATTTACACAAACTTTATATACCTTTTTTTGACAATTTTCAATGATCGAAGGGTATAAAAATTCGAAAATTAGCGTGATTTGAAAAGTTATGCAAAATCAAGCAGAAGAAAACCTTAACCCTTCGATTCTTTGGCGTCGCAGCTCCCCAAGGTGCTGAGAGATTTTTTGAGAGCGGTAAAAATCTTTCAATAACTGCGCATTCTGGCAAGATGTGCACCAGATTCAACTGCTGCACTCGCTGCACATTCGCATTCACATGACGTGGCGCCACATAAGTTGCAGTTAACTCTTGGCCTGCCACCGGCTACACTGGCTGAAGGAGTGCGCCGCATTATGGCCGCCACAATGCGGCCGCCGGGGCAGCCATAAAGCAGCGCAACTGTTGCGCAACTGAAGGCGGAAGCCACTTGGAAGCTAGTTGCGGCTAACTAGCAGCCATGGCGCTGACTAACGCCCCCCCCCCCACCCCGTTCCCTCCCAGCCCTTCGTCTCTCTTTGGGCTTGCCTCGTACTGTATGCGAGCCTGTTGCCACATAAACAGCACATTTTATTAGATTACACATACGCCGCGTCTGCCGAGGCCGAAGACAAAAGTTGCCTTTGGCCTGCATCGTGTGAGGGAGGGGAGGGAGGGAGCGGGCAAAGAGCAAAGTGCAAAATTTTTATTACTCCCAGCGGATGTTTTGATACGTTTTTATGAGACGCGCGCGTGCTGTAAGCGGCAAACTCGTAGGCGATTCTCCATCTTACTTGCAACCCACTCAGGCACAATCCCCGTTCACCTCCCTCCTCCGTCTCCTCGTTGTCTTTCTTATCACCGCGCAGAACATTCGCCTGATGCGCTTTAATAGAAAAATATGCCGCTGCCATTGGGTTTTTATTGCAGTCGACGAAGCACGCATAGTACAACTGGTTAACCAGTAACCCCCGTCCCCCTTCTCCCCCTTCTCACTCTCTCTCTCTGTGGCCTGTGTCAACCCTTTGCGAAGCACAATCGAAGAGGGAAGCAAGCTTATTATGCGTAGCAAAATTCATCAACGATTTGATGACAACAATTTTTATGCATATTTCTCTTTCCTATAGAGTAAAGGATGGACGGAAGTGGGGGTTACTGGGTAGAAGATGAGTCTGCCAAAAGTGATAGGAAGCGCCTACAAGGAAAATACAATTTGCGCTGCGAAAACAATTGAAAGAGTCTAAAGAGAGAAGTGGGGGGAGGGAGAAAGAGAGAGGCTTCTTTAAAGCAGCCTAGGCAAATGAAGTTGGGCAAGAGATTTGCTTGAGTTAGGTTAAACTGGTGAGAGATCCTTACGTAGTCAAGTTAGTTGGAGTTAGTAAGGGTTATGGAAAGGTTTCCTATGAGGTCTGATGACAAAACTGCTCTCATTGTGTTCTTTCTTTTCTCTTCTTTCTTATCTTAGTTTTCTTATACCTCCTTCAAGCTTAAGTTCTCCTATTTACCATCCTACTAAGCGATCATCCTAACATCCTAAGCTCCATGGAAATTCCAACATCTTACTGAGAATTTGTCTAGGTCCATAGGGTTTTTCCTATCTCACATCGCTCTCTTCGCTTAGCTAGCCATATAACTTGTGTAAACACTTACTTAGCTGTGCCCCTTGCAACATATATTGTTTACAAGACATAATCACCTAACCATCTCCTTATTCTTCCCCCCTGAGACTCCCCCTGCCGTTTCTAAGCATGAATTAGCTGCGTTACCCTAAGACCAATTGAAGTACGCGCGTTTCTATGCAGCACAGACAGCCGACATTAACTCAGCTGCCCCTACATCCTTCTATGCCTTACCTAACCCCTTTAAACTTTTTGAACCTTCCATCCCCTTCACCCCCTTTCCTACGCTCACCTAACTCCGCCCCGCTTACCGCGCTGGCAACTAACTAACTAACTATGAATCTAGCCCATGAAGCATTCCTCTTTAAAACTTCTCAAAAGTTTAGCACAAGCGAAGTTCCAATCCCCCCACCCCCACCACTCCTCCCCACCCACTACCCTCAACTCCGCCGCTGCAAACTCCAAAACCAATTGCGCTACCCCCTTGCAACTCGCCTGCCCCTTCCCTCGGCAGAAAGAACATACTTTTCGGGCATGGCAAGTGGCAGCGCTGATTTACTTGGCAATTACAGGCAGTTGAGTGGCTGCTTGACGGACGAGGCGCAGAGGGCAGGCAAGTGAGGGGAGAGGAGGCAGGGTCGGCATGTGGGCGTATGGGCGTGGCATGGCGGGGCTCGTTCAATGCAATGAACTAGAAAGCTGTCTGATTAGCGTGGCGCTTGGCATAAAGTTAGAACGAGGCATAGCAGGCATAGCTAAAGTTGCTAGCGCCGCCCCCTCTCCCTCCCTACTTCCCTAGCCTAGCCACCCCCTGACTCTGCACACACGCACACACACACACACACAGATTTATTGAAGCCGCTGTCCGCGTCAATAATTTGCATGGGTTAACGCGCGTAGACGAATGAGGCAGGGCAAGAGGCAGGCTGGGAGGAACTGAGAGAGGGAAGGGTCACGGAGAGGGGTAAGGCCTGTAAGGGGTATCACGGCTTCAGTCATAGCCAGCGTCAGAGAGCAGGGACAAACTGAACTGCAAACAAACTCGCCCAACTTGATTCCAAGTGTCAATGGCCGTTTGGCTAAAGCGCCACCTGTCTGTGTGTGTGTGTGTGTACTTGAGTGTGCGTGTGTGTGTACTTGAGTGTATGTGTGTGTACTTGAGTGTGCGTGTGTGTGTGGGAGAGAGTGTAAAAGCGTGTTAGCGAAACTTTCTACGTTTTTGCTCGACTTACTTCTTTGCACTTTTTTCCGCACTTTTCTCCGGCTTGCAAAACGCAGTCAGCGTCGACGTCGACGTCGACGCAGTTTGCTGGCAGCTGCGCCGTCGGCGTCAACAGCAGCAGAGTGACAATAAATTGTTAAGTGCAAAAAGTTTATAGCATTTGAGTGAGTAAATGATGGCATCCGACGGGGGCTGCCCGGGCGCAGCTTAGCGAAAGTTCAAGACGGATTTAGTGTTCGGCCCTGGAGCAGCAGCAGCAGCAGAGGCAGCAGCAGGGGCAACAACAACAACAGCAACTGCTGCACGCACCACATGCCACTTGCAGCAAATTTGCGACATTCTTTTTAAAGCGCTCAGCGATTTGAGTCTTCTTCCACTTTGCCTTTGAGTTCAACTCAAACTCGCCTAAGCAGCGCGACGCAGTGCAGCGCAGCACGCCGCCGATCAAAGCCAGAAGCCCTAGAGGTGCCTCAGCAGCAGCAACGGTAACAGCAACAACAGCAACAGCAACAACAACACTTAAGCGACAACAACCAAAGTCGCCGAGTGCAGTTTCAGTTGGTGAGCGATAAGCACGCGTTACTTAGACGCGTTGCGTGACTCAGACAGATCGCAGCCAAAGAGAGAAAATCCTGCAAAAAATTGCGAAAAACTAAGCAGAAGCTATGGGGTGTAAATATGATTAGTATCTGACTGACAAATACCCTGTAATTAGTGCAAGGAAATTCGTTGTTTTTTTAGATATTTCAATAATCGAAAATTAAAATATGAATTTGTTTATACATAAAAATACATTAATTATTTTATTAAATTTTAATTTTTTAATTTTTTGAACAATTTTTTTTTTTTTAATTTTTGCAAGTTTTTTAAAATGTGTCCCAGAATTTTCTTGTTTTTTTCTACTATTTTTAAGCAAACGTATTAGGAAACAATTTCTAATAATTTAAAGAAAATATAAGAAAAAATATTTAAATAATTTATATAGTATGGACAAATGTTGCAAATTTTACATTGTATTTTTTAAGATTTTTTTCTCCAAAAATTATGTTATTTTTATGATTTTAAGAAATATTCTTTAATTAGTCCAAGGAAATCAGATGTAAGTTTTTTTTAAATATTTCAATAATCAAAAATTAAAATATGAATTTGTTTCTGCATAAAAATACATTAATTATTTTATAATAATTTTATTTTTAAATTTTGAAAGTTTTTTAAAGTGTGTCCCAGAATTTTCTTGTTTTTTCTTTTACTATTTTTAAGTAAACGCAATAAGAAACAATTTTCAATAATTTAAAGAAAATATAAGAAAAAATATTTTAATAATTTATATAGTATAGAAAAATGTTGCAAATTTTACATTGAATTTTTTAAGATTTTTTTCTCCAAAAATTATGTCATTTTTATGATTTTAAAAAATACCCTTTAATTCGTGCAATAAAATCTATTGTATGTTTATTTAGATATTTCAATAATCGAAAATTAAATTATGAATTTGTTTCTACTTCAAAATACGTTAATTATTTTACAATATAATAATTTTATGTTTAAGTTTTTGGGGTAATTTTTTTTAATTTTTTTAAGTTTTCAAAGTGTGTCCCAGAATTTTCTTGTTTTTTCTTTTACTATTTTTAAGTAAACGCAATAAGAAACAATTTTCAATAATTTAAAGAAAATATAAGAAAAAATATTTTAATAATTTATATAGTATAGAAAAATGTAGCAAATTTTACATTGAATTTTTTCAGATTTTTTTCTCCAAAAATTATGTTATTTTTATGATTTTATTTAAAATAAGAGCATGTATTCTATAACAGATCGATAGTTAGATAGCTAAAACAAAACTATTATGTCTATCGATAAACTTGGTGTCATCTCTAACAAGACTTTTACCTCACCGCGAGCAGACTCCGCAAAGAGTGCGTTAGGTGCGAAGAACCAAGATGATATAGGGCCAAAGAAGAGCAGCAGACAAAACAAAAGGCGACAAAGGTAAAAAACGAACGCGCTGATAAGCGAGAGTGGGAGACAGAGAAAAAGAGAGAGAGGAAAAGGAAGAGAGAGAAAGAGAAGAAGAGAGTGCCGTGCAAAGCAACGTGCTGTGCTCTCTAATCAGCGTATGCAAATAAACGCAGCAGTTGTTGTTCTTCTTGTTTTTGCTGCTGTTCTTCTATACCTGCTGCCCCCCCCCCCCCCTCCCTCCTTCGCTGTTCTTGCTGCTTTTAATCTCTTGCACTCATCAAATTTCACTCATCAGCCGCACCGCAGCAGCGACGCCACCGCCACCGCCAACGTCAGCGTCAATGGCCGCAGCCGCAGCCGCAGTCGTCGCTCAGTCGGGCAGCAGCGCCAGTTGCGTTTTGTCAGCGCGTTCGTCACGAAGTAGCGAAAAGTAACCGAAAGAAAAATAAAACAATTGAAATTCATCAAGAGTTAAAAAATAAAACCGAAAACAAAGAGAAAAAAACATCGAAAAGAATAAAGCAAAAAAGTCTCAGCGAGCAAAAGTTGGAAGCGAACTCCAGTGCGTGCTGCGTGTGCGTGCGTGTGTGTGCGTGTGTGTTAGTTAGTTAGTTACTCGTTGTCTTCGTCTCGGCAGCAAGATGGGCCAGGAAGATCAGGAGCTCTTGATACGCGGCGGTGCGGCCAGCAAGCATCCCTCGGCGGAGCAGCTGCATGAAGTGAGTAGCGCGAGAGAGGAGCCCAAAAAAAAACCGCAGCATACTTTCAGGCGACGACAGCGTGAGAACCCAAATGCGACATTTGAAGTATTTGGCGACATAACCGCAGAGCTGCAGCCCCCATCCCCCTCCCAACTGCTTACCCCTCCCCCTAGCCAACTTTAGACGACCTCAACCGCATTGCATCAGCCCGAAATGCACAAAATGTGCATGAAACAGACGCGTTGTAACTATAGAAATGATCTGTCACGCACACACAGAGACAGACACACAGACAGTGGGCCGCATTATGCTAGGCAAATGTTGCAATCTATGTAATCGGAGTGTGAAACGACAACGATCGAGAATCGACGATCGACGATCGAGAATCGACAATTGTCATTCAAGCATGCTGCATAGCTCGATCCGAAACAGTGTCGGGTTTTGTCTTAGGTATTTGCACCACTAGCCCAGTTTGCAACAATGGGTGTCTATTAGGAATGCTGACCGTTTGACAGTTTTGTGGCATAAGGTTGTCAACACATTGCATATCTCCGGCTAGATCGCATGCTAGAGTTGGGAATTCCTAAATCTTATACATGATCGAAGTTAATCTCTGCTTTATTCTATAGGCCAAGTCTCAGCACGTGTGCTAACTGATTTCATTGACATTTTCCTACATCTATATTCAATATATACATATATAGTTTCGTGTTCTACTATAAAAGCTATATATAGCTTTATCTTTGTCACAGTTGCCTCTCAGTTACGCAGTCAGTTGAGTTCTTAATAAATTCAACTGCATTTGACTATGCCAAGATTGATGGCCTTACAGCAGAGTGTAAGAAGGAGGGAGAAGGGAGAGGAGAAGCTAGGGTATAGGGGGGGTCGCTTGACTCCCCAGCAAGTGCAGCAAGTCAAAGCTATGCGTCGTCGCTCTTTGGGTATCGCATAACACAACGTTTTTAGCTCGTATCTTACAGTGGTATCTACATAGCTTCGTTATATCTGCGTATCTGTGTATCTGCGTATCTGCAGCTTAAGTCGCGTATCTATAACACAACGCATGTTTTATGCTTGTTTACACATCGTTATTGTCTCGCCTGCTTGGCAGTCTGTCGCTTTATTGATGCTGTATATGTAATCTGCTCTTATCTGGGTCATTATTTGACTGCCCTCACACACAGATACACATTATGTATGCTTGTGTGTGTGTGTGGATATATCAGCTTACCTGCCCTCGGCTGGCGCATTGTGTTTGCTTCACTCAACTTCAAATTGAGCGTGTTTTAAGGTAGCAGGAAAAGCTACCATATCGAAAGAGTATAAAGCTATATATACAAATCTGATTAAGGAACGCCAAACTGAGTTATGTCATTGAACTGCCTGGAATGTACTTCAGCTGTCTCTCTCTCTCTCTCCCATCGCTTATCTTAATCCGCCTAGTAAATACCGCAAAAAATACTTAAAGTAGATAAAGTTAGTAACACTTTTTTATCTTACCTCGAATCTTCTTAAAGTGCGCTTTATTTCAGGCGAAAACTTATTGAAGCGTTACGCAGATTTATTCTGGGAAATCGCTGAGCAATTGCGTTGGGAATTTTCAGGAAAATTTGATATAAATTTCGCTGTAATGAAACTTAAACTTCGCTTAACCCTCAATTCATGGAAAATTGTTACAGCTCTGTGGGATTAATCTACGCTGGAGCCGACTCTGGGCACAATTGACCCATGCGTGGGGCTTCCAGAGAAGAGAGAGAGGGAGCGAAACTCGAGCTCTGCGCCCACAATGTCCATTGTGGTTGTTTCTCCTCCTCCTCCAGCTCCTGCCTTGCCTTGTGAGGTTTCCAAGGGCCTGAGGCTTTGTGGGGGAAACGCTAATTGACGTAGCCAGCGTTTTGCTTTATACTACCTGACGCAATCATTATAATTTATATAAATTATCACGTGTATTAAGCCAGAGCTGCGGCAAAAGGAAAATCCCGAAAATCGTGGAAATTGTGGAAATTGAGAAAGCGCAAGACGACGCAAGGCGGCCTCGCAGATTGGCCCCACTCGATGCAGAAAATGTCGCGTGGGTTATTAATAATGTGGCCTGTTCGAAGACTGTCCGTTGTCTCGCTCTCACTCCTTATCCTTATCCCTCTCTCCCACTCTTTGTTTCTCCCTCTGTGCTGCCTCTTCTTGTCTGCTGCATTTCAATTTGGCTGGAGAAATTGGAGACAGCAACGTCGAGGTAAACGCGAAAAATTTAATATCCGTTACATGTGGCAGACGCTGTGGGTGGCGCCACAGGGGAGAGAGGAGCATGGAGTGGCGGGGTAACGGACTAGGGAAGACGCTGCACGTCGCGACGCTGCGGTACCGTGCGGTCCACACGGCCCAAGCGAAATTGTTTTCACAACAAATGAGGCCGAAAAATGTTATTAAAAAGTTTTTCCTGTATTTATTTGCCTGCACTCCTCCCTCATCTCTCTCTCCCTTACTTTCTTCGTTGTTGTTCTCAGCTTCTTTGGCGTTTCTTAAGTGTGTGTTGCTGTATTATCTGCTTGTCTGCGCTTCCCCTGGCCCCTTCCTTCTCCTCTCTTTCTGTTTACCTTGGCTTGTATTTTACATTTCATATTTATTTAATTTTTCGTACTTTTACTTTGCCCCCCATTTTTTGAATAACTTATAAGAAAATGCGTTTTTTTTTGCTGCCCACAACAGCCGCAGAGTTGACCGTTTTTTTGGCCGCCAGATGTCGCTAGTTTCCCCTGATATATGTAGATGTTTATAGAGCGAAAGTAATCCATATTATGCTGATGATATGCGAGAGAGAAAGAGAAACAAAATAATTAGTGAAAACTTGCAAGCAAAGGAAACTCAATAAAGCGCAAGGCAAAATGGGAAAAGTTGCGGGAAAGTTGTGGTAAAACCTCGGTAAAAGCTGAGTAAAACCTTGGAAAGAGTTGTGGGAGTAAAGATATTAAATATAATAGGGAATACTCTCTTGAAACTAAACAAAATCTAATCAGCATCTGCATTTCCCATTGAACTGTGGATGGGTTAGTCCCTTCACTAATCCCCAGTCTGAGTATCCCCTGCCATTCATTTCCTACAACTTCCCTGTTTACTTTTCTATTGACACTCGCCCGTCGTTCCCTACTTGCTTTGAGGTTAGGACCCCCTGACAGCTTGTCAACAAGATCAGATCAATATCGCGTCCACAGTTTGCACAGCATGTTGAGCAGGTTACGAGTTGCGCAATTGCTCAATCACTCGACACTAAGGCAGTGAAACTGATTCACTTCACTTTCTGGAGACGAGTCACCTTCAAATGGACCCCTCAAACTCTAAACCCTTAAACCCTCCCCCCCTAGGGCAGCTACCTCCCTGCTTGGCCTTGGGCGCAAACCCAAAGCGGGTCCCAATCCGAATCCGGCGATTTACATTTACGTCGGGGCAATTGTCTTACAAAGTGGCAACACCGCTGACTCCGCCTTATCCCCCGCCCGACCGTGTCTCGACTCGACGCCTGCTGCGGCTTATGGCCACCCTAATTTGCACATTTTAAATGGTCCAGCCTCGCTGCCTCGCGGTCCCTTGCAGCCGGGGCATTTTTATGAAAACTTAGGCAAACCCCCCTCCTGCTCCCTTCCCCCCTTTTCCCTACGCCCCTGTCGAATTGGTCGTAAGTAGGCGGCGCGGGATTAGCACGGCGAAAAGATTTACGCGTCGTCGCCCTTTTTTATGGGTGCGAGTGCTGGCGATTTGCGTGAAATTGAAAAGTTTGCAAACCCCTCTCATTCTCTTTCACAATCCCCCCCTCTCGTTCTCTCTCTCTTTCTCCTTCTCCCCCTCAGCAGGCTGAGAGCGCGCCAGCAGCGTCGGCCACAGCGCAGAGCTGCATCAGCCAAAGCTTTGGCCAGAGCAAGAACTACGGCACACTCAACTCGACGGAACTGCCCGAGACGCTCACCTACGCCTGGCACAATGTGGACATCTTCGGCGCAGTGCATCAGCCCGGCTCCAATTGGCGACAGTTGGTGAATCGCACGCGTGGACTCTTCTGCAATGAGCGGCATATTCCAGCACCGCGCAAGCATCTGCTCAAGAACGGTAAGCCATAATCCCTGTACCTCCTGCTTGGCACAGTTAACCTTGTCTTTCTACTCCCTCAGTTTGTGGCGTGGCCTATCCTGGCGAGCTGCTCGCTGTGATGGGCAGCTCTGGCGCAGGCAAGACCACGCTGCTGAATGCTTTGGCCTTTCGTTCGCCACAGGGTGTGCAGGTTTCCCCCTCGAGCGTACGCCTGCTAAACGGACATCCTGTCGACGCAAAGGAGATGCAGGCACGCTGTGCCTATGTGCAGCAAGATGATCTGTTCATAGGTTCACTCACGGCCCGAGAGCATCTCATCTTCCAGGCCATGGTACGCATGCCGCGTCAGTTGAGCTACAAGCAGCGTGTGGCACGCGTGGATCAGGTCATTCAGGAGCTGTCGCTGAGCAAGTGTCAGCACACAATCATTGGTGTGCCTGGACGTGTTAAGGGACTCTCTGGGGGTGAGCGTAAACGACTCGCCTTTGCCTCGGAGGCACTCACCGATCCACCGCTGCTCATCTGTGACGAACCCACCTCGGGCCTGGACTCCTTTACGGCGCACAGTGTGGTGCAGGTGCTCAAGAAGCTCTCGCAGAAGGGCAAGACCGTCATACTGACTATACATCAGCCCTCGTCGGAGCTATTCGAGCTCTTCGACAAGATACTCCTCATTGCCGAGGGACGTGTCGCGTTTCTAGGCACGCCCAGCGAAGCGGTGGATTTCTTTTCGTAGTGAGTATGGGGAGGGGAAAGTAGGAAGAGGGGAAGAGAGCGTCTGTAACTACTCTTGCCATTGCAGCGTGGGCGCCCAATGCCCCACGAACTACAACCCAGCGGACTTCTACGTGCAGGTGCTGGCCATAGTCCCCGGCAGGGAGGTGGAGTCCCGCGAACGCATTGGCAAGATTTGCGACAGCTTTGCCACCAGCAAAGTGGCACGCGACATGGAGCAACTGCTGGCCGCCAAGGCGCAGACTCAGGCACTGGAGCAACCCGAGAACGGTTACACGTACAAGGCCACGTGGTTCATGCAGTTCCGTGCGGTGCTCTGGCGTTCCTGGCTGTCGGTGCTCAAGGAACCGCTGCTGGTGAAAGTGCGCCTAATACAGACCACGGTATACAAGGAAGGGCGTAGAAGTTGCTCCACGGGCTACTCACATTTTCCTTCTCTACCCTTTACAGATGGTAGCTGTGCTCATTGGACTCATCTTCTTGGGGCAACAGCTGACGCAGGTGGGCGTCATGAACATCAATGGCGCCATCTTTCTGTTCCTGACCAACATGACCTTTCAGAATGTGTTCGCTACCATCAATGTAAGAGTCAAGTACTGCGTGGGCTTCTTCGCTGCGTCTACAATAAGTTTCTGTTTCCCCTTAGGTCTTCACCTCGGAGCTGCCCGTGTTCATGCGGGAGGCACGAAGTCGCCTCTATCGCTGCGACACCTACTTTCTGGGCAAGACCATAGCAGAGCTGCCGCTCTTTCTCACAGTTCCCTTTGTGTTCACGGCCATAGCTTATCCTATGATTGGACTTCGCGCCGGTGTGGATCACTTCTTCAACGCCCTCGCTCTGGTCACGCTGGTGGCCAATGTATCCACCTCATTTGGCTACCTTATATCCTGCGCCAGTTCGTCCACCTCCATGGCACTGTCGGTGGGTCCGCCGGTCATTATTCCGTTTCTACTATTCGGTGGTTTCTTCCTCAACTCCGGATCTGTGCCCGTCTATCTGAAATGGCTATCGTATCTGTCCTGGTTCCGCTATGCCAACGAGGGTCTGCTGATCAATCAGTGGGCCGACGTGGAACCTGGGGAGATCACATGCACCTCCTCGAACACCACATGTCCCGGTTCCGGCAAGGTTATACTGGAGACGCTGAACTTCTCTGTCGCAGATCTGCCACTGGACTATATAGGGCTGGTTGTGCTGATCGTTAGTTTTCGCGTGTTCGCCTACTTGGCACTACGACTGCGTGCCAGGCGCAAGGAATAGTTAATCTCTACACACATACATCATACGCTACACACTATAAATATAAATAATTTTTTTTTTAGTTTTTTTTTTAATATTCGTGTTATATTTTGTTTAGCCCATAAGCCAAAAGAAAAATGCTTAAAATAACTACATAAACTGTTAAAAGGTTTGGCATTTTGCATTAAACACGTTTTCCACATACAAAGCAAAGCGCAAATCATTCGCCTCATTTGAATGCGCGCTCAGAGTTGAACTCACCAGAGCGCGCGCACAAACTCACCACACATGGCCACGCTGTTAGCACTGCAGCGCAACTAAGCCTAACTAAGTGTGTGCGCAAGCGAGACGACGTTACTGCCCCTTCAAAATCAGCGTACGCATTGAACAGAGCGGCACAGCTAGAGTGACGCAACGCTGTGACGACGCAACAAGCGATGGCAATTGCGGCTGCTGCTGCTGCTGCTGCTGCTGATTTTGCTTTTCGCTCACGTTATTTTGTTGTTGCTTTTAATTCGCGCACAGATATTTTGTTTGGTGACGACGACGACGACGACGTCTGCTTGCTTGCTGCTACTCTCTGCTGCTGCTGCTGCTGCTGCCGCTGCTGCGTGTGCGTTGCTGTTTGTTGTGCCGAGTGACGACGACGTGTGTGTGTGAGTGCCGCGTGTGTGTTTAACTTTAATCTAATCTCCGCCGTCGCCAAACTAAGTCTCAAGTAGTTAAAATTAACAACCGTGTGGCCACACACTGCAGCAGTGTCCGCTGGCGCTGCCCTCTGCCGCTGTCCTCCTCTCTCTCTCTCTCCTCTCTCCAGTCTCCTCTCTCGCTGCCTTGGCTCTGTCGCGCGCGCGGGCAATTGGAAAAGTCTCTGCCGTGTTTCGGTTCAGTTTAGTTCAGTTTTAGTTAGCGTACGGCGTAAGCGTCGCTGCTCCGCTCAAATTTATTTTTAAACAAAACAACGCAACTCGCTGCGACAAGAGCGGCAACAACAACAACAACAGCGACACCGAGGACACAACAAACGCACACACCTCAGGCAGCAGCGCGGCATGTTTTCCACATAAAATTCGCTACAACAACAACAGCAACAACAGCTCGAAAGTGTCGTCGCTTCCAGGCAGCGTGGAACAGTGGAACAATTCACGGCGTGGGCAGTGAAGAATATAAAGCATAAATAATACACACATTCTCGATATATACGCGATATTGAAATCGCGTCGCATTGTCTGCCCCCGCCCCGGTGTCGGTGTCGCAGTGCCTGTGTATGTGTGTGTGTGCGCGTGTGCGTGTGTGTATTCTTGCTGCTGCAGCCAATTGATTTTTCACCAAAATATTTAGCTGCCCACACAGGCGGCAGCCCCACAATCGCCGGCTACAGCCCCCCCGCACCTGCAGGCAGTGCGCAGAACCCTAACCTCAAAACAGCTGTTGCATATAAGCAGCGCAGAAGGCAGCAGCGCAGCAACGTGTAAAGTGAATCCAAGTAGAGGAAGAAGAAGAACAGCAACAACAACAAAATGGATATCGAAGCGCTGCGCAATGAATGGAATGAGCTGAACAAAGAATATACCGAACTTGAGGTGAGTTTTTGTGGTACAACAAACCGTTGTCACTGTTGCCGCTAAACGACCTCATCTTCCCCTCTTCTCCTTCTCCTGCTCCCTCTGCTGCCTGCAGACATGCAACAGACGCTACATCGAGCTGCTGGAACAGCTGTACAGTCATCAGCAGAAATGCTTCAACGAGATCAAACATCAGCGGTATCGCATGAATCAAATAACGGCCTCGTTGCGACAGTGAGTACCACAAGTTATTGTACACGTAGCGTAGCAATAAGAGTATGTACATATGTAAAACGAAACAATCAAGCGCAACCCTTTTTATTTTTAACAAATATTGCTTGCCTCTTCGCACCACTTTGAGCTAGAGACGTGCGCGTGACATGAGGCGTAAATATCGCTAAGTCATGGCAGCAAATTGCAGCTCTTTATTGGGTTTATCTCTTTAAATATCTGTCGGTACGCAAGTAAAGCGTACAAATTCCATTAGTATAACGATTATGAACAATTAAAAAGCATTATGGCTTTGTTTTCGTATTGTTCGCATATCGCATATCTAACGTTGCCATCGCTAGGCATAAGCAACCCCTATATAACGGTTTTTTATACAATTGGAATTTGATCTTCATCAATCCAGGTACTACATACATACATATGTATGTGTACGTATGTCTACTAATCGGACACTCGCACAGTCACACGCCGCTATCAGTGCACGGCGTAACACATGTCCGCGAGTAATTAGTCAGGAAATACGCCTTATCGCGCTGATGGAACTCAATTCAGAGCTCCAAAACGCGCGCAATTGGCAACTGGCCCCAAACAGCTGTGCGGGGTTTATCTTCAGCTGTTCGATTTCTTGTACCCAACCAGCTGTTGCTGCCTCTAATTGGATTTTACAACTGTGTTTCTTCTGATAAAAAAGTAAAAACCTTTCTGATAAAAAACCGTACGAACTTTGTTCCACGGCGCGGCTTCTCTGCTGTGGGGCGTGTGTTTATTGGATGTCGATATCGATGTAGATGTAGATGTCATAAACTGTTTATTTTGCAATTGAAGGCAAACCTTTGGCCCTGTTCAGGCCCCTCCTCTTCGGCGACGCTCCCTCCCATCAACGGACAGACCAGCCGCCCTTGACCCTGTGCTGTTGCATGAAGCGTAAACTAAACGAGCGAAATTGCCAGGCAAACAAATGTAGAAACAAAAAAAAAAAAAAGAGAGTGCGAGAGAGAGAGAGAGAGAAGAAAAAATAAACAAAACTCGTTGAATGACCAGCTGTGCGACAGTGGTGCCATGCCATTGCACAACACTCGAATTTGACTGAGCCTCAGTTTAAAACTGGTTTTCAGCTTTGTTTATGTTTTCGCAATTGCGCAATGCAATTGTTGATTTCGAGTCAAGCAAGAAAATATTTGGTTATTTTGTTTTATGGGTATGAAGATTGAAGAGAAAAATAAAGTTTTCTTAATTAATATTTTTAGTTTATTTATTATACTCGCTACTCGTAGAGTAGAAGGGTATTAGAACTTTGTTCAAACCGAAAATGTATGTAACAGGCAGAAGGAAACATCTCCGACCCCATAAAGTAGATATATTCTCAGACTCAGGATCAACAGCCGAGTCGGTATATCCATGTCCGTCTGTCCGTATGAACACCTATATCTCAGCTATTATAAGTGCTAGGACTACCAAGCTTGGTGACAATATGTGTTATTATTGATCAAGTTTATTTTTGATTGAACCACGCCCCCGTAAATCGAAAAAGTGAATAACATGCGCAATTTTGATGCCATATAGCTAGCCAAATAATCTCTACAAATTTAGTAACAATCGGATAATAAACACAGAAGTTCTTCAACTCAATTAAAAATTTAGAAAAAAATGCAATTAAATAAAAAATAAATAAAAAAAGAAAAACAATACATTAAAATTTAGATTAAACTTCGAGACGGAGTGTATCTTTTTTTCGCACAGATGTGTATAGATTATAGCTAAATAGCTTGAATAAAATATAAACTCCGTTTACGATACACGATAGCATACCAAATTCAACCATATATAAATTGCATTTGCATTTTAAGTTACCAAACTTTGTTGAATTTCTTCGATTTCCTTCAACCACTTTGAATTCCCTCATGCATTCATGAATAACCCACATCCGGTGAGTGAGTGCATTCACCTTAGGCAATGCTAGTTGAATTTAAATGCATGCCAAGCAGCTGCGCACCACTGTGCGCGCAGGCAGGCAAGGCCAAACTGTTGTTGTTGCTGCGCTCGCGCTCGCGCTTGTTGTTGTTGTTGTAGCTGCTGCTGCAGTTGTAGTGGAGCTGCTGCTGGCGCTACAACTACGTGTGTGTGTGTGTGTGCGTGTGTGCATGCAAATGTCTATGAGTATTCAGATGTGGCTGACAGCGCGGATTTCGCTGGCTCCCCCTTGCTTCCCTTGCATTCCGCCCCCTTGCCAGTTCACAATTTGTTGCTTTATCTGTGTCTGTGTCTGTTTTTTGCCGGCCTTGCGCTCAGCTGTCTGCCAGATTTGCTTAGCGCGTAAGTCATGCAAACATAAACAAACACGCACACACACACACACTCACACAGAATCTAAAAAAAAAGTTAACATATTGAAAAACAAAACGCGTGTTTCTTGTTCCACCAAAAATGCAATTCAATTGGCACAAAGACACGAAAACAAATCGTTTTAAGTTAATAGATAAAATTGCTTTATTTGTTGTTCTCTTTGTTTATTAGTTTAGCGTATAGCGGCGATTGTTCAAGCTTCGCAAATATAATGTGTACACACACTCATGCATCACTTTGCGTGAGCCAAAGGTGTGCAATGTGCATAAACAATCAACAACAACAGCAAAAACAAAGCTAACATTGCAAAACCCGCCTTAAGTGGTCCCTTAATGACCACAAAGAGACAACGCAATGAGAGAGAGTGCACGACTTGAAGATACCCTACATATGACAATTGAAAATCTCTCTCTACCTTTTTCATAACCTAAGCTAAATTTACGGCCAAAACTTGAATCTATATAAATTTTAAATTATATAAATTTGAAAAGAGTTCCAAATTTGTAGAGTACTTTGCTATCTACATAGCAACTTGCGTACTTTTTACTGTTATAATAACAGAGATCTAGGTGCGAATACATTACTTATAGTTGCTTGAAAACTTCTTATCAAAAAAAAAAAAAAAAAAATTCCATTTGCACAAATGAGTGTATAAAACACCCCTTCACCTACTACACTTGCAGGGTATGCCAAACAAAATTGAAAAATTAAAGATGGCAACTATTTTTAGCCTCAAACGAATCTATTCAAGCTATGCAAAATATTTGAAAATTTTGAATATTCTGGAAAATTTATTAGCTAAGGAAATGAAGTGATTAAAGTCTCCTCTTTTTCCTCTTTCCTCTTAAGTTTATTGCCTAATCGTAACTTCGGTTTGAAAATCTCTCTCTACCTTTTTCATGACCCAAGCTAAATTTACGGCCAAAACTTGATTCTATATAAATTCAAAATTATATAAATATTTGAAAAGAGTTCCAAATTTGTAGAGTACTTTGCTATCTATAAAGCAAATTGCTTACTTTTTACTGTTATAATGACAGAGATCTAGGTGCGAATACATTACTTATCGTTGCTTGAAAACTTCTTATCAAAAAAAAAAAAAAAAAAATTCCATTTGCACAAATGAGTGTATAAAACACCCCTTCACCTACTACACTTACAGGGTATGCCAAACAAAATTGAAAAATTAAAGATGGAAACTATTTTTAGCCTCAAACGAATCTATTCAAGCTATGCAAAATATTCGAAAATTTTGAATATTCTGGAAAATTTATTAGCTAAGGAAATGAAGTGATTGAAGATGCTTTTCTTTCTTCCCTCTCAAGTTTATAGCCTAATCGTAATTTCGGTTTGATTTAAGCTATGCTAAGTTATATAAGAGTTTTTTTTTTTTTTTTTTTTTTTTAGCTTTTTTTCTTTGGCTTGGGTACAGACAAACCGAAATTTGCAAGTAATTCATATGTTATTCAATTGTGACGTTATCAGGGGCGAGCATGTTCGAGTAATTTCCAGTTTAGATGTGCTTAGTAATTCGCATTTTCTTGTTTCGCCGCGTCGCAAAGGGCAATGGAAAAAATGAAAAAAAATAAAGAAAAGAATAGGTATCGGTGCGTCGTCTATCAGCTTATCAGCATAAGCGTTGGTCGTATCTTTTTATTGAATGTTTAAAAATAAAAACATGAATTATGCAAGCGATTGCGATAAAATGCCAAAGCGAATAGAAACAAAAACATTTTGCAGAAGTTCCCGCCGTATCAGAATGTACCCAGAATGTCACAAAATGACAGTGTATCGATAATAAAACATACGTAGACTATGACCAGCGTATATGCCCATACATATGTACGTATGTACGTGTATGTATGTAGATAACTATCAATTATGTCTAAATTGAACTTTGACGTGGGTAAAATTGCAAATAACCGTGGGCCGTGTGTAAAATTGATTTTATAGTTTGTGCGCTTCGTGGCGACCTTCGCGAAAACTAGCTCAAATTGCCCAGGGGAAGGAGGTGCACATGCGGGGGGACCCCTGAGAGATGGTTGCCACAACGAGTTGCGCAACGGGGTAGCTAATGATCGGGGGGAATTGAGTGTGCAGCAAATTAGGGTTATGCACTAAAACCATACTCAATTCTCTGACATACTATATCACAATAATTATAAACCCAGTGTATTCGATACATCAGGGTGTACTAAGCGACTTTCAAAATCAAAATTTGACCTTTTACGTTAAACCCATTGGGCATATGTAATTAACAGATGTCCTATAATTATGAAACGATTAACGGCTGTAAAAACAACACTTGCTAATAACAAAACAAAAAAAAAAGTGCAAATTTCAATTGTGCATGGGAAATTCGCTAGCTTAATGAGGTCTTCAAATGCGCTTGCAAATGTCAAGATTTTTTCGAGTTTGACGTTCAAGTAGCGAACATCTTCAAGATATTCACGTGCGCCACTTCATTCAATCATTAAACCATAAGAGATACTTACATTGTACATATCCGTATATGATACACCATATTGATGGTTATTAGATGTTACTGAAAACACACTTCAAAATAATTATGTATATTGCTCTCGCTGGAGTCTGTCCGTCCAACTGTCCGTCTGTCTGTTGCAATGCAAACTATTCTCTCAGCTTTAGAGCTATCTTGTTGAAACTTGGTACAGATGCTTCTCATAGCTGCACGCTGTAAATAAGTCGCAACGAGCCGGATCGGACGGATATATCGTATAGCTGCCATAGAACCTATCGGCCGATTTTTGTCATTTTTCAACATATCACCATGAAACTTGACCGATATATGTCTTGGTATGTCCATTTAATACATTGTATGTCCATTAAATACTCTTCCACTATAACCTAACTTTCCACCATAACCTCACTTTTCACCGTAACCCAACTTTTTACCACAACTTCGCTAAAACCCAAGCAAATTTGTATGTGGCATGACCTTTCGAGTATGTCTTGACATCCTTAGAAATTCTTATTATATAATAGACCCTATGAAAATGTTCGATATTTTGCTATAAGTTGGTAAGGGGTTCCCCCTTATACTTTTTGGAAATAAGCCCAGATTACCCACTTAACTATCCTATATGTACGTTATACCACAAACCTCAACTTGAAATTGCCTTGATTTAATTACAGATTCCCGCAACCGGTTGCGCCCGCGGACAAGGAGAAGCTCGACGATCTGCAGAAGATGTCGCTGAAGCGGAAGGCGCAACTGCATGAGATTGAACAATCGCTGCCAGCCAAGTCGGGTCGTTACTTGCAGGTAAAACGGGGG